>JAHMML010000012.1:1671550-2171550 GCA_020341155.1 Eciton burchellii | reverse complement strand
CGTATCATTTGCCGCGCTAAGAATTTCAGAATTCTGCGATTCTATCGTTAGTCTCTTCGTATGTCGTGCGCATGTGCTTTCTACATAAATGACTAATAGTTCAATCATTAATTAAATAATCAGCGGATGGCAATAGTAATAAAAATATAATCGAGACATACATAATAGTAATTGAATAATATTAATAATAATAATAATAATAATAATAATAATAATAGTAGTAGTAGTAGTAGTAGTAGTAATAATAATAATAATAATAATAATAGTGTATATCATTATTACTACGTAGTGATGAATGACGCAGTTAATAATTAATGATTAAACGAATAAAAACGAGTGGCGTGGTGCGCGAGAGCGCAGATATTTTATCGACTAGAATTCGTATGGATTCGCTCTGTCTCTTTCTCTGTGTGTGTGTGTGTGTGCGCGTGCGTGCGCGCGCGTGCGCGTGTGTGTGCGTATGTGCGTGGGTGCGTGTGCCATTGTCTTTGCGTGTGCGTGCTCGTATATGCGCGTGTATTCATCCCATTCGTCTGTTCGTGTATGGCTCAATCATGCCGTTCTGCAGCTCGTGTGTATCTCGTTATTCGGTGTGTAATATTGTTTAACTTCGTTCTTCATCGTGTCAGGCAACGACGCGACTCACCGCGAAGGACTCACCGCCGTTTCCCCTATCTTTCCCGAATTCTCTCGTTTTCTGCCTTGCTCTCTCATCGCACCGCGAGTACTCGCTAACGTCAAACAGCACGACGTCCACGATGCGTGTATCCGATTTTTTCCATTCGATGAGTACTCTCTAAGCTCGCACGAGTCGGGCCGACTTTGCTCCAGCCACGCAATCGGCGATGAATCGCGCGTAAATTGTCGCGATCGTGATCGGGATCCTTTTCCGCGCAAGTCCCTCTCCGGACGTTCCCACGTGGACATCTACGTAAGTACTGCAGCGTCGTTCTCGAGATCGTCCAGGTGGACGATCTCAGGATCCGATAAGGTTTCCGAGATTGGAACCCGCGCGATCAGCACGCGCGCGCTTTCGATCGGCGTGCCTGTCGTTCGCCATTCCGCAGCGCGGCGGCACTTCTTATCATACTTCTTCCGAACGTCCCTCTCTCTCTCTCTCCTGTTTTCGGGTGAAACGGATAGAATGTCGTTAAAAGCTCGTCGCGATGCGCGATGGTCGACCACGCGTCAAAGGCCCGGCTCGTTCTTCGCATCGTCCTTTGCTCGAACTAGGAACGTCGCATTCTCCATCGACCTCCTTCTCGGTTTTATGCACTGGTATGCGTGTGTGTATGCGTGTGTGTATCTATGCGTATATCCATGTTGAGATGTATGTAGCTATGTGCCGCCTGTGTGGTGCGTCTTCTTCGTGGTGCGGCGCGTCGTTGCTCCGACTATGTCCCGTTTACTTCTTGCGACCTAGGTACTCGACCATCTCCTGCAACCTTTCCTTCTCGTCCTCAAGCAGCAGCGCTTGGATGCAGCTCGTGAAATATTGATTGCTGAAGCATTTTTGCCTGTGGCACGAATAGACATCAAGGGAGATTAGTACACTCGCGAATGCGAAGCAGCCACCGACACACTGCTGTGCGTGTCGGCTCGACACGTATTCACGGGACCCGTTCGGGATGATAGAATCGTAATAAGCGTGACCAAAAAGTCTTTCAGAAAAGTCTTTCTAGGGGTTCTAGGTCATGAGAAACTTGGCTGGAGGTATTCTCTTTGTTTACGTTTACGTGCACGCTTAACTCGATCGGCGTAGTCTCTATTTGTAAACTTTACACACGCACACTCGAGACAGAGTGGGTAAATGGATTCAGGATTCTACGACCGGTTGAGCCAACGCTTCGAGCGAGCTAAATACTCGAAAAACATACGTAACATCGATACGTTTTACGTTTCGATGTACGCAACAAAGAGTAAAGGGGATGGACAGGTCCGTGAATTAACGATTGTTAGTAGGTAGAATTCAGGATACGGGAGGACATCGATTTCGCATTCTGTACCGTGATATCAAAAATCCACACGCTTATCGTGATACGGAATGCGAATATCTGCGCTTTGAAAAATCGCAAAAACGCTCGGAAAATGTTGCAAATGTTAAAAATTGCAAGGTCACAGGTATCGTCACCTAAAGTAGAAAAAAAAAGAAAAGAAAAAGAAAAAGTAAAAAAAGGAAAAAGAAAGAGAAAATGTGAAAATACACACATGTTCCTCAGTGTGCACGTCGATCTGCTCCTTTTCAGCCTTCTGAAAAGACGACGCTGCAAAAATACCGACAGTTCGAGAGAGGAAAAAAGAAAGGAAAAAGAAAAACAGAAGAGAAAAAGACGAGGAAACGCGCCAAAATGTAAAACACACGTTTCCCCCGATGAAATTCGCCGTCGAAAAAAACTGCAAAAATCGCAGCAAAAATGTCGAAGTAAAGGAGGTAGAGTCAGAATGAACGAGACCATAACGTATCGTGTCGCCAGCAGTGCTGCATTTTTATTATCCCAATTTGAGCGTGAGCGATAACAGCTGCACGCTAATTTTCCAAAATTCATTCCGGGTTCAAATTGAACGTTCAAATATTGAAAGCTGCTTGAGAATCTTAAAGACAGTAACAGAGTTTACTCGTACGTTCGCTCTAATCGCGATAAGTCATCCAATTCATCCCGATTTTTTCAAGCGTTTCTATTGCAACATTGCTCGCGCATACAAGTTCATTCGCAGAATTTACCTAATCTCTCGTACTCATTATTTCGATGCGAAGATACTATAATACACGCGGGTATTCGTCCAGGCGAATGGCATTAAAATGCAACGAAAGTATAAATGAAAGTAATGGTAAAAAGGAGTGGCAAATGTATCGAAACAAAGACATAAGTAGAAATCTCGATGCAGAACCGCGACGATTGTGAAGTCTCAATCTATCGTTCGGATTGTTAATAGTTTAACGATGCGACGGCATCGTTTATATTTATATATAATGAAAGCAAAAAGCAAAAAGATGGAATAACTCTCTGTAAACTACGATTTTACTTGAAGCATTTCTACACGTCTTTTCCATCCAAACAGTGCTGCAAGGGAACTCCCGATTGCTCATCTTCGTATGTACAATTTTCACATAGCCGTCGATATTTTATACGCAATTAAAAATTATCTTCCGAATTCTTCGATACTTTATTTTGCGAATATTACAAGAGCTCTATGTACATGTTACGCATGAAGTTTCCGCGAGAATGTCGAAACTTTCCTTCTCCCGACATCGAGTGGACGTCACGTCGGAGCGAGAGCAGACGAGGAAGGATTACGGAGAGCAAGCGGGACATGGTTAGTTGTTTATATTTGCGAAAAGCGGAGAAAAGAAAGGGGCGCATAAAAAGACAAATCATAAACTAAAAAGAAAAGGCTACCTAAACCCCGGGATCGGCTCCATGAAGTTGCTTGATCCACATTTGGATCTTTCCAACCTCGTCCGTCAGCAGCAGGACGTCTAAGCATCCTTTGAAGTAGTCCGTGGTGAAACATTCCTTCCTGCAGAAAGTTAAAGAGAAAAAACGGTGAATTGCGTTATATCAGCGGAGATTGATTTCGCAGTCAGCGGCTTCTAGTCTAGGAGTCCTGAAAAAATCTCGGATATCTGTCTTCCCTTTCGTATTTTCCTTTTCAAATCGGCACTTTACATCTATACCATTTATACATAAAGATAAATGTGACTCTTGCGAGTAAAAGACGGGTGATGCATCGGTCAACGAATCCTATATTCCCTGCGATGCAACATGAAACAACGATCCATTGGAATCGAAAGGAAATTATTCTAATTTCAATGATAATTCCGCGATGTGTCGTTAATTCATTACTAACGATCCAAATTATCATTTGGATAATTGGATACAGATCCATGATCCGTATCCAAAGCCTCTTAATCTCTTAAGATTAAGATTGATCGATCTCCACGCATCTACACGTGGAGATCACACTTTCATTTAATCAGGTAGGAATCGACGATACGAGGGCGCCTGATACGCGATAACGCTCCTTAAACGGCGATTCGCCGATGCGCGTGGCCCCTTTTCCCGAACCCTTTGAACCCTTTGAACCCTCGACGAAATGAGCTTTTCCTAAATTCAGAGCACGGCCTGGGTGCTCCGAGGCGCGTCGATTCGTTCCTTTTTTATGTTGATCCCACTCGCTGCCGTACAATGGCTCTTTCGAGACGGCCGTTAAGCGGCTTAACGCGGCTCGGCACAAACGCCGCGGCAGGTAGCAGCGGATGTGCGTTGGCATTCGCTCGCACGAACTATAAATAGAAGAGAAATCTCATTCCATTTCGATACGCGTGCCGACGTATAGTGAACGCGCTCGCGCGTTGCGTATGCGTGTGCGGTACCGAGAGCGGAGCACGTGTGGTGCGCGCACAAAGGTACATACAAAGGTACATATCCGCGCGTCCACCTTGGCCGTTGTTCGCCGTCGACATTTTTCAAGGTAGAAATCACGCGGCGGAAGTCGTTTGCAAAATCGGCGCGCAAAGTTCTTTCCTGCCGCCGCATCGCATTCGCCAGAGATCCGCCTCGCGCGTTTAATTCTCAAGAGCCGCGAGATGACTTCTGTGTGTCTGCGCGCGATGTGCCATCGCTACTCGATTCTTTCGCGCTTCTGTATTTCCGGTGAGACTGCTAGGGAGTCTTCCGATTAAGAAGAGAACACACTAATCTTCACCTCATCAATCGATTCGCCGATCGATTTTCTCTAGAAAATCGAGGAAAGAAAGTTAAACGTAAAATAAGATACTGTCCTCTTAATGAATCAGTCAGACCTCTTTTTGGAGATGATAAAATATTGTCGTAATAATTCTGCGATATATCAATCAAGCGATGACCTCTGTTATGTAAAGTACAATGACATATTATATTAAATAATTAACAACGTAATGACGTAATAGTACTGAATGATTACATCATCTCGAAGCATCATCTCCAGCTGCTATCTTCGATGAAATAAAAATAGAGTTGAACCTAAATGGTAATCCAGACATCCTTTCCTTTAATTGCTTCTTATGATCCCGATATTTTATTTTACATTCCAACTTGTCGATAATTTATCCCTCGATTCCAATAAAATTACGATCGATCAGAAGCGTTCGTTGCGATCGACCGAGAATTAAATAAATTCCCGGATTTCTTTCGCATCAAGATCGCGTTCCTATCGATCTTGTCTTGCGACAGACATCGTCACGTAGACGATTAGCAGTGATTTACAATTTATTACATCATATCCGAAATTACAAAACGAAATTCAAACAACGAAACGGCAGCGACAGCGCATATCGACTGTCGGCCGTCGTTTCGCGGAAGCATCCAGTCATGCTGGATAATTAACGTACTTGCAAAGCATGTGCAGTTGCGGTTCCCGGAAGAGGTTGTAGCAGTCTTCACAGATGCGGTCCAGACGAGCGAAGATGCTCTTATCGTACACACCCTTGCACTGGATGTCGAAGAACGACCTTTTGCCCAATGGATGACCGTTGAGGGTGGCAGCGTCCGCGCCTAAGCCGATGCAAGACGAGATCAGCAGGAGCATCAACGACCACGTGAGGACGGACATTAGGAGCGAACAGGACGACCTTGACGACGACGAGGACGGCGACGACGACGATGACGACGGTGTCGACGACGACGATGACGTCGACGTCGACGTGGGTAACGTCGAGCACGAGGAATAGTACGCGGCCGATGGATACATCGCGAACTCGTCGTTGGACAGCGATGATTGAACGTTCTGTTGCCGATGCATCATCTGGAAAAAAAAAAAAGAGAATGGATCTTTAGACGTCAGCGTAACAGTTTCTTCTTTTTAGTTCCGCTTGCAAGTACAGGTGGCGAGGGAAAAAGGGATTTCTGCGATTAGGGATTTCTTCGGAAACTCCTCATGGACTCGAAATTGAAATCTAGACGACATAACTTCAGTAGCGCTAATGAAATGCGCTACTGAATCTTCCGATTCAGTCGATTGCTATGGGAGCTCTTTGTTAGAAAGAACGTTAATTATAACTGACATCTGCCCCTAACGGTTCTAGATTTATGAAAACCGTGCTATTTGTTTCCATGTACGTTTGTACATCTGTTTGGACTGTTTGGATGACTGCTAGATAGCAGCAAAAGTGTAACGATACCGTCAAGTTTTCGTTACACTTCCGATACATCACGCACACGATCGTCAAGACAATAATCTTATCTAGTAATGCCAAAAAATTGATTTCTAAACTTGCTGTTAAAAGAGAATACATCATATACCTGCAGTTTTCTTTTTACATTTTGCTTGTTATTTTCAAGATGATGCAATCAATCGATGCAACTAATCGCGTATCGATCAATTCGCATTGCTTTCTGCTAAAAGACGGAGTGATTAATGGGAGATATGATAAGCGACGAAATTAAATTAGCAGGAGGATGACGTAGGGAGAAAGGCATGAGAAATATTCGCACCGCTGCTAATCCGGATACATCGTAAACATTTTTTTTTTTTTTTACACAAAGAGTGATTTGTTATTTGCTCGTTCCGGTTTTCGTATCGACAATCATGTTTACTCGCGCTGTGATTTCTGACAAAGTCGGCTCTTGACAAACGCGTCCGTACCGAAAAGAAATAATTTGATTAAATGAAGCTGGCGCTTCGGCACACCTTCTGCATCTGCGAAGGTCGAGTAAGTCTAATTGTAAGTCGGGCCTCTCATTCAGAGTTTCAGATAATAAATCACGGTTTTAGCATCAACTTTGTCACACGAGTTTGCCAGTTATACTGTTTGGAACTTTTCGCGGAATATTTTCAAAGCTTCCTCATTCGTGATTTTTCTATTAGATATCACTTTTTGTTTCTATAACTCTTTGCTTAAGAATAAATGCACATAATTGTCGAAGTTGACCGAAGCCAACTGCTTCATATTACATCTTGCTACGTCATACGTCTCTCTTCATCGCTTTCTCATCTCTGCTTGTTTCTTTAATATTTGTCATCTCATATTTGTTGTCAAATCGCGATACATTGTCGTCACTATACGTATAGGTTCCTCTTTTGCATGATATTCCCTGAAAAATATAATTTCCCAGATCTCTCCTCCCTACATCTCTGCGTCTATTGCATCCAATACATCTTGGACAAACGCGGCACGTTGTTTATCCCGGAAAGATCTCGAGGCGAGACCTTTAAAAATATCACATGTTCGCGAAACGGGGCGATTCACGCACGTCGTCGGCACGATCTGTTCGTGCGAGAGCGCGAGATCGCTCGTTGTATACGTAACGACGGACATACGTTCGGATATACCAATATGCCCCATCACCCCTCTTTCTCTCTCTCTCTCTCTCTCTCTCTCTCTCTCTCTCTCTCTCTCCCTCCTCCTCCTCCTCCTCTTCCTCCTTCGACCGGGCCGCTTTGCACACTCGGGTTGAGATGTAAAGCAACTCTTAACCAGTCCTGCAGCAGTCGCTGTGAATGGACCACACGCAGGTAGACCCCACCTGTAAACGTCCTCAACCGACAACTTCATTAACCGAGGGCCCCAGCGCACGATCCACCACGAGGAGGCCTTCCTTCCTCGCTCTCTTTCTTCTTGCCCTCTCTCCCTTCCGTTATTCTCTCTCTTTCTCTCTCTCTTCCTCTCCTCCCCYCCCCCCCTCTCTCTCTCTCTCTCCTCTCGTCCGTATCATCGTCTACAGCCTCGCTCGTCCGCCTCTCTTCCTCATCCCATCGCCACCTGCACACACGAAGGGAGCGAGCGTTTCGCCTGGTTCTTCTTTTTTCGGAACATAATCACCGCTCCCGGGTGGGATCTTATTTTTAGCCGCCAGGACGATTCTCGGAACTCTCCGGCAACCGCTCTCCTCTATATATCGGCGCCTCCACCTGGTAATTGGCCGCAGACCGATAATTTGCCCCCAAAGTCGCCCGGATCTCGAGATCGTTAAAGCTCTCCTCCGGCTTCTCTCTCTCTCTCTCTCTCTCTCTCTCTCTCTCCCTCTCTTCCTCTCTTCCTCTGTCTCTGTCTCTTTTCGCGTAAGAATTCCGAAAAGCGAGTGCGCCTGTGGGTGAGACAGAGAATCGACACGTTTCGAGGTCTGTTTCGTTTCTCGTTCAGGATCGACTTTCTGGGAATGGATGCGTTCGGTGTGAATTGCGATCGGCGGCGTCATTTCAAGGAGAGCACGACTCTCGTCTTCCCTTCCCTTCGATCCGTTTCATTGTGACTTAATTGATGTCCTCGGGCTTGAATCTGCCGTTAGTCTCTAGAATCGTCGTGTAACAGCAACGACTCGACTAGAATCGCGAAACGGGAAGGTAAAGCAAGCAGGCCCGAGTAATAAATGCAGCGGTATGTTTGTATTTAATTAAATTAATTGCTCGAGTGCTGATATCCTTGCGATTATCCGTTTCGAAGCACTTTATCATATTGCATCGGTTGACACGATCGTCATCAAGTTTCTCTTCGTGTATACAAGGTCATAAAACGGATATTTTACTCATGTCATAATACTAAAGGCTTCCAAAGGCAGAAATTCCAACGTTCCTCGAAAGAGGGATTTTACGTTGAAGCATGTTCTTTACGCTTGATGAGACTTACAACACAAAGTAACATAAACGTAAAGAGGTTCCGCGTGTTAACGATGAACAAACCCGCCCAATGCTTAAACGGAAGAATCTCTAACAAATGAAATCGCGCGTAACTCCATCGTGGATTTCTACGCGAATACCGTGTCATTTGTAAATCTCTTTGCTTATCTTTCCTCGTTTCGCTGCGGAACCCCAACCGGGATTAGGATGGGTGTGAGAAAATTCGTGGAGCGGGAAGGCGTGGGGACCGGAGGAGGGGAGGCGCACAGGGGGCGCATAAAGACATCATAAATTAGACCCAGTTGCACCGGTACATTTTAAGGTCCGGCGACTTAACTCTCCGCTTGGCCCCGATTCAGTAATGGCGGCCGGTCGGATTAAGGCCCGTGGGGCCTTATCTTAAATTTCGCGGCACATTGACAACCGGACCACACAGAGGCATAAAGTGCACCGATATATGCGCGGCGAACCGTCGCTCTCGCCTCTGACACGACCGCGGGCCACGGTAATTGAGCCAGCTTATGTAAAAAGAACGGTACAGCGTACAAGGGCCCGACGGGCCGCTCGCTCTTCTCTCTCACCCTCCCCACCCACCCCCACCCACCCCATTCCACGAGGCGAAACATATCTGACTTACTTACAGGCAGATTACATTATATTTTGCACCGGCGGACAGCGCAAGAAACCGGCCGTTCCGTAAGGGTCGCCGCGCGTCCCTACGTGTAAGTAATGGCGCTTTTTAAGCAGCCGATGTAGCGCGGGTTATGAAGGTATCGCCGCACGATAACGCGCCGCGATGATCCCGCCGAGCCCGCCGTACTTTACAAGGTAGAATCGGTCAGCGGCTAATAAAATAAGACAGTATTTTTTAAGTCGGACCGGACGTCGGAGGGAAACGGCGACGTTCTTTACGACGTTCCGCCGGGGATTCTCACCGAGAGTCCCTCGTCTCGGCGAGAATTAGACACCGCGCGTCCCATCAGGGGACGCGGGACTTGGTTCTCGGTTGTGGGTTATCATCACGATAACGCTGCTCGATCGAGCGCGAACGCTGCTCGCGACACAGGTCGCGGCTATCGTACGCTGAGCTTAATTAAAAACATTAACGGTCGGTAATCGAGCGTGCATCCGTTGGCAAGATTGAGAAAGATCGACGATGGCGATCGGAATGAGTTTCTATCGGGGGGGGGGGGGGGGGGGGAGGGAGAGTTGTCGAGTCGGTGATGTCGCGTGCGGCCGGGAAACTCACGCGAATGCGTTCGCGCGCTGGGAAATGGGAAACGGGAGAGAAGAAAKCGACAAGTCGACCATGCAGCGCACTCGAGGAGGGCTGAATGTTCAAGGGGGGATCCGTGGCGTCGCTATGACGGCAGAAGGCGGTAGGGGGGGGGGGGGGGGGGGGGGGAAGGGGGGGGGGGGGGGGGGGGGGGGGGGGGGATTGCGCGGGACGCGAAATCGCGTCAAGATAGCGTGTCTCCTCTCCTATTCTCGATCGCGTCTCCCGCGAAGAATTGCCGCTATATTTAGACCGAACGGTTTGTGGGCGTAACGCGGATCGGGTCAATGCGAGTCATACGCGCTCCGCGCGTAGAGATTTGACGCGTATAACCCGAGCGAGAATTAATAGCCGTTACTGTATTGCATTGCGAAACGCCGAGCGTAACAAGACGCGACGCGCACGCCTGTAATAAAGATAAAACAAACAACGTGTTTCTCCAGCTCGATGATTTTCGCGAGCGTTTTATCAAAACAGTTCTCCAATGACGATCGCAACCGTGTCCCCCTAGTGCGCTCGTAAAGATTGCCAGTAAAGATTAAATTTCGAAGCTCGGTCAACAGCGCGCGAAATCCCGCGCGCACGATCGATCCAATCACAGAAATCGCGAGACGTAACGCGCTGACGTAACTGCTGCCGATATTACAAGTAGGTCTTCTGTTAGGCTCCAAAGAGCCTTCCAACTCTTCGCGAGACGGCAATTCCGTTTTTACGGATCCGATCGCGAGAAAAAGGCGGGCAACTTATTCGGTTTACGTACACGTCAAGCTGCATGTAAAGGAAGTCGGGATGACGTCGGGGGACGGGTCGACAAGCGCGGAAAGAGAGAGAGAGAGAGAGAGAGAGAGAGAGAGAGAGAGAGAGAGAGACCGCGCACGTAAGCGTGCCGAGGGAGGTGTACGAGGGAAGAAAAAGTCGATGGAGACCAGTTGCTCGATAGGTGAGGTCTTTCCTCGGCTCGGCCACGCACAGGTGTGCAATCTGCTAGGCTTCTTTGGCAAAAAGCCACACGCTCGCTTCGGCACTCTGCCGCGCGGCCGACCCGTTCGCGTACGGTATACAGGGTGTACCGCGGCGACCGCGCTGTCCTCTTGTCCCGTGCAGTGCAGAAATTTTGATTCAAGCAAAATCAGGCAAAAAGAAAAGAATCGGCGCTATCGGTCGAGATCCGATCGGCCGTCAGACGTGTCGAGAATATTCTAGTAGCCTAAACGGTTCTTAAAAATTCTTTCGACGGTGAAATTTCTAGCGACTTCTAGGTTTGCCCGCGTCTCTTCGTTTGCCCTTTCTTGAAATTAAGTTCGACGAGCAGTTATCTAAATTATCGATGGCACTCTGTCTAATCAGTCGCTTGGCGATCGCTTGCAACGAACGATCGAAATTGCAATGCGCGACCGGCTGTAATCATTATGAATGTCCGAATCGGACACTTAGAGGGAAATCAGTAATTTCTGCCGATTGTATATTATAAATGACGATAAATCGGCAATGACGGCCGATTGATACCTTGTTAACAAGATTGTCACGCTTTTTCTCACGAACGGACGAGTTTTGTCGGAAATTGCGGACAGAGACGACAGACTTACCCGTTCGACAGGCTTCTTTTCGGAATCCGTAAAAATTTTCCGAGAGTGAACGAATTGTACTTTCTTTGTGTCGATTGCAAAAAAGTCCAAATCTAATCTCGATTCCCAATCTCTCGATCCGAGTCAACGACCCGGGGTTCGAATCGGGGCCTGCTCGTCATCGGAGTGACATTAAGAGGATCAGTGGAAGAATCGCGGGTGAACGCATACGCGTACGTGCGGAGAGAGAGAGAGAGAGAGAGAGAGAGAGAGAGAGAGAGAGAGAGAGAGAGAGAGAAAGAGACGCACAACAAGCGGGGAAGCAAGCAGCCCGTACGGCGACGAAGCGATGACGTTAAGTCACCGTTTGCCCGGCGGGCCCTTCCGGCAAAAAAGCACCGCGAGAGGGATGAGAAGCGGCGAAACGCGCGCAATTACCGAAACGCCGGGGCCCCTCGGAGGAAGACGAAGAGCGTTCCGCGTGCTTCACCCGCTCGTCGCAGGCGAGCGGGAACGAGGGACAATCGGGACGGGAGCCCGAGGAAACGAGCCCGGTCGATCGGAGGGGGAAACCGCGAAGGTGGTGGAGAAGGAGAAGAAGAAGGGGGCGAAGGAACGAAGGGAAGTCGGGAGGGTCCCGAAGAGCTCGCGCGGCGTATCGTTAGATATATCGACTCTCCTCGCCAGGTGGTCCTTTTCTCGTGCTGGATGACTCAATCCCGTGAGGAGTTGCCGGACGAGCTCTCTCGCGAGAGGTCTCCCCCTCCTCTCCCTCTCTCCCTCACCCCTCCCCTCCCCTCCCCCTATCCCATCGGCCGTAAGGCCCCCGTGAAGGAGCGCGCGCGAATACACACATACACGCGTACACGGTGGACAGACCGCGTGCGTGTCCCACGGTGAATCGCGCGCTCGTATATCGTCGGACAGTAATGACGCACTCGCGCGCGGTGGGTACGGCCGGCGGAATTATCCAGCCGGAGATAGTCGTCGGAGATATCCTTCGGGAGGCCTGTCATTGAGATACGAAATTTACGCTTGGAGGATCGCGATCGACGGCAGATTGAACGGCATCTATCCGCGCGAAACGCGCCTTTACGATCTCCTCTGCCCCTCCCGATTCCAGCATTCGGGTCTCGCAGCACGCGAGGATATTTACCTCGTTTCGAATCTCGGATGCATAGAGAGGCACACGAAAGATTTCAGCTAAATTCGATTCGTTCCAATGTCCCAATGATACAGCGGAGAATAGTTCAGAATGATCAGCTTATTATTATTATATACACATTATATCCCGTGTACTTTGTTGAACCTTGGGAACCTTGTTGTGCGCGAGAGACGAGAGTTGTGCCCTGAGATGACGTCTGAAATAAGACTCAACGAGGAAAAGACGGCTGACACAATTTCACCGTTACGAGCCTGTCTATAAATCATTGATCTCGTCACGCGAGAGCAGTGACTTTCCACAACGTTGCGCTGCTCTGTCCGAAATACGCATTTCCAAAATAATCATCAAGACGCATTGGTCTCTCATGTTGCATTGATTATCCTGATTGTCCGATATAACGAGTTTCGCGAGTTACACGGCATGTACGTACGGCCAATGAGAGAGCGTCGTGATACACTCGTTCCTTGCGGCCGCACACACGCGTGACGCACGCGCGCGGTCTGCCTGTGGCGGGATCGCGGTTTTTACGGGCCCTACGTGCGCGCAGACGTGGGGAACGAGAACAAGAAGGGAAGCGAGAAAAACGAGGAAGACAGATCAAGATGCCGGGAGAGCGAGCGAAGAACGGCCGAGAGAGAGGGGGGGGGGGGGGGGGGGGGGGGCCCTCTAATTAGGCGGTCGGCCGCCGCCGCCGCCGCCGCCGCCGCCGCCGCCGCCGCCGCCGCTGTTGCCGGTGTACCATGTACCACATAACATATGCCATGTGATACGTGTGCTACACACGCTATATACACCGGTCGGGAAGGGGAGGGTAGAGGTAGGTGGGGAGGAAGAGAGAGAGAGAGAGAGAGAGAGAGAGAGAGAGAGAGAGAGAGAGAGAGAGAGAGAGAGAGAGAGAGACGAAAATACTGAGAGGGCGGCGAAACGAGGAGGCTCCACGAGGAGGGAAAAGAAATGAGAGGAAAAGGACGAGGCGGGCCGTAAATCAAGCGGCAACGAGGCACTCCCCTTCCCCTTCTTCGGGGGCCCCACCGATTCTCTTTGACGTCCGCGGACCTACCTGCCTACCATGCCGCGCGTACGTGTGCGCCAGTAATAACGTATGTATGCAGAAAGCTCGCCGCCGTATCCCCTTACAGCGCGATTCGGGGCCCACGCTGCGGGGCCTAAAGCGATGTCGACGGTATCGCCACGAATGATTTTTCTCGGGAGAAAAACGTGTTATTAGATAGGGGGATCTCTCGGAGCTCTCGGAGTTTGCCGGAGGCGCCGCCGCTGTTCCCCGCGAGAGTTAGTCGCGTTTCCGTTTTTTACCGACAACGGAAGTGTCAATGGCGTAACGAGATAAGAAGCAGCCGATGAGCCGATCTTGATCTCTCCTTTTTGGGCGAGGCTCTCCTTTCGCCGGAAGGCAAGTTATTCGTACGTATTCAAAGAGAGAGAGAGAGAGAGAGAGAGAGGATATTTAAATCCTGGACCACCCTGGCCGAGTATCGTGCGGCGCAACGTCACGTAACTGCCGTGTGCGGGGCCCGTCTATCGTCGAAGGTTTCTTCGAACAAAATGTCGCGAAGGTATCATTATCGACTACCGCGTGATTAACTCTACAAAAGCGCCGATCCTCAACGGCCGGGAATCTATCTGCATTCGCGATCGATCACGTGATTCGCCTTCTTTTATTATATTTAATAGTAACGTTATCCGGTAGCTTGGTATCTCGGTAATAATAATTTAGCAGCTAATTTCATACTCTCTGGATGATGACAAAAACAGCGTAATAGCGTAAAATTTTTCAATAGCCAATCATTTTCTCGACGCCATTCTCGACGCCATTCTCGCAGGTAGGAAACCGGAAACTTCTTTTAATAGAATCTCTCGGAGAGTCGCGATGAATATTTCATTATTGACGGTTTCTGCCTCGCAATTATCATTTTAAGACGCTCCAATCGTTCAGCCGAACGCGATTCCGATTGTCGAGACATTCGTTCCGGCGAGATCGATAGCTCGCGCTGCGTCGTCATGTCCGACAAAAAGGAGAATGCGAGATTCGACTCTGACCCGCAGAGAAGACGAAGGGATATCTCGTCGAGGCTATCGCCAATTATTTTCGTGGAAACTCGAGTCCGGGGGCTCGAGAGGAAGGAAAGATGAATCGCTTTGCCATTCGGCAGCATGCGAGAGCAGGCGGTACCAATCACAGTGATAGAATCGATGACGTCAATCGCGCTCGCGATAATGATATAAGAACGGTTCTATTGGCCTATGCGGACCTTAGCGCGCGCGCGCGCCGTCATTAAATGCTAAGCAATTCCGTCCGACTTGACACGCTCGACGACCCATTCAATCGGACACGGAATTTTTCACGGGAACGGCACATTCGCGAACGCCTTGGCGGGAGATCGCGAGTCTCTCGTCACGATTTATCTCCCGGCCGCCTCCGGCTTCTTTGTGCCATGTGCGTCTGTAATTAGCCGACGATGATGTTACGTCCCGATAACGAGTCCACTTGCGCTCGGGACACGAATCAGTCTTGTCGAGAAGAAAGCCGCCTGACACGCGAACAATATAAAAGAACGGATACGCATTACAGTACGGACAAAAGTGGGAAACGAAACGATATTGAGGAAGATGACAATCCGCGCTAACGATCCGGCAAATCGATATCGCAAATATAAATGCTTTCCAAACTTGCAGTAAAATCAATGTGCCAGAGCAGCATCAAAGATTAGCTCCGATCGCTCGATCGCTCGATCCATTCAAAAATCAGCTAAAATTGGCACTGAATAACACAGAAAGAATAACAAAAGACAGTATAATCGATATTACCGAACTTCCGCCAATTAAAATCCTCATTACCCATCGAGTACCGCGCTTAATGAGGCAAGAGCTTCGCGTTCGTCCCTGCATGACTTTATTGTTAAAAGTGATTCAAGGTTGATGAATATAGACGCCGCCGTTGCGCCTAATTGAGGCCATTGCACGAATATTAGCGTATATGCGCGTATCTGCTGTGCCGTGCATGCTGTTTGTCGCCCGTTCGACGAAAATTTCCATATAATAACAATAATAACAACAACAACAACAACAACAACAATAATAATAATAATAATAATAATAATAATGGCGTGAGGTCGGAAATGGGAGTCGATATCTATCATTTATGCCGTCATTTATGCAGCCGGTCTGTCAGACGCGGTGGTCCAGTGGAACAAATCAGTGATCGGCAGCCGATCGCTCGTAAAAGATGGCCGGCTAACGCCATAGAGAGCTCGCGTGCGCACAATAACTGTCCGCTGTAAATATGTCGATCGTCATACGAATAAGTTTATTTTCCGTGATCGGGGCGATCGAGAGCCGACCGAGTCCCCCCTCCCCCCCCTCCCCCCGTGCATTAGCGATTCAAATGGACATCTTTATCTGTCACCGATATCTCAATTAATTACTGATCGCGCGACCTCGCGGTCGTAATTCATGGCGCGCAATTCAAACTCGGCTAGTTTCTACTTGCCGCGCTAATGCGAGTCAAACGCATTAGCGAATCACTTTTCCTGCGAAGCTTTCGTTCAGCGATTAACGTTATTATTTAACGAACAAAGGGCTTCTCGCCTTCGCCGATATTCTACGTCTACGTGCGATAATCGATTCAAGGTATCCTATAACGAGGTAACGAGGAAAACGCTCTCCTCCACATTCTACTTCCCGAGCAGAAACACTCGTGCTCTCTCATGCCTGCCGCGGGAACAAGTACCATGTACCACGTTACATCCCGTGACTCGTGACTTTTCGGAGACGAGAGACGGAATCTCTTGGCGCTTCTGCGCGCCGGTATCGATCCTCGATCCTATCCTGTCGCTTTTATCCTTTCCTCTCTCACGCGCGTGCGTGGCACCGGGCGTGAGTATAATGGAATTAATGAGCACACCTGTGGGCCGCGTGCGCGCGTAGACGCGAGCGATGTATGTGACGCACGTAGACGCGCCGGTGGGCTCACACGCGTGTGCATTCGTGAAGGAATGCTCAACAGGTGTGCCGCGGCCCCTGCGCGCGCTTACGACCTTCCTGCAACCATCACACGTGCGTGCGTGTGCACACACGTGGCTACGGCTTGCAGGCCCGCCGAACGCTTTACTTACTACTACTATCCGTCATCAGAGAGCGGAACATTCGCATCCGCATCCTTGGATCCTTTGTGGCGGTTCCTTCGTCGCGATCGCAAGCGCGCGCCTGCGAGAGGAACGAAAGATCCCGAGATGAGCGTGTCGAAGAGAGATGCGCGTCAGAGCTGCGGCGATACCGAAAATCCCTGCCATCGGTCTGCGAGAGAGAGAGAGAGAGAGAGAGAGAGAGAGAGAGAGAGAGAGAGAGAGAGAGAGAGAGAGAGAGAGAGAGAGAGAGAGACTCGAGATACTCTTAACGCCTGACTGCGCTGCTACTGGACTTTGTTTTATTTATTTTATTTAATCAACGCGTTTCCGCACGCGAACCCCGACTCAGAATCAGACGTACAATTGCCGTCGACGTTATCCGCGTTCGTTGTCAGGAAAGACTTTTCGAAAATGACTTTTGTGCATCAACGTCCAATTTACGTCACGTTGAAAACAGTACGTTAATTGCCTCGCAATAAAGACTGTGCGTTTGCGCTACAAATTACGAAACAACTAAAACCGAAGAAGCGTGACCTTGCTACGTCTAATGTGGGCGTTACGCTCAGCTGTTTGATATCCACATCAAACAATATTTCCACTTATTTTCTTCAAATTCCATCTAAAATATCGCTGCTTAATTCCTCTATATCTAAGAATATATATATATATCGATATGTATCGAGGATACGTCGAACCTGATCAATTGACAAGGACAAACGAGAAGACAAACGCCTATGCCGAATTCGAAATTGCTTTATCGCGCAACGATAACAAGAAAAATAGTAAAAGACAAGGGATCGATATTCTTTCTGATTGAATCGACCGTTATGCGATGACATTGTCGCAGCGATGGAAAGAAGAGCGAAAGATTCGCGCACAAAACGGCGCGTTGTACGTCGTCTCTCGGCTCTCGAACGCGCGCGACGAACGGGTGCAACGAACCTCCAGCCTTCGGCGAGAACCTTCTCGCAATCGTGCTGCGAGGTATCACCCGAAACGTCGATCGAGCAAGTCGCGGCTAGAAAGATGCCCGCAAAAGAACGTCACACGCCGCGTGCACTTTCCTGATCGTCCTGATCGAACTTTTGCCAGGTGCAGGGAGCCTCGTCGCGGCGCAATCGTCCGGACAAAGTCCAATCTCCACGCGCGGCTTCGCAAACCGCAAGACTCAAGCGATTGGCATCGGAAGAGCCTGACGTAAAGGCTAAGATTAGAAAATTAGCAGGTAGCGATCGAGAATAATCGGAATAAGCGCCGCGACTTTGAGACGTGCGGATGACAATCGCTCGTTCTGCGCGATCAATCGAGCGGCCAGTTCCCTCGCTACTAAGCATAATACGGCATCTGTTACTCCTTTATCGTCGATAAAACTCCCGCTGACAAGGCCGGGCCGCTCTTTCGCGCCCTGTACTTGAGCCAGCCTCCAAGGCGAGACTTTCTACCGTCGAACTCTCGCGGGCACACCAGATCGAGCATGCACCGCGCGCATCGGCAACAGAGAGCCTTCTGTCTCTCCGCGTCCCGCCGTGCACGCACGCGGCGTGAATGCACCGAGAAACGCGTGGCGAGCGACGCGGCGCGGGAGGGGAGGGGAGGGGTGGGGTGGGAGGGAGGGGGACGACGAGGAGGAGGGGAGGAGGGGAGGGGGAGGAGGACCGAGGGATCCGCGCGATTTATTTACACGGTCCCGAGAGAGCGCCTAGGCCGGGCCGCATCAGCAGCCTCGAGGGAAGCGTTAACCCCGTTGCTGCGTTGGAATCCGCGAGGAATCGCGCGCTCTCTTATCGCCGGTGATATCCCGCGGTTTGCGCTCCTCGTTGCTGAACTATTGGGAGCATCGGCGGAACATGCTCTCTCTCTCTCTCTCTCTCTCTCTCTCTCTCTCTCTCTCTCTCTCTCTCTCTCTCGGCAGAGAGAGAGAACAATGTGGCAATTGATCGCGGCGCGATACCGCGCGGCTTTCGAATGTACGCGGCGATCCGAAATGCGTGCTCCTCGAACCGACGAGAGAGAGAGAGAGAGAAGGAAAGAAAGAAAGAAAAAAAAAAGACGGTCGAATCGCTCGGCCTAGAAAGGATCTTATTGCAGAGATATCGAGCGAGCCGATCGCGCGGCGTACGGTGGTTGCCTTTTTTTCTTCTCTTTTATGCGCGCGCGCGCGCGCGCTTCTCTCTGCCATCGCGCCGCTCCATGGAAAATAGGATCGTGGAATAACGCGCTTTTGTGCGGCAATTCGATTGCTAAATCGGCGCGGTTTCGCGCCAAGTAGTCAGCGAGAAAGAAGGATTAAAGACACGCGCACTATCTCGTGTATGTAGGGCAGAACCGGCCGACTCTTTCTCATTCCGCTCGTTGCAAACCGTTGCAACCGTCGCTATCTCTCTCGGAGATGCTATCAAGAGGGAACAAGGTTCTCGTATGTGGAAATTCGGACCGCGTCCCTTCTCCGCGAAGCTTAGCTTCTTCGGCAAGTTCTCGGGCGACATCGCCGCGCTTCAGGACGATGATCCTCGCGGTAGATGAACGCGGTAAGATGACTCGAAGTAGCTGCACGCTACATTGACATACTTTGCGGTTACGTTAATACCATCGTTCGCTGTTCTCGGCGCAGAGAGGGGAAAGAGAAATCCTTGATGCACGTCCGCGCAGATCCGTCGAGCCGCGCGAAGAGATACTCGCGGGAGAACTCGAGGCAGAACAATTGCCCGAAAAGAATCGCTATTTCAATGAAGAAACCGTCCATCCGTCTTACTACTCTTCTCCCTGCCACTTGAAGATCTCAATGCAAGATTTTCATTCAGCTTCCGATCGAAAACGAGTCTCCCACCTATCCAAGGTATGTCTCGTCAGCGAAACGAAGCTAGAAGCTAGAAATCGGAGCAAGATCGGGAGAGCATCCGCGAAATTAAGAGTATTACTGAAAAAGAGTACTCTCCAATCCGTATACACTCGCCATCAGAGGGGATCTACCTCCCTCCCTCCCTCCCCCATCCCAAAACGCGCATCTGACCATCTCTCTCTCTCTCTCTCTCTCTCTCTCTCTCTCTCTCTCTCTCTCTCGATACGCCGCGTTTGTCTCAAAGTTCGCTTTTTTTGCGCTCGCATGGAGCACTGTTCCGCAGGGAACTTAGTCCGCGAGGACGGTGCCTAGATGGCAGCAGAACGGTTTAACGCACGGGACAGTCCCCTCCCCTCCCACCCGACCGTCGGCGCGAGAGGGACCGCGTCCCCAACGGCTCACCGCTCACCACTACTACCACTTGACGCGACGGCGGTGGTCGAAGTAGTGGGGTATACCGGTGTCCCGGCAGACAGCTTGGCGTCCTACGGTTCGCATTACGAGAAACCGTAGCCTTTCTCCGTCTTTCGCCTCTTCTCGTACTACCTGCACGATCGCGGTACCGGATCTTTCGCGGCTCGCGCGCGCGCGTGCGTGCGCGTGCGCGCGCTAGCCGCGAGCGTGTGCGCTCGCGAGCGCACCGTCGTCGGCTCGATTTCTCCCCGAAGGGAGCATATCTCTATCCCCCTCGCTCCGATTTCTCGATCGATTCTCGTGCGATTTAAATCCCGCGCTTATCCCGCGTCAGCTGCTCGTCGGCGGGCGGAAAAAATTTATTGACTCTCGCGATAAGAAAATATCGCCGCCCGCGCAGATTATTTTCCGTTATCGTTATTACCTCGCGATCGTTGCTCGGTAATCAAAGCAAGTCCAGACAATGTAGGATCGCGACTGAAACGTAATCGTCGTAAGATCTATCTAAAGACGAAATGGAGAAAACTTATCGCGGTCACGCCAGGAATATTTTTGCCCGCTGATCGACAACTGAAAGAAGCAACGACGGCGGTTTCTGCGATTAATTATCCACGCATCGATACGCGAGTTTACTCGTCAATGTTTTCAATGGATGCGAGACGATCGCTCAGCGAGAGACAGAGAGACGTCAAGTGAGTGGCGTTCGCTCGCTGGACGTTCAGCGTCATTTGACATGCTTAAGAGGAGAGGTCGATTTCTCTCTTTTTGCCCGTTTCTTTCCGCGCTTTTTGCCGTCTACCGCAGGCCAGTTGGTCGAGGTCCCGCTCGATTTCGAGGATCAACTTTGCCGCTGACGTACACGGGCTAGCCAATGTGCCTCTTCGATCGACGCCTGGCATGTAACGCGATAACAATCTCGGGAAGAATCGCCGTGCTTGTTCTCAGCGTTCTCAGCTCTTCCGGAGGCAACATGCAGATTGTCCGACAATCCGAGAATAGATCCGCAAAGCGAGGATAATAGCGAGATAAGAACGATCGATCCGTGCGATCGAGCTCGCTCGTGCCCGAGGACAGATCCGTGAGATCACGCGGGTCTTCCACGGCGTGTGATGATTTACGGTCGGTGAATGGCGAGAAAGCTTCGAACGATTCGAGATAAATAATTGCTCGTAACGCAAAGTCCCACTGGGTCCTATTCACCAAATGGAGATCATCAACTGAACGATTCTACGATTCGCACGATGGATTGATAAATCCATGACATGGTGCGATATTTAATCTCTCGCCGATTAAACGATCTTTACTCTGCATCGAGCATCTCTCTCGCACGTAGCTCACGATTCCATGATTGAATCCTCAATGCCGAGGTCGGGCATGGAATCTCGCTCGATGGCGCACGTGAGACATAATCACCGGCTGGATTTTAACAGAACATCTCGTCGTTCCCAGCTGCTGTGCGACGTGATACACGATGATTATGCCTTGTTCGATCTATCGGAAACGATAACTCGCCCTCGGACGCGTCTCGATTACGTTCCGCGGCGATTTTCACACGGGGGTCAATAACACCGCGCGCGCGCGCGCGCGCCGAGAGGTCCTCCGATCGCCTAAACACTCGCGGAGACGAGAGCGCGGCTCCTTACCGGGAATTTTCCCGTCGAGCGGCAGCATCGCGCGGCGTTAATGCAATTCTCGTTCGCGGCTCGACTCGTAAAGCAAACTGCGAAACGGTCCGCGCGCGCGAGCGCGCATTCCGTTCTCTTTAAATAGCAGGCGGCGAGCGCGACGCCGATGCGCGCTAAGTAAAGGACGCCGCGATATTTGCGGATCTCCCTGAAGAAATGTCAGCGTTCGATGAACAGCGGCGACCAACAGACTCGGAAATTATGAAACTTTTCTCTCCTCCCTCTCCCCCTCCCTCCCTCTCCCTTTCTCTTTCTCTCCGCGCGGGCGCGCTCGCGGACTTGATCGATCGCACGACTCCGCTTCGTGGACTCGCGACTCGCGGATATTTACAGTAGCGTCCATGGATTGGCTGGATCGTCCGTGCCTCGCATCGAAGACGCGAGTTCTTCAACGATGAGTTACGAGAGGCTAGACGACGAGGCCGCGACACGTTACGTTATCTCGTCGCGAGCTCCTTCACTCCTATTCACGGATCGCTTTGCTCTCACGGAATCGAACGGACGAACGCCGGTGAATCACCGGCGAATCCCTTCGATCTAGGGAGGCACGCGGTCTTCCGGGGATGGACAGATCTCGATTCGCGATTCGCGATCGCTTTGACTCGCTTAAACCGTCACGCGAGCAAGATCGCGAGCCTGCAAGAGAGCAGGTCGCACGCTCGACTTCTTCTTTGTCGGCGGACGTCCAGGAAAGGACACCGTTACACGTTCCAGCCGTCCCACGCTCGTATTTTCCGGGAAAGCCACCGAATAGCCGATTCTTCGCTCGTTGTTTTCATTCTAACCCCCTCCCCCCCCCCTCTCTCTCTCTCTCTCTCTACCGTTTCGGGAAATAGCTCGCAAGTTACGCACAGCGGGTAACTGGAACTTTCGCGTTTCCGTTTAGGCGTCTGGTGGTGGAACGTTACCCGTTCTCGAAACTTATCGGAGACTCCGTCGCGGATTGCAATGTTCTATAGCGAGAAAACGACGAAGGATGCAGGACGAGGCATGCCACAGGTGTCTTATCGTCTCCCTTTCTCACTCTCTGTCTCTTTCTTCTTCTCCCCCTTCTCGCCTTCTCCGCGGGGAGATTTATGCGCATCCCGGGGAGCGGATCGCGAAATTACCGTTACGCAAAAGTCGAAAATCACGAGGTGGAAGTTGCAAGTCGCTGATTGAGAATCGATTTGAGATCGATTTCGAGTCGATCCTCGTATTTTAACGCTCGAAAGAAACCTTGCGAAAGAGGGAAATAACGATATCGTTAGGTGAAGAACGTACGATGGTTGAGAATCGGTCGTTTTCGTGAATCTGGATCGCTCGCTCGAAAGAGAGAGATCCAGACGAAAGAAATCCTACGCGAGTTCTATGCTTCCCTTGCGAATACGTCGAACAAGATCCTAGCGATGACGATAGCCACTGGCTGAAGTGGAGAATGAAGACGGAGATCAATAAAGCTGTGGCGAATTTAGGGGAGGGATTTAGAGGAGGGCCGGTCGATTTAAATTGCCGCGACAGATCAGGATCCGTCACGGCGGGAATTTGGATCGTTCACACCTGTTAAGGCGCCGGGACGCCTCGCTACATTTGGTAGCGTGTTTAACGAGCGTGCGCGACACGCGTATACATGCACGTGGCGCGTTACGCGTGTGTGCGACGTCGAGGCGCGAGTCGACTCACGTTTGGTCCTCGCCCGGCTGTGCGAGAGCAAAAGATTCTCTGAATGAACTCTAAAGATAGACCCCCACAACACACGCCCTTCCCTTTCACCGCCTCGTCTTCTTCCTCGATCTCGTCGACGCGTTCTCCGTGCTTCCTGCCTCTCTTGCTCGGCTTTAACTGGATGCAGCCAGATCTATCGCCGGCGTTCGAGTCTCGCAAACTGGATAGAGCGCGATTAGCTTATTATCGCTAAAACGGCGATAACCGCGCTAAAAAGCAACGTAATTTAGCATCGATCCGAAAGCAAGCGAGTTATTTCCGCCATATGTGTCGCACAACAACTGCGTACAACTATTCTACGCAAAAGCAAACGGTTACGATCATATTCGCCATGTAACGTACATTTCGATTTTACGATCCAAGTAGCTTACTTTGCAGCAATATCATTTACTCGAATTAGATTTCCGTCACCCGTCCATTCAATTCCAATTGCGTTCTGCGCAATCCAATAAGACCGACTTAACTCGATCAACTCGATATAATACGTTAGAACGCCGCAGCTATTCTCACCTGAAAGCGAGCATCGTTCTACCCCGCCCTCAAAGTGGATACTCTGCTTTATCTATCCGCGTGCGTGTGTAAACGATACCGTAGGAATCGGCGGTCCCACGCACACCCGCACGCACGCACACATGCACGCACGCGCGCACGCACGCACGCATGCACGCATGGATCGCCGATCGGGAGTGTGAACGGGCCTCTTATCCAGCGCGCGAAAGGATCGTGACGCAACGGGGCCCCGAGGCGATTCTAAAATTTCCCACGGCGTCGCGCTCGTTCTCCCCGATCCTCCTGCCGCTTCTCTTCCTTCCTTTATGGCGGTAAAGCGAGAGGGAGATA
Organism: Eciton burchellii; assembly: GCA_020341155.1. Lineage (NCBI taxonomy): Eukaryota > Metazoa > Arthropoda > Insecta > Hymenoptera > Formicidae > Eciton > Eciton burchellii. The sequence goes on along the minus strand of JAHMML010000012.1, from coordinate 2,147,322 downwards.
CCGCTCTGTCAGGCCGCGCGTACGTGGGTGGGCGGCGACGCGGTCGGTCTCGATTTTGATCGCGGGGGCCTCCGGAGACCCAAGTCGGCGAGATCGATCCGCCGCGGATGCAGAAAAAGCGCGCTCTCGTCCTCTCCGGCGGCGAGAAGCACGCGTGGGCCGCGATAGAAGGACAAGGAGAACGAGTGACTGAAAACGAGCAAGGAGGCCGCCGTGCGTGCGTGCGTGCGTGCGTGCGTGCGTGCGTGCGTGCGTGCGTGCGTGCGTGCGTGCGTGCGTGCGACGCGCTGGCGAGTCTTAGCCGCGGTCCATGGTCGGTCACCTAGGCTGCGTCTCGCTTTCGCCTTTTTCTTCCTTGTTCTTTCACTCGACCCCGGCGAAAAGAAGAAAGAGAAACTCCGTTCGCGATATATCTCCGATATAAATATTGACCGGCCGCAGAAAAACACGACAATTGGGCTTGGATTAGCGACTGAAGCAACTTTGTGCCTAGAAATTCTATTATTGGACTATTTTCTTTTTTGCCTGCTCCTTAGTGAGCATTGACTCGATCGAGCATGCGACCGAGTCAATGCGACCGAGAGATCAATAATCTCAGCGAGCGGAGTAAAATTTCACTGAATAATCCATAATCATGTCGCGCGTTTCATTATTAGATTAGATTAGCGTTGCTTTATTCGGAAGTAAAAGACAACAGGTATCGCGCTCGTTTTTCTTAGAAAACTTGAAACTTGACTCTGAATCCTCGTGTATAAACCGCGCTTTATTATTTTTTCAAACAACAAAAGGAAAGAGAGAGAGAGAGAGAGAGAGAGAGAGAGAGAGAGAGAGAGAGAGAGGGAAAGAGAGAAAGTAACGCACTCGTTTCAACAATTCAGACGTACAAGCTGTAACGCGTGATATTAATTTCCTCGACAATTAATTTAGGTTGATAAATCAAATATTGTCGAGATTCGCGCCGTTGCCGCAAGCACGCGCACGCTCGGAGGCGCATTTTTCTGAAAGAAAATGAGAGCGGATGCTGCGAAACCGCTTGAATGGAAGCTTTGAACTCGAAAGTGTAGGGGCAAGATTGTTACTCGATGTCCGACACGCACGTGTCGCGATAAATTATTTCGTTAATAACGAAGCAAGGAGCGACGACAAAAATAATACGGCGCAGCATTGGAATTGCAGCGTGCTTTTTGTAATCGGGCATTGTCTCGTAGCTGGCATAAAGCGATGCGAGCCAGCAAACTGAATCCGAGCTGCAATTTTATTGCGATTATCCAAGCTCGAAGCCGACGAAGGAAAATGCTGTAAATGTCACGACGTCGCGCCGAGATGCTGCCGCTTCTTTATCACGGAGCTTAACGAGCCGCTATCAGTGTTATCCCGCAAAACGTGACGCATCAAAGGAACAGCTCGCGTATGCGACGAACGTAACTCGCCATTAATGAAAGAGGAAAAAAGCAGCAGATAAAAGAATTTTAATGTGTAAATAATGTGTCGCGATCGTAAAACGCAAGGCGGATTTCGTTGCGAATGATATGTCGGGTCAAGTAAGAGTATACCAGACAGGAATAAAACACCAAGATGCTGTCCGCCGCCACTCTCTTGAATACACTCGAGCATCGCATAACTGCATAAAGGTCAAGTGCACATGAGGGGTTAACACCACGCTCTTTAACACTTCAAATTGCTCGCGCTTGCTATTTTAAGTAAAAGCGACGCGTATCGCGAGACGATTTCTTCCCCGGAGTCAAAAGAGCGGAAGATTCTTCAAGATTACGCGCAATCCACTGTTCGCAAAACCTAAAACTCCCCTCCTCCTCCGCCCCCCCCCCTCTCGTCGACTCGGAGGAAAATAAATCACAAGACGCGCGAGGAGACCGAATGTCGCTCTCTGATGTCTAATTAACTTAAACTTTCGCACGTTCGAATTTCAGTAACGGGTAAACGTAAACGATAAACGCTAATATCCTAATACAGACACGCCGTACGTATAATCGAGATCAAAGAGTAATTTGGATGAAACTCGAGATGGAAATCAGGTTCTCTATTTTTATCCGTCAGAGTCCTCCGGAATGGATTAACGGGTTAAAATTACGGAATGCGCGGTGCGCCAACGCGAGTCGCCGCCGCTGTTCGTCTATTCGACCACCTGTTTGCTTCCACTGTTCCCGGCTCTCTCGGTTCGGCCAGAGGAAAATGCGAGCGCGGCGGATCTCTCTTGTCTCGTTCCCTCTCTCTCTCTCTCTCTCTCTCTCTCTCTCTCTCTCTCTCTCTCTCTCTCTTTCTCCCGTTTTCTCCCTTTCATGTTTTCTCCGCACACGGATATATCGGGATTACTCTCTCTACGCGACAGAATTCATTGAAAGGCGCAAACTTCCGAGATGAGTACGATGAGCTTTAGAAAAATTTCAAAAACGATATTCGCCGACTTCCGCATCCGCGGAATGCTACCAGCGGAATGTCATCTCTGTTACCTCAGGGAGAGGATTTAGGAGCGACTCGGTCGCCACGATGTGGCTTCGCCACAAGTAGTCTCTCGCGGAGACCACTCGAGGAATCGCAATCTTGCCTGACATTGTTTCATCCTGCTGTATACAAGCGCACGCTACGTGCGTTACGTCCTGCGTTAGGCCCCACGTTTCGTCAGAAAATAAATTCAACGACTTAAAAACAACCGTAGAGTACCGTAGAGTACCGTAGAACGTTCACGGAGAGCGTTAAGAATGATGACCAGTATGTCAGGTAGCGCTGATAAGATCGAAATACGAACAATGTGATCCGACATCGAGACCGTTTCTCGAATTTCGACCTGCGTCGCGAGTTGGAGTTCGACAAGGAATAATGTGCAACGGGACTTACTTCGTTATTCGCTTTTGCACTCTCTCTCTCTCTCTCTATTCTTCTATCTCACGCCTCTCGAGCTCCCTCCGTACGTTTGCTGCGCCCCAAGGAAACTGGGTCTCTCTCTTTCTCTCTCTCTCTTTTTCTCTCTACCCCTCTTTCTCCCTCTCTGTCACTGTCTCTTTCTCTCTCTCTCTCTCCCCCCTCTCTCTCTCTTCTCTCCGTTTTGCTTCTCAATTCTTCTTCCGCTGCTTACCGCACTGGGCCCGGCGAGATCAAGAACCCTCGTGTGTTCCCTTCGCTCACTTTTTGGCACTCGTCGTCTCCCTCTCGATCCTACGGTCGACCACGCGACTCCGACAAAAGCTAAACGCGACGCGAACACTGGACCGACGAACGCGGAACTGCTTCTCTCCTGGCGGCCACTGGTCTCGGATCTCGCGAGCGCAGCCTGGCGTGTTTCTTCGTGGACGAACGAGAGATTCGAGCGCGTGTTTATATGTGCTCGAGCGCGCGCGCGCGCGCGCGCGCGTACGCGAGATTTTTGCGGAAAGATCGGACGATCCTTACTGACGACGCGGCCGGCAGCGCGTCTTATCAACGTGCGTTATCTGCGCGCGGCTTGACAGTTTCTATCCCTCTTTCCTTCTATACACCGTACGCTCTTTCTCTCTCTCTCTCTCTCTATATGTGAACGTGCGTATGCGTACGTAACGTGTCGTGCGGCCCTCACGCGGTATATACACGACTCTATATAGAGGTGTTGCGTGTATATAGTAGTAGCGACTGCGGCGGCTGCGACGGCGGGCAAGAGAGATGCGTCGTCTCTCGTGAAGGCTCGAGCTAACATTAACTAGCGCGGACTGCAGCCGCTTATAATATGGCCCGACCGCGAACCAATGGGATCCCGCGCTCCTTGCCAGACCCCCACCGACCACCCCCCTAACCTCCCTGTCCCCCGCTACGACTCACAGTCCATCGCCCCTCTGTCGTTCTCGGACTCCCCCCGCGTTACTCCACCGACTGCCACCGCCGCAGCCGCCACCGCCGCCACCGTCGTCGCCGCCGTCGCCGCCGCCGCCGCCGCCGCCGCCGCCGCCGCCGACGCCGCTGCCGCCACCGCCGCTGCTCCTTCGCTCTCTCGTCCCTGCGCGCACCCTTCCTTGCTGCGTCCACTCTCCCTCCGTCCATCGTCCTCCATCGAGAACGGAGACCCCCCGCGTGTTATTCCCGATTGTCGTTCCTCCTCTCATCTCTTTATGCATGTACGCGCCCGTGTCTCTCGATCCTTCTCTCTCTCTCTCTCTCTCTCTCTCTCTCTCTCTCTCTCTCTCTCTCTCTCTCTCTTCTTCTTCTACCGCCTGCGCGTATCACATGCCCTCCTGCCTTTTCTCTCCTCTCTTTGCTCATCTCTTTCTCTTTCTCAGTTTTATTCTTTCGCGTATATCCTTCTTCCTCCCGTGCCCTGTTCAATCTTGTCGGCTGCTCTTCTTTCATTCCTACGGGGTTGCTAGCATATATGGACAGAGATGGTGAGCGAAAGAGAAAGAAAGCTAGACAGAAGCGATGGCAATCGACAGGGACGTGGAGAGAGAGAGAGAGAGAGAGAGAGAGAGAGAGAGAGAGAGAGAGAGAGAGTGAGAAAGAGAGAGAGAGACTGTGAGGGGGAGGGAGGGGGGGTGACCGACTCGCGGCGGCTCTCAACGTGGGTCGGGGACCGGGGCTTCGGGCTGGAGAACGCGATTACGAGCGCGAGTAGCGAATTGCAGCGTTTAGTAATGAGAAAGCAGACATGCATAGACGAGAGGGTATCTCTCTTTCTCGCTCGGTCTCGGAAGCGCCGGTTACTTCCTTCCGGATCGTAAAATTCGAGCGTCTTCCGATCTCTCGCTTCTCACGCAACCGCTGCAACCGGCACCGACACTGCCAAGTATGATCCCCGCCGCGTGCAAGATCTTTGGCTGATGCCCAAGATCAGGTTTTCTCGATCTCGAGATACGTAACAGCAACATTACGGGGATACAGCATAGGATCGCTGTAGCCGCTTGTGCGGCTCATTTATAAAAGAGAGTTTCGTGGAACAACTTTTTTCTCCCGAGGCGAACGGAATTCGCAAAGTGTGTTAATTGATCGCGTTTCCTGTCAAATAACTCGGCGCGGCAAGTACTGTTAAATTGACTCGACGCAATGCCCGCAAGGCCAATGACTAAAAATTAAAATAACATCCTCGCTCAGCATAATCGAGGACTTGTTTGTAAGAAAAGGTATTATGTCGTTGAAATTGGTTTTACGTTATAAGTCTCTATGTGCCAAGGCCGACGACGCTGTAAAACACGACGCCGGATGCTATTTATAGAATTATTCACGATATACGAAACAAATTTTCAAGAATGTATCTCTCGCGATTTCTTATTATCGCCATCGGACGATTGATGTAGGCATCTAGGATGCATCAAGTGCCATCGAAATTCCAGGCTATATTTATCATGAAAGTGTGAATAAATTCCATTTCGAATGATATTTAAAGCCCTTTACGCCGTTCGCGCTGATTCCTTGGAGATCTGCCTGCTTCTCGCTCGTTTTCCTATAACCTCGTATAGAGGACTGAAGGACTGAGGATTGAAATTATCCCTTTCCGACATTCGCGAATGCTCTGCCAATGCTCTTGCGCTATTTTCGTAAGAATCTTTGCAAACGGTGCAAAGTTATCTAATTCGCGTTCGTGTGGAAAGAGCAACAGGAACGTTACGTAGCATCATTATCTCCGCGGAAATTTTCATCACGTTCATCGTACGAAAGTGTAGATTTCGCGCAGTGGTATTCATTCACTGGTAAATTTGTTTCAATTATGGCCGCTGTAAATTAACGATTAAGAAGCGATAGATTATTCGTGCACATTTGAATAAGTCGATCGGCCGGCAGGATCGTAAAGATTGCGGATCGCAATAAGAATCGTGGCACGATTAAGGCGCTGTTATGAAATTCCATTATGCAACGACACGATGTTACGATAATTACATTCGTGCAAGAAGGATGACTCTTGCGGAAGAACGATTGCCGAGGAAGTCGAGCGAATATTCCTTTAAACGGCAAAAATAAATAAAATTTTTATTTACGCCTCGATACTCCCCTCACAGATCTCTCGGGAATTCCGATAAGTTCATTAGCTGTATCGCACAGCTATCGACCGAGTCGATTGGCACGTTTGACGCATCGGACCTCATAAAACAGCCGCGTCACGTAAACGTAATGATAATCATAATATGCACACTAACACAAAGAGATAAACGCGCGTCATTCCGCGCGTTCGTCTGCAGGGAATTGGCCGGACCTGCTCGTTCATCGTTCTTGATCGCTGACGTTCGAGTCCGCGAAATCCCGTCGTCGATCTAGGACGCACGTGTCATAATCGCTCGCATACCGCGAGCGCAGATACGTGTAAATTTTAAATTACATCCTGGCCATTTTTAAGCGGTCAAAATCCAGATTAAGTTACAAGTGGCAAAGGCCTAATGCTCCGCCGAGACACGCTTTCACTCTACCGGCACAAGTCTGACGCAACTGTGCAATGAACGATGCGAAAAATTCGGCAGGACCGAGGGAAACGGTTGTTTAGGCGGCTAAGGATGCTGCGAATTTCAGCATTCCGGCCAAGTGCAAGTAGAAAAGTTTAAATATCCCCAACATTTGGGGATTCCGTCCGTCTGTCGATTGCGCTTCGCGCAAACTCGCCTGGCAGTTGCGTCAACCAAGCCAAGCTGGTTGCACGTGTCGGTGTTAAGAGCTGCGGCCTCTCTAACGTTTTTTCCTTGCTCTCCTCCGGCTTGAAGCAAGGAAAAGAATTCCAGAGGTAGGAGCGATCGCTCGGTCCGCTTGTCCGTGCGTGTAATCAACGCGTTTGCATTTTCATCTATGGTAATCGTCCGCGCGAGCGGCTCGCACCGCATTCTCGCGAGGTGTAAAGAGCACAACCGTAAATAAATCATCGATCATCAACCGGCTGCGAATCGATAATCACGAGAGAACAGAGAGAAGCATCAGCGTCTCTCCGCGGAAAATTATCGGCGATTTGTCTCGCGTGACATCTTACGTGATTACGTAACAGAGTTGATTATTGTCTCACCTGTCTGCGCTTGATCGACGTGATCGAGCAAAGATATTTTCATCAGGCGACGCACTCGTCTACGTGTATTTGTCGCGATGAATTTCCCATCGTCGTCCCATCGTCGGGCCGTTTGCGTCGGAAATTTTGCTACCTTTTCTACGAACGGCGCGAACAGCGCGATTCTGTCTCCTCTGAATGAAAATTCAAATACTCGAGCTCGTGACGCGATGCGCGCTCTCGAGGCTCGTACGAGCGCAGGTGCACCTTGATTTATCCGGTGCTGTCGTGCATAATCAGCAGCTATTTTTGGCTCGTTTAACGGCATGTTCGAGATAAAACCGCCGGAGATAAATCTTCATTAAGGCTTAAGGTCGATAACTCGCGACAGTGGCAGCGACACGTTACGGAAAGAGTATGATAAAAGTGCTCGCGGACGTAAAACGAAAGGGAAAATGACGTGCGACGTGCGTGAAAACGAGTTTCCAGATCGCAGACCGCGGAGCGACAGCCAACGGCGGTTCATAACGAACGAGTTTTACCTCTACGAGCAGAGATAAGACGATAACGCGGCTGAATGTTTATTATGAAAGACACTCGGCTTCGCGGCTAATCTTAACCAGAAACAACGCCGGACAATGCCTTTCCGTCCGACACAACAATGTGGGACGCGAGAAAAGATTTTTTCCCTAAGAAGCATCTTATGCAGCAGCATCTCGACGGAACTTCCATTCGCTCTTGTTCCTTTCGTTCATTGATTGATACAGCTTTCATTAAAATTTAATCGCGCAGTACTCGCGGCCAGCATTCGTAGCACTTTGTGGTCTTACCGAGTTACATCGTAAGGAGAGCACCGATCGTATAATCGCGATTGTCTCGCGAATTGCATCAGCAATAAAGCATGGAAAGGGAGCGATATAAATATAAGAAGCTCCCAAAGAGAATCTTCGGCTGTTATTCGCTCAAGGGAATTCCTGCCTTGAAGAACAGGATCGAAATGAATGTTGCGTTGCTATGAGTCGATGAAAATACGAGTGATGGCAACCGCGTCTTGCTTGCCCGCGTTAGATTAAATAAAGTAAAAGCCTTAATTAGCAAGACAGGCTGTATCGTCCCTCGCGAATCGCATTTCATACGCATCAGGGGAAAAAAACGGATTCACTCGCATTGCTTCGATGCATTGCTGCACAGTTCCGCGCGTCCGAGTGCATAATGCAAAGCACACGGCTCGAACTCGGCCGAGTACTTTCCCGGCCGGCTTTTGCGTCGGTCGCTTTCGCGATTGTCTTAACGAGGCGTTTATAAGCGTGCCGCAAACAGATTCGCCTTTCGTGGAACTAATAGATTCTGAAAAGCTTTTTCTCCCTTTCTTAGCGCGATCCGGCTGCCTTTGCTCTAATCTTGATCTAGCTTTGAATTTTCATTATAATACATCGACCGTCTCGAAAGCCGATCGTATCATATCATATAAAACTGTTTTCAATGAAGGAGGAATTCTTTTCACATGCCGAAGAGATAAGAGGTATCCCATTCCAACAGATAAGAATGTTTTTATCTATCAAGAATTTCATATATATCTGAAAACTGTTTTAATCGAAACACGGCTAAACAACTCTTCAACGTCAACTGCTCAATTCCGGATGTTTCATAAGAGGCAGACAACGAGAAGGAATTCCTCGTCGGTATCTCCTTTGATCGCAATGCGCCTATCTTTCTTTATCGTCTCCTCGTTGGGACACAGAAAAGACGAGATGACGTAAACGTAATGCATCGTACGCGGCATTCGTCGCTTTTGTATCTCGGTTATTACTCGCGTCGAAAATGCGATGAATGGGAGTCGGTTCGAGCGAAATCGGAACGGCGCGTACGCAGCAGCATTTCTGAAAAACTGGAAATATCGCTTGCACCCGCGCGCGCACGCGCACGCGCGACATTATTCGCCAGCGCCCGATCTGCCGATGGACGATCCCCCGTTGACGCACCAATGGCGTTTTATGGCCAATTATGCGGGACGATTCATTGCGACGAGTTTACCGAGGCGCATTGGCGTCTTTCGCGATTATCTCGCCCGTCGCTTTTGCTCGCCGAACGTCGAACGATAAGACGTTGCATAAGACGTTACTCTTCGCCTCCGCGGCGAATCTTGACGCCGAGCGAAACGCTCGTGCGGATGATTCACTTGGTTAAATTACCGCGTAAATTACCGAGGAATCAATTAAGCGCAATTATACTATACTTGCCGAGCGTGGCGGCGGAGCCGATATCTCCATTTTATGCGGAAAGCTACAAACGATGACACAGTGGAAAATAGATTTCCGAGAGCGGTGATCGTGAAAAATCTCACATGCGATCTTACACGTGGCGATGATCCTCGCTTAATAGCGAGGAATTTACTCGGAATCGTTTCTTGAACGCGATCGATTCCAGGCATTCCGATACGTGCCGGAACGAGAAACGACCCGTCGAAGGAGGGAGGAAAAAAAAGAGAAAAAAAAAAGAAAAGAAAACGAAAAGAAAAAGAAAAAAGAAACACGCTTAGTAACGCTAAACAGCTTTGATTGCTCGCGGAAACATGCTTTTGCATGCTGCGTGAGTTTGAGTGTCAAGGACGGGCGATCAATTCGTTCGACGCTCGTTCGACAAAATGTAAAAATCAATGTTGCAGCGAAACAACGAACAGGTATCAACGATCCGATCGATTTTTATTAACGATCAACGATAACAATTGCTTTTTATCAATGATGGTTTTGCGTGGATTCGTCACGGGCACGTTTGAGACGCTTATCGAAGCGCCAAACCGTAGACAAATCCGAGTCCAGGCACGCAGATGAACGAACAGGAGACAATAACGGGTCTTTTTCTTCTGTTTTTCGTAATTGCAAAGAGCGAAATTGCGCGCGAGCGCGAGATCAGCGCGCTTATAGATTGCCACAAGGAGGTGATGAGGTCGCGAAAGGGAAAATACGTAAATACGTAATGTAGCGAGTCTCTCATAATCTGTCATATCTCACAATTAAATTAACAGCCGATTATCGTCCCTTGGTCGTTTGCCGATTCTTTTCATCGCGACAATCGTTTTCCCGATCGCGCCGTCCGCGTCCGCGAAAATTAGTAAATTATCAGCGTAAATTAACAATTAGTAAATTAAATAGTAAATAGTAAATTAAATAATGAACGGATATATCTTAGGGACGATCGATTTGGAGAACAGTCGGCGGGATTGTTTCTTTATCGTTTCGTTCTTCCGTGAGAACGACACAAGTCTGAGAAACACGGAGGGATTATCCTGCACTAAAACGACACCCAGTATTAAAGCACGAACGCGGAACCGATTGATGTATCAACACGTTGATTGCCTCATCCTCGCGCGCGCTCGGCGACGAAAAAAAAGTAGCGGATAACTGTATTTCAAGTTTCCTGTGATTTCTCGTTGCTGTTGAAGATACCGCTATAACACGCCGTGCAAATCTTGATTAGTCGAGCCGTAGAAAGTGGATGCTCTGGGACTGATATCTCGCGTCGACACTGTAATCGTCACACGTAGCGCTGATGCATATTTCCCATGACATGTCCCGTCCGAAGAGATTTCGAAGACTGGACGTCGAGGTTTCCCCAATTAAGCTGGGATTAAGCGAAACGACAAGTCGCGAGACTCGCGAGATAGAATCGAAACTCGAGATGAGCGCGAATCGAGCGCCCGCGTCTCACTTATCTCACGATAACTTCAAAATACGAGCGATTGAAGGTAATTAGAGTAGAAGAGTAAATTGAAGATTAGAGAAGCGATTAGCCTCGCGCATAATTAGCGGCAGGTGAGTTTCATCGTGAGTGATTTTCTCATTACCCTCCGGGTGGTCGGCGGAGAATCGCGATACCGCAAATTAAAGCTTGTTCCATGCAAAACGACATGCACGCGAGTTACTCGCGGACTCGGCGCGACATGAATAATTCTGCCATGGTGGCCGGCTCGGCTCAGTCGTCGGCGATTTATTATCCCGATAATGTTGCGCGGCAAGTCGATCGTGGGTGTGAGAGATCCGATCATATCCCGGCTTCCTCCTCCGCCGGATACGCGCCGTCAATAACGGCAATAAGGAAGGAATATCGGGGCCGTGCAGCTACCTTCGCGAGAGGCCTTCTTGCGGCGCGTTCACCCGCGCTCGTAGGGTTTATTTATTCTCGCGCGACAAGGTTTTGGTTCTCACCGTCGAAATAAAACACAACAGCGAGATAACAGTCGGAAAATAAATGGATCCCGTGGATCCGCAGCGGGTCAAGTGCCTCCGTGCCTCGAGGTGCGCGTAAAACTACCATCGCGAATGTGCGATTGATCTGACGATTGAATCGGCGAAGGCACGAAATTACGATCCAGAGAAATGTGAAGATGAAACGAAAAGCTGACGTTTCCGAGCAATTTCCCTGCAAGTAGTGCATCATCCGATTGTCGCGGACGTCAGCACAAATGATGTTTATACGGTTTTCCGGGATATCTGTCTTTCGTGATGACGCCGTTTGGGATTCACAGACGCCTTCTCGAAAGAAGGAAGGATTTCCACGCGATACTCCCTTCAGTCGCGATCGATATCTCGATAATGATTCTACATCGGAATCTGGCTGCGTGCCTCGCCTCGCCCGAGATCAAGGCGCGCTAATGCGTCGAAAGATAGATCTAAACGCGCAGAACGGAAGGATTTCCTCAGGTGCGAGTCAAGGGAGTTCGAGGGAATTCAGATTGCTCCTCCGCTTTACTTTACTTTCTTCACCTTTCCCCGTTATTATTACCTTTCCGTCCCCTCTCGCTCGCGGGCGACCTCGTGAACTTGGAGCCCCGGGGATTCCGGTCGTACGATCGCATCGGCCCTCGCACTTTCTTAGCACTCCGCGCTAATCGCCGCTAATCGAGTTCACTCACTGCGATCTCCGATCCACCGCGCGCGAACGGATCGCATCGCCGCGAAGGGACAAGAGTCACGTGATCAGACGCAGATCTCGGCGACGATTCCCGCTGCGCGCGAACACGTTGCCCGGGATGGAGGAAAATTGCGCGATGGACCAGCCGCGCCTGTTCTCCATTCTTCCTGACGCTGTTCTCCGCATCGAACGATTCGTCGAGGCCTCGAGGATCGACACCTGCCGTCCGGAGATTCAATGCGCTCGATCGACGATGATCCTCGATAAACGCTGAAGGAGAATTGGAGAACTCGGATTCACGATCGCGTCATCTCATTCCGGAGATCTTTCGACGTTAGCTCGTCGAGTCGTTCGCACAGAAAGGAGCCTCCGCATCGGGGACCGCGCGCAGCTCCGAGCTCTCTGATGGGTTATAATGTCCGGTATCCGTGCCAGTCGACGGTCGGTCGGGTCGATTTTCTCACGCCCGCGAAGCCCACGCTCGCGGTCGCGCAAACAAGCGGATCAGGCGGCGCGCAGGAGAATTCGATTCGCCAGAAATCGTAACGCGAATATCCCCGCGCGCCCGTATTCTTTCCGCCGATATTCTTTCCTTCGCGTGCCGAAGCAGCTTGATCGTGAAGGACTCCCCGAACAATCGAGTTGCGAGGATCGTCGCGCGGACTCGCAACTCGCAGACTCTCGTCTCGTCGATATCTCGCAGCGCGGAAAGTAACAGTCAAGCAACAGTCATTCCGAGGTGCGCGATCGTCGAGAGCGTGCGAGAGTTCCCACGAGTGGCTATCCTTCCTCGGCTGAATGTACGCAAAGATTCCCGAATGCGTAATTCCGAATGAGCGATTCCGCGAAGCTGGATCACGAGGCTGGAACTCCGTTAACACGATGCTGCATCGCGCACGTGGTCGCCTACAAGAGTCCCCTCGGCTGCTGCTCGACGTCACACACCGAATGATGCAACGACAGATACGCGAGCGGATGCGTCCGACTTGTCTTGGGCGATCTCGCGAAAGCGAGCGGTCCAAGCGGATCCGAAGGGGATACTCGGCGACCGCGACGAGCACTGACACGGCCTCATCCGTCGTCACGTAGCGCCCTGACGTCGGGGAGCACACGGGCTTAGGTCACAGGCCCTCCTCCTCCTCCTCCTCCTCCTCCTCCTCCTCCTCCTCCCGTGTGTAACGTGCCCTCGCGTAGATACCGGGCACTTAACACAGTTAAATGGCGAGACCCTCCTGGCCGCCTGGGTCTGTTGATGCGCGCTAGACAGAAAGTGCGACAGGAACGCTACGTGCTGTGCGAGCTCAGCTTCCGCGAGTGCTTTTCGCGCCGGGCTGGACTCCGCGTGTGCCGCGCGCGAATGCTTCAGAGGGAAGCGGAGGAAGGTAAAGCGAGAGAGAGAGAGAGAGAGAGAGAGAGAGAGAGAGAGAGAGAGAGGTAGGATAAGCTCAAAGGAAGATTGAATTTCGGCGAGTTGAGTGTGCGAGAACAAGCACGACAGATTAGCCATCGGACGTGCATCAGTGAACGTACACACGTCAACGAATGGCTGCTAAATCTGTGCTTATCTCTGTAGCTTAATATTAAGCTTGATAAGATTATGTCCTTTTAAAAGGATTTAAAAGATGCGCGACATTATATCTCGAGCTATCTTATTTCTTAGGTATTAAATTTGCTCGCTTTCTCTCTCTCTCTCTCTCTCTCTCTCTCTCTCTCTCTCTCTCGCGGAGAAGAGCAGTTATCCTTCGGTATCATCGATTTTATCATTTTCATTATTGTCGTTTTATTATCTTACTTTAATTCGTTAGAACAGCTTCGATTATTGCCGAATAATTGCCGAATAACAGCTGCATTTTCTTTGGCATTTTCTCTTTCCTTCTAGATTCGCGTTACCAATTAAAAAAAGGGGTGGGGGGAAAGAGGAAGAACGACGGTTAGGATTGCATGAAGATACATCGGATACATCCCGCTATCGATCGCTATCGATCGATTCGACATTCCTGATGGACGCCGCGCAAGAATTCGTTGAATGACGATCGGCAGTCACTTCGCGGTCGCTTCTCTCACAGAAGACACCGCGAAGACACCGGAGTCGTCGCCTCGCGCGTTCGTGGTCAAGGAATCTGGATCGAAGGGGATTCAACCTTGTAACATGAGGGAGCCGGATGCTGCAGCGTCGGTGAGCGGCCGCCTGAGCGGTATCGACAGGAAACGATCACGGTGACTCACGCGCACGCATTACAGACGATGATCTCGCAAGTCGGAAGATGCGCGCGCGCGAAAGAGAGAGAAAGAGAGGCGGCGAGAAAATCGAGCGGGATACAAGCAATTCATTCATCAATGCTTTATATCCCAAAGGGAACGCTCGCGAGCCCGATTCAGCATGCTTCCAGGAAACAGGAAGATACATCAGCCAGATGCTCGGCTCTGCGGCCGGCCGGATCAAGCGTTTCTGCGCGAGGCGGCGCGATTCCTCGTGTTCGATCAATTCTGCACGCTCGCTCGCAGAGCGAGGGAGATCCCACCGCGCAGCTTCCTGCAAATTCGTCCGTAAGGGACTTTAGCATGGCTCGGCAGTTAATTAGCAAAAATAAAAGCAGAGATTTCTCCTTGATTACACGCCTCGCGGCGAGGGTAGCGATGACGGCGATTGCCGGAAAAGGATCGCTTCCACGAACATGGGGGGGAACAATTTCCCCCCAGGGGGCTGGGGCAAAGCAGACAAAAATCGAGAGAGAGAGAGAGAGAGAGAGAGAGAGAGAGAGAGAGAGAGAGAGAGAGAGAGAGATCACGGTTCCTCGCCGTTGCTTTTTCGTCGGTGTTGCGAAACGCTCGCGAATACGCTCGGTCCAGCGCGGCCGCTTGTAGTCGGCGATCTCTTCCTCCAGGCGTTCGCCGTGTGTCGTGAAGAAGGCGGTACCGATACGCGCGCTATACGCTTGCGAAGCGCATGCACATACGAGGGCCGAAGAGATGCCGAAGGTAGCGGCGGCAGAGAAGGAGAGCGAGAGAGAGAATTTCCTTTTGCAGCCTATGCGGCGGCGGCGGCGGCGGCAGCGGCGGGTAGGACGCTATAAATAACCCGACAACCTCCCTGAGAACGGAAAGTAGCTCGCCTTCGAGTTCCGTAACGAATTCCCGGGATTGCTTTCTGGATCAGTGCGCGAACCGCGCGCCCTCGGCAGCGCCGATTAATGAATCGCTGGAGACACGCAGGCCCGAATCGCGGACATCCATTGGCTTCCGATGGATGAAATATCGTCGCGATGCTACTCGCCAAGGCCGAGTAACCGCGCGGGAATCATGTCGGAAGGAATGATCGGGAAATGTGGCCACATGACGGACAAGACGGCGCGGTGACGCTTTGATCGTCACGGCATGCACAGATGCTACCTGGATGTTTCCGAGAGGCGACGCGCAAGCTGTTATCCTCCAAGCTGCGATCGTGTATCGACTAATAGCCGCGAATAATGATGTAATCTGTGAATAATGAACTGAAGAAAAATAAGATTCTTCTCTCTCTAGAATTCCCACCTGAATTCAATAGTACTATAGAGCAAACGCGGATGTGACTCGTAAAAGTAGATGTAGCATAGCCGGATTTGATAGACAGGAATAAAAGTTCCTGCTTCGATTGGAGCATAATTAACGTTTCACGTTTCACGAAGAAAGCATGTAGTTGAGATTTAAGAAGAACGCGGTTTTTGTTCCCGCAGCGTGCATTCGAACAGATTAATTGACGGTACTTGCGCGATGTCGTAACTCGAACGTTACATAAACTATTCCATTTCTCCCGGCTGCACCCGGAATAATCGCTCGGAATAATAATGAATGAATCTCGATGCTCCCGACCCTCCTGCCCCGTTGGATCTCGTTCTATCGATAGAAACGTCGAAAGTTCCGCGACACGAGCGGGAAGACGCAACGCGCGCGGCGAACACCTGCGCGTGGGAGCGTGCCTCGAGACTATCTCTCCACCGAGATCAGCAGTACTCGGAAGGGAATTATCTGTCCGGTGTAATTTGAAGACAGTGAGAGAGTCCGAGGCGTGCCGAGAGAGCGCGAGCGAGAACCGGAGGGACGGTGAGTGCAAAAGAATCATCGTTCGTCGTCGATCTCACGTCGATTCGATGATGCTCGCGCGATGTCTGACTCGGCTAATCCGGAAAATCGGACCGACTATTCTCGTCTACCTCGTTCATCTCTGTGACCTCGTGACCCTCACGGAGAATTGATTATCGCTTGGATCAGCGCGAGCATGTTTTCCGATAACACGATCCGAGGCAGATTCGTTGCACGATTAGCTTATCAGCCGTGTTCTCCGAATCCGCAGCTTTTATTCTAATTTTGCCAAAATAACGATGCTTCAAAGATCCAAAGTCTAATCGGCCGACAAACGAACTCACTTTGTCACCTCTTCGTCGCGCCAATTCCGCGCGAACGCTCCCGCGATCGTTATCGGAGCAATATACGACAATTTTTCACGCAACGCGTCATTATCGGCATTATCGGGATGCTTTCGCGCCGATAACGTCTCCAATCTTCCGCCTGACGGTTCCATTTTCCACGCGATCGAGAACCGAAGAAGCCACGTCGCCGAGTGTCCCGTGCTCGCATGATCGATACATCGCGCTTCGGGCACGTCGATAAATTGCTCGACTCCCCCGCGCGCGAATTATCGCTCCGGCCGGCATTTTCCACGCGCGATGCACATTTTCCGTGACACGCGAATGTCAAACTTATCGCAACCGATTCAATTGAGCGGTCGCAACGATTGGTCGATCATCGCCTCATAAGTGACCGCGTATAAGTGCACGCCGATGTATCTCGCGGATGTTATTTCACATGTTACGCTTATCTAGGTTATCCAATTCGATAAGCGAGATCTCGCGAAGAAGCGAGACTCTCGAAGGAGCGTTCCTCTCCCGCGTCCGTCGAATCTAGATCGCGATGGACGGTCTCTGCCAAAGAGTGAGGAAGAGGGAAGGGGGAGGGGGGACGCTATCACTCTCCTCGAGTGTCAGCGGCGATTACGATGTTTCGATATAACGCGTAAATCGATATGGAGACGCGAGGATCGAGGCAGCGCGTTCGAACGGGTGGAGCGCGCGTGCTGAGCGTCGCGCGCTTTCATGCCGCTCGAATTACGGACGAAACTCGATCTTCTATTCGTTGAAGCCGCTGTCAGCGGGTCAAGATCACGTCGGAATGACGTTGTTAATGACCGGGCACAGGCGCGTTTCGCCGTTGTAAACGCGGCGAAATCAAGAGGCGCGAGCTGCCGGCAGATCGCGTGCACGCGACGCGACGCGCACGTGTAACCGCTGTGACGCGCGCTAATTATCGGCAATTATCGGGGCAGGCGGGGTGGCCGAATCACAAACGTTCGCGCGAATTGTGCGTTCGATGCGAAACGAGCCGCCGGGCCTTCCTGATCTTTGATCGAGTGTAACGGGAAACGCTCGCAGAGCGAGCGAGATACCGAGCGGAGAATAAAAACGACGCACTCGCGCCTTGAGAATCCTTGAGAATCCGGAATTCGCGATCGAGAATTAGAGTATAGCCCCTCCCCCCCGCCGCCCTCGCCCTCGCCCAATGCGGGGTTGAAGGCGTCCGTTATCATCGCGCGATAACGATTCCAGAATGCTAGATATCGCTCGGATCGTCCCGTTCCGTTACACGGAATCGGGGCGAACGATCGTCGGCCCAATTGGCGGCGCGGCGCGGCGCGGCGCGGCGCGGCGCGGCGCGGCGCGCACGAGCGCGCGTTCCGCTCGATAAAACGTGGACATTTAATTTCGAGCGTTCTTGCCTACATTGAACTTCGCCGGCGCGCGCGCAGGGCGCTCGCTTTCGCAAGCGAGCGAAATGCCATACTATAAAACGCGGATAACGTAATAACGCGGCCAACGTAGCCGCGGGCCGGCATTTTTTGCGCGATGGAGCAGCACCGCGCGCGAAACGGCGTGCTCGCGAAGGCGCCTTGCGAAAGGCACAAGTCGAATCGCTCTGACATTTCCCGCGGCGAGCCTGGCGAGCGTCGCCGAAACGCGCTCCTCAGCTCGCGGTATCGATCGGCGGAATCGAGAATCGAGGATCGAGAATCGAGAATCGAGAATCGAATCCAGGCCTTTCGCCGAGCTGCTCCATCGTCCTCCGCGACGTTCATTCTCGCTCACAGGCTGAAAATTCATCATTAGCGCACGCGCGTCGATTGGTCGATCGGTCGATCGAGCCCTCCGCCGTTATCGATGCACCGCCGATGCGATATCGCGGACGCAGTGACGTCGCGTGACGAGGCCGAATCGTTCGTTCGTCTCGTATCGGCGAGCGTCGCCGCGAAGTCAAAGTCCGCGTTATCACGCGAGCACGCGCGGTTCATTCAGAAGCTCGGCGCGTAATGCGGCGCGTGTGCGCTGCGGAGATACGAGCGTGCGGAGATATTTTGCGGCACGTACGCTCACTTTGTCTTCCGCCTCATCCCCAGCCTGATCCGTCGAACAATCTATCCGTGTCTCCCACGCGCGTGCGATTCGCGATTCCAGTTTCCCGCGGGGAAACTTCATCCGCGATATCGATCGGGGCATCCTAGAAAGCGGAAGCGATATTCCCCGCTGCGTTTCCCGCGAAACGGAAAGACGCTGACGAACATCACGCTGACGCTATCCGCTGCGCGGATCGCCTCGAGTCGACGATACTCTTTCCTCGCCAGCGTTGCGTTACGATACGCAACGCGACAAAATCAAGACCAGGGTCTCGCGAGCGGCGTGCCTGTAGCCTCTCGTCGGATTCCTCGTGATATCATTCTCGCGCGACCGTGCCAAGAAGCAATTGAGGCGAATTAAAGGGACAATTAGGCGTGCCGGGAGCCTCGGGCAGACAGCTGGACGCACGCAGGGTGGGACTTGTCGATCGGCATCGGCGCTCGCATGATTCTTTACGCGGATCAGATCTGTCGGGATCGAACCGAGACGCTGTTCGCTTTCCGACAGGCTCGGAATCGCATCGCCGACATCGCCGGCATTGCAGACGCGACGATCGATTGACGATCGACGATCCGCCTCGCTCGATCCTTTCCGGACTCGTGGCCGAGAGCTGGCCGATCGAATTCGCGTCGCTCGGCCTCGCTTTCTGAATGAAGTCACTAGATCAAAGGGGGAAAAAAGTCCGTCGATCCCCCGCTGCTACGCCCATGCTCGCGCGACGTGCTCACGCCGGCTCTGAAGACGATCGCGCGATCCTCTCGTCCGTCGACGCGATCTCGTTTCGCTGGCGACGTCATCCGACGACAAGCGAACGACAATGGAATCGCGCAATTTCATTTTCCCCTCGCCGTTAGTTCGCGATGCGTTACTTTGCGGTTCGGTTAAATCGCGGCCGAGCAATTCCGCGGCGCGCTCGCGCTTAAGCGATTCCCCGAACGCTGCCGTAAATACGCACTTTTGTTCGTCCCGCAAAAACGAAGCGTCTTCCTATTGTCGTCGCGCTTTGCTTTCTTATTCCTTACGGTTCCTCTCTCTCTCTCTCTCTCTCTCTCTCTCTCTCTCTCTCTCTCTCTCTCTCTCTTCTTTTTTCTCCTGTTTTCCGGGCGCGACGCGCGTCCACGCGCGTCATCGTGAGATATCGAGCTATGAATTGACACCATTTATTTCACAGATATCTCGTATCTCTCGACAAGAATGTCGAAAGTTCCGATGCAAAGCGCGACGCGTGTACGTCTGCGCATTGTGTAAACTACAACGTGAGTGAACGGCAAATATCTTTCCGCGTCTAGCTCCACGTGTTCATTGCATTATACACTCTGCGTGTAAGAAATGTATGTATGAGACTTTGAGAAGCGCACCGTTCAGAGAAATGAAGACCCGTAATTTCTAAAGATGCCTCGTGCATACGCGACGAATAAACTCAAATCGATCGATCTGCGTTGCGTCTGTCAATTACGTCATCAAGCTTCTCTTTTACTTTCCATGTCGTTCGGCTTTGCCAGCTTTGCTACTCTTTGCTACTCGTTTCTCGGAGTTGGCCGTTCTACATTCTCCATCGCATTCCAAAGTATCGTCTTTCCCGAAATTAGTATGCGAACGCGGTTCATCGTTTCGCGCAGCGCGACGTCGCGGTGACGTAACGAGGCGGCGTCGGCGAAAGTCACGGCGAGCCGATTATTATCGGCTCCTCGTGATTCAGTTTTCCATTGACCCCCGCGAGCGGGCGAGCACCGAGTTTCGTAATGTTTTGTCGTTAACGATGATCGTCGGCGGCGCGCGACTCATTAATAAAGCACTGACGTACGAGGTTTTACGCGTGTAATAGCTTTTTTATTCGCAAAGAATACGAATACGACGGGTAGCCGCGCGCTGCTTAAGTAACGCACGCGCGAGCGCGCATATTGTGCCGCGCGTGACCTGAATCGTTTGCTGCAAACGTTTGTTTTGCGTTAAACTCATTAGATGCCGGCTCATTAATCGTCCGATTAGAGAGACTGGTCCCCCCTCCCTCCCTACCCGGTGATTGCAGTAATTGCGCGAATAATGATTTAATCGCGATTGCGGAACGATTCGCGAGAGCGATCTCGCGTCCGCTCGCGTCCGCTCGCGGCAGAGACGCGATCGGGTGTTGTATTTGTTTCCGTATTTGTCTTCTCGCTGATAATCGCCGATTCCTGCTCGTTTCCTGCTTCCTGCGTCCGCGCAACACTCCCCGGGCTTCTACTTTCAGCGAGTTTGCGGTTTGCGTTTGGAAAGCGTGCATCTGTGAATGCTGTCGTCACGGACGTAAATCGCGCGGACGCGCGAAATTCGTATTCCGCGACACAATGCTGTTATAAATACCGGCGTTTTGCGTGCCCGGCGGAGAAACCGTTCTCGATTATGCAACTATCCGGGCGTATTGGATTTCTAATATTAGAGGAGAAGCGGTGTAATTTGCGCGAGTTCATTAACGGCATTTTTCGATCGCTGGAAAATTCGAGTTCCGAGTTCCGTCGACCGAGAAGTAACTTTGCACTCGGCGAGAACCTTGCACTCGCGTTGCCTCCGAATCGATCCACGCATCGATAAACGCGATCGTCGAAAATTGTCCCCGCCGGTCTTTAATTCTGCTAATTCTGTCACCGAAGAGACGAACCGATAAAACCACGGCACGTGTGACGTTATTTCAGCTACGGTGATGCACATGATACGGCATCTGGAATGCGATTTCGCATTTTAAGAGATAAAACGTCTTTCCGAAATTATCGATATTAGAAATATCCTTGATCGCTTAACGTTGCTAAATTCGCCCGATATTCACCGATGCGTGAAATATGTGTGTGTGTGTGTGTGTGTGTGTGTGTGTGTGTGTGTGTGTGTGTGTGTGTGTGTATGCAAGTCCTGCGAAGCGACGTACCATGTTGGATCCCTTCAGCGAATGTCCTCTCGATGGGCGCGCAAAGATCGTTCACGTCTCTCGATCGAGTCCGGCGTCTTTCTGATCCGTGCGTCGTGGCGCTCCGCGTCTAATATACAGCTCTCTACGGGGTGTCCACGGCGCGTAGTGCCCCTGTCTTCGCCCCCGCGTGATTCTCGTCAACGACGACGTGTTATCGCCGCCCTTTTACCGCACGTTGTCCATCCCCGTTCTCCTGCCACCGCCGCGCCGCGAAGATGCCCCAATTGTGCGATCCGAACAGAAATAGAGTCTGCAATCTTCCGAGTAATGAATAGCCGTCGTCGTACATCTCACGTCGTCGTCGAGGGAAGGCCTCTTGATCTCTCTCCATCAGCGTCGCGGCGCCTCCCGCGTTCCTCCTCGCCGAGGACACGCGTCTCCCGTTCTCCTTCTATTTGCTTAATTCGTCCGTGATGATCGCGTAATGCCGCGACGTTCGCGGTGTGGGTGGTGCGTGTGCGAGCGAGAGGCGGGATCATCAGCGGGCAATTTTAGATCGCACGTGGAAGCCGCGACGAAATTGCGCCCCGTCCACGTGTCGGGACGCCGCGGATCTTCCGCGCGTGGACTCGCGGCGGTCGTCGACGCCATTCGTCTTTCGCGGACGGAATTCGCCCATGCAAACAACAAACGGTGATCGCGTTGATCGCGTTGATCGTGAGCGTTCTCTATCTTTAGCATCAGCACATTCGCTGCAGATTTGGACTTGACCCTCCCGAAAGGAGGGTCACCTCCTTACCTCGGTGGTTTCGTATTCGACGGCATTTATCGCCGTTGATCGTGATCGCCATTTCGAATTAATTCTCGCATCGAGCGACGCGAGCAGAACCGCATGCCTTATGTGCGGCATTTTTTATATCGGTGCTCGCGTCGCGTCTCTCCTGTAATCGAGATTTCGTATTAGCCGCGCGCTAAGTCCACGCGTTCGAATTGTAAATTGTAATTGGGCGCGCGTCCCTTCAAATCTGGCGAATCAGTTTTATTCAGCCTTCGCCGTATCGCGCCGTATCATTATATTCACTTTTCCGAGGGCTCGTGTGTGCATGTGCGATGAATAGCTTCACGCTCCGAGCTCCGTAAGTTTCCGCTCGCTCGGAAACTTACGAGCTCTCGATCGTCGAGCTCGACTGCTGATCGACATAAGGACGTATCGTTCGGCACAACAGCGTATCGCAAATCCAGACGCTTTGTGCTTCATTCGCTTGTTCGCTCGTTCGAGGAGCTTGGCTCCTTTCGGCTCGCGACGACAAGCCGCGAACGCAAGCTGCGACAGTCGTGTCGCGAGAAACCTGCTCCGTATTTCCCCGCAATTTTCCTCTGACGTCATAATATGGTGACTAACGCGGGCGTCGACAGGCGACCCTTAAGGAACGCGGATTTACATAAGTCAATCTTGCTCACGCAACCGGGACAAAAAACCCCCGAGTGAGCGATGACGAAAATTATGCGCTCGAGTTTATCTGACTAATCGCGTGACACGGAAGATCTTTATGCCGATCGAATTATACTTTGATCTCGCAAAAACTTCTTTGATTTGCAATTTCCAAAGTGGCGCGTGAGGCAACGCGTTCTTGGTATTAGACAGACGGATAAGTATATATATATCTGCGTGTGCGCGTGCGCGCGTTGCGTATGCTCGCTTGTTAGTGCACGCGCGCATGCTAGCTTTCCGATTTGATCGGAATGAGAAAATAGAAATTCCTCGGTTCCTTAGCTTGCGGTATTACTCGTCTGGTAAGTGCAGGAATCATAATCTGACGCTTGCGTGGCACGGCACGTAATACCATCTAGTCATTTTTCCCGGAGCGGACGGTGATTCCGGGTGAGTTTCACTCGAGGATCAAAGTCTAGGACGCGTATACGTAAAGCAAACGCAAACGCTGAAATTAAAAAGGAAAGAAAGCGTTCGCGGGATTTAATCGAGACACTGGCGAGGAACAGCTAGCGATCGAAGGCGGTTTAAAATCCCGCCGAGAATAAATGTAGCGAGATATAAGCAGAAACGTAAACGACAAATATCGCGGAACTTTAGATATCTTGCGCGTGCATTCGCGAAAGTATACGGCGAAATATCTGAGAATCCGAGAATCTGTGCTCGTTGGAGAAAGTTAAGATGAAGGGATGATACGATTGCGCTTTCTTCAACGATCGTACTCGTTCGGGCTCGAATCCTATCCTCCTTCTCCTTCTGCGTATTTCTGTTATCGCTGCAAGTCGACGTCCCGAGCAGGAGCGCAGTTCCTCGATCCGAAATCGCGATCGCTCGCCACTCGCGCAGTAAAATCGCGAGATCGCGAGCCTCCTCCGAGAGCGCGTTCCGTCAGCGCATTCGCATGGCACGGTGAGCCTTTCCAATTCTTGCCGCATTTCTGCACCATGTGCAATTCCAATTCTCGGCGGCTGGCGACACGCTCCGCTCCGCAGAGAATTCGCGACCGCTCGCAACCGGAAGACATCTCTTCCACTTCGTGTCTCGCTGGACACTCGCCGCGGACGTTAAACGCGGAAACGGAAATCGAGCGGCAACGGGCTTTTTCTTCGATATTCCCTGGAAGCCGATGAAAGCGCCACTGTGCGTTCGTCGAGACGCGCGTTATCTCCAGCGCCTGCATCGTCCTCTCCGCGGAGAAATTACAATAGAAAATCCCTCTTCYCCMCCCCCCCCCCCCTCCTCTCCCGCTCACACTCCGGGGAGGACGGGGTCGCCGTTGGGTCACCGTCGCCGAGGCCGGAGGACCGGCGCGTTAATTTCGGGCAAAAGGAATGCGAACGCGCGGCGCATTCCGGCCGATGAAATTACGCGGCAGCTATATATAGATCGATCTCGTGACCGTTCCTCCATATATCTTATTACGGTAAATGAAAGTCCCCYCCCCCCTCCCTCCCSCGCTCCCCGCCCCGTCCCCTCCCCTCCCCTCCCCTCCCC
Organism: Eciton burchellii; assembly: GCA_020341155.1. Classification (NCBI taxonomy): domain Eukaryota; kingdom Metazoa; phylum Arthropoda; class Insecta; order Hymenoptera; family Formicidae; genus Eciton; species Eciton burchellii. The sequence continues at coordinate 2,123,125 of JAHMML010000012.1, read as the reverse complement.
CTCAGCCCCCGTAATATGGGAACCTCTTGGAAAGCCGCGAGACGAGATGCGGGCGGGAGATGCGTTTTACGCGCGCCCGAGAGGCCGCCGATTCTCCATTCACGCGCGCCGCGTGCTCGCGCGCACGCACGACGAATTCGTGACGACCGCAAGCTGAAATTCTGTTTATGGGCGATGGCGCGATGCGCGCCCAGGATGTGACGAGCTGCACGTATCCGTCCGGCTGATATCGAGAAATTGGCGCCGAGTCGATAAACGCAAATCGGGGTGTCGAGGGAACGCTTCGAGGAAACGAAAGAGATCTTCCTTCAGGGTCTCGGCGCTTTCTTCCATCAGAACGGCTTCGTGCAGCCTCGGCAAAAAAGATCGCGGCGAAAAATTGCGTGTTGTTTGTCACGTATCGGGGAGACGACTGTCTCGTAATGAGGCAAGAAATCCTGGCAGCGCGCTAATGCTAATCGCAAACGCGAACTAAGCGATCGCTAACGGATGGCCGACTGCTGATGTCATGACTGATAATAAGAGGCACAGACCGATGAACGTAAACAAATATTTGATGGATCTCGTCGGTAGGAAAGCTGCGAATTAGCTAATCCTGCACGAAGAAGAAGCGAATTCCGTGTCCGAGTACGTGCGACTTGCGTTTCACCGGCCCCGATTTCAATGCTGAAAGCAAATTTCGGTCGCTCGCGACCGTGAAAACGATGAGCCGCTCCTAAATCTAAATTACAATTCTACGTTTCACTCGAATATGTCCGAATATGACGTCAGTGAGCGATACATACTCGACGCATTATCTTGCACGAAAATTACGCGTAACGTATCGCGACCGACCTCGCTATGAGAAACGACCTCGTGAAAATATTTCTCTTCGTTGTACGTAACGAGAACCTACTTTCCCTGAGATTTCCAGATTACACCTTTTTTCCAACTTTTACATTTATCTAATAAAAAAAGAATCCGAAGAGTCCGAATACGTCGATCAAGCCTCATTGTGAGCCATTTCACACAGGAGTAAATTTTCCTTAAAAAAAAAACGGAATTTGTACATCTATATATATATATATATATATATATATATATATATATATATATATATTTAAATTACACGAACACGGTGAAAAGTTTGTTGGATCAAAAACTTTGGGAGAACCTGGTCGTCGCGATCGGCATAGCGCGTTCGCGTCTGATCCACGGATCCACCATTGCTGCCAGGCACTGTACCGTGCGGTTACGTGCATGCGCGTACGCGAGCGGACTCTCTTCTTATTTGATTTCTGCCGCCGCTGCCACGCTGTCTAGTCGACTAGCCCGAGCTACGTTCTACTCTCGCCTCCTCTCTCTCTCTCTCTCTCTCTCTCTCTCTCTCTCTCTCTCTCCTGGTCGTTCTATCTCACGCCCTCCGGTTCGCGTACTTCTGTCACTCTTCAGCCTCCTCCGCTTCTCCTCCTTTACTTTGTCCGCGCTTTACCTCGTCCCTCACCCCGTTCGCCGCCGGTGCGACGCCGGTGCGATGCCGGTGCCTCTCTCTTTCTTCTCGCTTATTACTTCTCTGTACTTCTGCCTCTTCTCTCTCTCTCTCTCTCTCTCTCTCTCTCTCTCTCTCTCTCTCTATTTTTTTCTTTTCCTTTTTTCTTTTCGTCGATTCCTTCCTTTTTCCGTACTCCTCTTTCTCCCTGACCTTGTCTCTCCTTCCTTCAACGGGTTTCTTCCCGTTTCATTCTTCTCTCAGGGATTTCTCTCTCTCTCTCTCTCTCTCTTTCTCGGATTTTTTGCCTTTCTACGATAAAGCCGCAATCCTCTTATCGCTTGCGATCCTTCTCCGAGAAGTCTTTGCGACTACAAATTCGAAATTCGTAACAGCAGAATTCTGAGGGAAACATAAATAACTTTATGTAGATCTGTAGTTATATACCTACATCAAAGATAATATACGATTAATAAAAACACGTTGCCAAGGAATTATACAAAGCATGAAATAAACATCGTTCCGAGGTTGTCTTTTAGACTCGCCGAAGAGCCTGCTGAATTAGCAAAGTTGGCGCGAATCGTTTCGCGAAAAGCGAGATTCGATCTGTATTCAAAGGCGGTAAAGGCATTAACGCAACGAAAAGCTCGGGAAAGCCGGCGGCCATGCATCGCGTCGAGCATCCCGATGATGGCACTGCTGCGCTTTCTCTTTGTTCCTGCTCGATCTCCGCTCGGAGTCTCGCACCTCGGAGCGGCTTCGAGAGCGCAGCCTCCTCCGTTCCTCCCGGCTCATCGCTCCTCTTGCTCTTGAGCCAGCGGCTTCCCGTTCGTTAAGATGCCGCGGCGAGAGCGAGGACGATTTCTCGGTAAGATAAGCGAGAGGGTTCCCCCGCCGCAGCCTCATCTTGCACCTGCGAATCTCATTGTGAGGCCCCGTAGATGCGCCTCCCGTTTCGGGGAGTCGTTCTCCGCCTCGGCGTTTGCTGATGCAACGTCGAGGCCGCCTGACAACATCGATCTCCATCGCCGATCGCTCCTCACGGTGGATCGTTGATCACCCGTCCGCGGGGCGGACAAGTGGGCGCGGTAGCTAAATCCCGTGATGATGTGAGGGTGACGAAACGTGAGAAGCAACGCGGAATGATTTCCCGGCCGTCCCGGGATATCCTCGAGATCGCGTTTGACGATCACTCTCGGCGGGACGGATAACGCGATGAGCGATAGCGCGATGGATTCCTCCCTCCGCTAATTACCGCGCTAATCGCGCGATCGCGTGACCGGAGGACGATCTCTCGATCTCGATCTCTTGCGATTCGCAAGAGATTCGCTGGACTCTTCTTGGTGGACGGTTGAATGAGGAGGGGGGCGGGGGAGGAAGAGAAAAAAAAAGAAGAAAACAGAAGAACACCTTATCGAATGTCGTCAGCCGGCAGCCGGCGTTGCCTCCCTCTTCGAGGCTTCAACGAGTGCGTATCCACGATACTTGGGAACAATAGCCCATTATCGTGGTCCACAATGCGATCTGCGTGCGTGTGTAAAGCATGGCGGCCGATATCGGGGACCCCGCGCCACGAAGGCATAGCGGCAAATCCTTCTCTCTCTCTCTCTCTCTCTCTCTCTCTCTCTCTCTCTCTCTCTCTCTCTCTCTCTCTCTCTCTCTGTCTCGGGTTGAATTGTGACATACGCGAGGCGGGCACCTGGTTGCAGCGCGCCGCGGCGCGCTCATTTAAATTTACTCGGCGTGAACGGCGTGAACGGCGCTGAAATACGGCGCGTAACGAAATATCTCGGTGAGCACCGTCTCAGCGTGCACCGCATTCGCGAGCGTAATTATCGCGAGGGAGAAAAGGAGAGAAAAGGGAGAAAAGAAAAGGAGAGAAAGAAAAGAGAGAAACGAGGACCATGCGTTATGCGGAGATTTCGACGCGTTCGGCATCGTTCGGCGAAATCATCAGAGCGCGCGTGCAAGCCGGTAGTGAGAAGAGCCGCGATGATTGAAACTTCGATGCCACTCGCGATTGGCAATTTATTTTCCAGTTACCGAAGCATCAATGCGGTTGCCGCTCGGAATGATCCTGCTTTCACGGATCGAATATTTCTTAAATACCGCGTAAACTTTCCAGACGAATGCCTACAGGTTCTCAATGGCGATTAATCGAAGCCCGCGCGATATATATCCGCGACGCGATCGCTCGTCGAGAAATCACGTCGCGATTATCGCTCTTAAATGCATCGCCTTCGCGAACGGTATCGCGTTCGTTACGTATCGCTAATTGAATCGTGAAACTGTCGCCGCAATCGCGTGAAAGCGTTTTCTGTCTGCGTGATCGAAAATCAAATATGAAAGTAAGAGAGAGAGAGAGAGAGAGAGAGAGAGAGAGAGAGAGAGAGAGAGAGAGAGAAGCAAAGAGAGTTTCGCTTCGTAAGGAAACTTCGTTCCGCACGTTTCGCGCCAATTATACGCGGCTATTTATAGACATACTTTGCCGGAGGTGTGGCTATATCCGTCCTTGCGTATCAAGGCTCCGAATTAATATTTCTTTTTTATGCGATTGCGTTCGTTCCGCTGCGTTTTCTCGACGTCTTCCCCGAGTCCGCGACGTTTAACGCGAGCCTTGAAGTGTAGCGGATTTCGCGATCGACGTTTTTTAACTCGACGACAGCTTCCCGTTCGTGCACACGGACGTGTAAATCGACTCGCATCGATCATATCGATTGGCAGGATCGAGAGATGCGAGAAGAAGCCTTCGCTTTACATAACGATGCGAGCAAGCTTTATATTATACTTGCCAAAGCATAATATAGAATCAATTCAGCAATTCAGAGAGAGAAAGAGAGAGAGAGAGAGAGAGAGAGAGAGAGAGAGAGAGAGAAGAAGCGTCCGAGAGGCATCCTGAGAATTTAAGATTCGATGGAGACTCGCGACTTTGGATGCTCAGAAATTGATGAGACATCCAAAGGTACCCTCGATATTACGCGTCGCCCCAATTCTTTCGGCTTCGCCCATTTTTCGACAGCGCCGACCGTCCTCGTGCTGGAAGGTCTCTCTCGCAGTCCGCTCGGAGAACTCGCGCGGCAGAACTCGCGCTGCTCTCGGCGCGATAACGAGCTGCACGCTGCACCGTACGTTCCGAGGTGCCAAGCGGTCTACCGGTGCAGGACTGGAGTAAAAACTAGTCCAGCTTACTAGTCCCGGACACGCCCCAGCGACTTCTCTCGGCTGTGGTTTCTTCCTTTTGCCAACGCCGGCGATTTCCCATCCCGAACGAGAGAGCTCCCGATTTTTCGTTCACCGCGAAAGGAAGCCAATCCCTCGGCGATGGGAAGAAAACGAGCGAGCGGCATCGCTCGCGCGATCGGATCGTCGAGTTAGATCGCGACCTACGTGCGTTCTGGACATGGTCAGTTCAAGGGTGGCCGTGGACCAGTGACGACCTTGGCGTACGTCCCGTACGCTTATATAGGTACGCGTACCTTTATGGTAGAGATGAGATGCGCTTGCCATATCGGCGATCGATTCTCGATCTCGCCGGTCTCGACGGAGGGACGATCCTAAAATCGCGAGATATCGTATCTCGTTGCTTAATTATCCCTCTCGGCCAGCTCAGCTCTGCCTCAGCTCGCCTCACTCGTCATGAAGCCGTAACGACGAAAGAGAAGGCGCCTCGAGGATCGCGTCTCGCGAGAAGAGACATCAAACTCGAACGACCAGCGCCAGCGGCGACCGACTCGTTAATTATCGCATAAATTGCCGAAAGGAGCATTCGGCAGCGCTCGGCGACTGTACAATCGTACGATTTCCACGGCGGTCCAGCGGCGGAATCGCGGTGTTTCAGTAATCGAGCAAGTCGCGCGCGACTTAAATGGCCACAGGAGACATCACTGCTCGATCTAAGTCACGAGCAGAAAATTAGATAGCAGCACGTCGCGTCCGCCGCTCGCCTCGCCGCCGCGCAGTAGAACCGGTCAGTTATCGGACAGCCGAGGACGTGGCCGGCGCGCTTTTTGCTTCGAGCGCGAGCGCGCTTAAATATACAAAAGGATTACTCGGCATAATGAGAACGAGCTGACTCCCAGGGGGAGTGAGAGAGGAAATCTCGTTGGGTGGTGACGCGCGGGAAGCCTCTTCGTGCCGGCCGGAGGCTGCGCGCCGTTTTGCGCCGCATGTATTGGGTGGCTCGTAAAACGCGGCGGAACGTCCGCGCGGAAGGTCGGGCGAGCATCGTCGCCCTCGCGCGAGATGCTGATTCTTCTTCCCGGGGGACGACGATGAAAGCGCCCGATTCCTCGCGCGTCTACACCAGACGTCCGCTCGCGCGTTGGATTATCCGTTACAGAGAAGCTGCATCCTGCTGATTCCCCGAGGGTTGCCAGGATTCAAGGACGCCTGATGAAACGGAGCGAGTTGCGCGACGTGACGGCGACACTCGCTCCTCATTCGGGCTTATTGGCTGCGCGAGCCAATGATAACTGCCGCCTCGCGTTCCTGATCGATCTGTTTTCTAGAGACCTCTCGAACTGCCACTCTCCCCCACCCCCACCCCCATCCGTCTCATCCCTGAACGTCCACTCCCGAATCCATTTATTGCGTCCTCATTGCTGTGACGAATCCTACAGCTCTGGACTTAATGACAGCGATATTTTCTTAGGACGGAGGGAGACACTCGGGAGTAAGGAAATTAGTTCGCGAACGTTAATTAGGCGTTTATCTAGCTCCTCGCTGTATTATAAATGAGCCGACGTGTCCGTGACCGGTGAGACCGGCGTGCGATCGTTTTCGAGAGGAAGGGAGACGAAACGACGCAATCGGCCGCGCGTCCATTAGGCTACTCCACCCGACTTATCGGCGCATTTCGTCGTAATCGAGCCGCGGATAACGCTCAACGGCTAATTATTCACGGATTCATCCGAGAAATCGTATGGTTGCCTCAGTAAGACCATTGCTATTGGCATAACGGAATAATGAGTTGCGTTGTCGGCCATGATATTTTCGGCGTGACACTTCGATCGACGCAAAGTTTACGTTCGCCTGTATACGCGAGCGGTTAATACGCGAGCGGCATGAAAAGGAGAAGAAACACGGGAAGGCTGGATGGCCGGCAATCTTCATTGAAGGTTCGGTCCGCAAGCTGGCAAGCGGTCGCACGGCCATCATTGTCGGCGGAGGAAAGGAAGCAAGAAGAAGACAAATCGGCAGAGAAGCCCGAGGAAACGCCACCGCCGCAGTGCGCGCTCGAAAGGGAGGCCGTGACGACCCGCTTAACATTTAAATGTCAGACACGATGCCATTTCAGTGATTCGCGCGAGATTAGGACCCTCTCTCTCTCTCTCTCTCTCTCTCTCTCTCTCTCTCTCTCTTTCTTTCTCTCGGAAAAAAAGGATACGAAAAATGCGGTGCGTTGAATTTTATGCCCACCTAATGGCAGCGGAGAATATATACATGTATACAAATATAAAACACATCGCCCGTGAAATGCCCGTGATATGTTATAACGGAAATTATTTTAAGAGGATGATGCCTAACCCGCGCAACGTCACCTTGAGACCTTCAGCCCGCGCTGGGATATTACCTGGACAGCTTCGGGCTGTTTGGACCGGCAAAAAAACGCGGTTCGATCAGCCGTGAAACGGGCCGTTTGACGCATTTCGCGCATACGCGCGAGCGTATTCCTTTCTCTGCTCCCTCCCTCCCTCCCTCCCTCGCCTCGCCTCGCCTCGCCCCTTCCCTCCCTGTCCTCTCGCCTTCATCTCCATCTATAATTGGCGTGTTTCTTTTAGTGCCGACGGCCTATTCCGTATACGTATTATGTGTCATCATCTCGTCATCAGGCTTCTCAAACATCTGCTCTCTGTCTGCGGCCGCGTTTATTTTCGGACGCTCTAGCGACGCTCCTCTCCTCCTCTTTCTATCTATCTTCCCCCTTCCCTTCCCCCCTCCCCCTCCCCCTCGCCCCTTTCTCCCTTTTCTTTTTTTTAATTTTCGTGACACGTGCCGACGAGCCAGTTCCCCGCTACCACTTCATCGTTCCAAGAAGGTCGGACCCCCTGATACGTCACCGGTTCTGCTAGAGAAGCGTGACGTAGGTGCTCGGCCCGCTCTCTTTCGCCCTTTCTCTCTTTCTCTCGTTTATTCTCTCCCGCCGGCCTCTTTTTGTCGCGGTCGCTTTTTGTCGCTTCCCTCCCGCCGCTTCCCCGCTGAGTCGCGACTATTTTCAGCACTTTTTTTTCCTTTCCTTCCTTCTTTCCTTTTCTTTCCTCCTTTTTATCATCCCGGAGGAAGATTTCCCTGCTGTATCCCACTTCGCTCGCGCGACGAGCGAGCGGAAAGAAAAAAGGGTCACGCCGGCCTTAAGCGCGCCATGCGATTCCTGGCGTTCCGAGATACGTATTCTCTTTAAAGCCGGGCAAACGGAGCAGCGAAAGGGAGCCTTTCTTTCGCGAACAATGCGCCATTTTATTTCGATGCTCGCTGCTCGCAAAAGTCGCACGATTACGATGACGCTACAGCGTGCAGTTTCGTTCCGGTTCTAGCATATCGATATCGCGTTTGATATCGATATTCACAGATACATAAGAGATACATGGCGAATAAGAATAAAGTAACGGATCTCACGTTATCGAAACTACCGCATGAAAACACAACAAGACAACGTCGATCGCTAATGACAGATAAAGATGGTTACGTTTGTTTTCTCTTTCTGGACCACCGAAGATCACCAAAGAGCTGCAGCCAGCTTGAGGCCGAGCTCGTAGAATTCTTCCCCATCTTTTTCCACAATCGCTTATCGCTCGAGTATGCGGCTCTATTTACAAAGGGACACACACACTCTCTCTCTCTCTCTCTCTCTCTCTCTCTTGAACTCCCTCGAATTCGAAGACATCGTCCTGATGCGCGTTTCTGGCTCTTTCACTCCCAATCTTGTTCTCTTTAGTTTACCGCGCTGACTCACGATTATGCGACGGTAACTGCTTTTTCCCCTCCTTTCCCTCCCCCTTTCCATCCTTTTTTTTTCCTCTCTCTCCATCGTGTGCCCTTTTTATCGGGCGAGCACGGTGCGATTTCACGGTGCCGCGCTCGCGACAATTAACCCTTTCACCGTTGAATTGCGCGACGAATAAGGCAGCTCCGCGAGAGAGTGTCCCGATGTTTGATCAATTAATATCTCTGTCGCGTTGCGAAACGCACTGTTACCCAGGTGTAACAGGTACTACGCTATGTATGTGGCCATATCTCGATCGGGATACGCAAATGGGGGAAGGTTTATTTATCGCAGAACGTGTCATCGCCGATGACCACGCGTCGATGATTTTGACAATCCGACGACGTGTTACTTAACGCGAAATACTGCATCGAAAAAATGACATTAGTGGGATCTTGTTTACGGATTCGTAAAGCGCGATACTTTTACAAAACAGGTTTTTTCGCTCCCTAAATCGGAACTTTAGAATTTAATTTCACGCGTGGCTTATTTTATATACGTATATTTATTTGATAATATTGCCCAAATCTCATGGTTAATATTACTTAGGCGAAGGATTGTAAAATGTGTTTTGACTATTGTGTATGTACTCGAGATCACATCCTAGCACATGAACCGCGCATTTGTCCTTCATCAAATATTTATCTTCTCCTTGATACGAGTACCGTTAGAGAACTGAGAAAGACTATCGTCTTTCTTTCGTCTTGCAGCATTACGTCGACAAGATATGGATACCGCAAAGAGCGCACTTTTGCTCCACTCGTTGACTTACGGAAAGCCATCGGTGTCAGCAAGCGGTAGCTCCGGTATCTGGATCTCAAAGGATTGGATTTTAACGCATGGCACCGCATTGAGCGCGATTATCGACAAGTACCACGCGATGGCCAGCTTCATGAGGAACCTGCCTCCGAGAGAACTCGCGACAGTGCCGCAGAACTTGAGGAACGAACTGACGTTTCAAGTGTACCGCGATTCGGCGAGCGATCGCGCGCGCATTCGCGGACATTTCGGCTTCGTTGCGGCTGTTTGGAAGTGCCGGCTCCTCGCCAAGACCTTCGACGAGTTCTTCGAAACGTGGAGCTTTCCCAAATCGTCGACTGGCTTCGACAAGTTTCTGCGATCGGTTTTCCTTCTCGTTCGCGTCTTCGACAGCAGCGAGTCGTTTGTGGAAACGGCCGAGCAAGCTCTCCGCCGCCTGTTGGAGCGGACGTTGCGGGATCCCGTCCGCGGAACATCCGTGGAAATCGTGTCGACACCCTTCGGCAATCCCGTGTTCATCGACTCGATCGCGCGGGGCATCGTCAGCAACGTCGTCGGCGAACAGGGCTGCGTCATCATGACGGACGCGTTTGCCTTTCCTGGCGGCGAGGGTGGTCCCGTCTACGTCATCTCGTCGGATCGGTAATAAGCAGCTTAGAATCGTGCGCTCATCGTCGAGAAGCTCTCTTTATTCGGGAGCTTCTCCATTCTGTCGGCAGACTAACGATCCTCTCTACTCATCGCTTCAAGGTTCCTTATGCAGAATCGTAAACACGAGCAATTTGGAGCCAGGCTTTCCTCTTAAGGAGGAAATAATGCCATTTATTTGACATTTTTAATTGGCATGACCGATAAACTTATTCGACTCTTAACACAGGCATTATTTTTTTAAGCAAACGCAGAAACATCAGCGGTATGGTGATCGCGCCGTTGAGCTGGTGCCGCGGGGAGTGGGTGGATTACACCTTCGCCGCCAATCTCGCACCCTGTCTACTCGATATTCTGCAAAAGGGGGACATTCGCGTCCCGAATGATGCATATCGCAAAGGTGCAGTTGAGTCACTACCGAACGCTTTCCTCGTGCATCCGTGCAACGACCTTTCTATGTTTTCCTCTTTCTCGTGTAGAAATCTTAGATAAAGGCGTCGTTCTTGTTAGATGTGGGATTAATTGGGGTGCAGGCATCCTCGTGGATAGGAACACCGGCACATTCCTGACATGCTCGCACGTCGTCGCAGAGGTAAGACCCAGAATCTTGGTGACTCGAGCGCAAATATTGCTCTCGCCAGCTATCCGCCAGCCTATCTATTAGATTAAAGGGGATGAAAAAGCACGTACATTCTCGTAATGCATAGCATTTTCCGGAAAGGAAAAAGCTTTAATGGAACATGGAAAAGTTGATTGCATTCTGTGCAATGAACTCGATACGTGGCGATGCTTTGTCGACGAACGGGATCATTTTGCGATTGAATTATTGAATTAAGTTGACGTGAATTGTCACAGGCAACGGAAAGGGAGATATCGATCGTAATGCGTACGGACAAATCCAACTCGCGCGTATCAGCGAGGCTTTTGTACAGAACTCCGGATAATCAGCCCTACGATGTCGCTGTATTGCAAGTAAACCTGCGAGACCTGGATCCCTCGTTGGAAGCTATGCAGCTGTCACGTGCTCCGATCTTAAAAGGTGAGTAAAGCGTTATATTTCCGAATATCGTATCCTTTCTTATCCTCCAACATCTTTGCGTTGATCGAACTCGCGTTTAAGTTCGACGCGTTCGACATTCATTATCTACGTAAGATTTTATTATGTGATGCACGACAATTGTTATCCTATCGTACGATTTGTAACGATTTATTGTGTAACGTTCAGAGAATCGTACATATCGAAGAATATCATCGCATTAAATCGCGAAACTGGAACAAGTGATCACGAAGAGACCTGAGAACACACACTCTAATGTGTGTGTGACTTTAATATCTCTCTTAATGTTACTCGAAGATTTCAGACCCTGAATTATTATTCCGCAGCCATGCATTCTGCGCGCGTGCGTTGGCCGCGTTATTCCAGCGTGTCGTCGTTGACACCTGAAGAATTGGAGGACGTGACATATCGAATGCTTGCCTCCCTGTATAACTTTCTCGCAATGAAAAGAAATTAGCGGCGTGTCCTGCAGCGTGTCAAGCGGTTTCCTGGCGCTTCAACGCCAGAAACATTGACCTTTTCTCATCGGGATAGAAATATAATTGCGTAAAATGGGGTCAATTGATCGTCGTTGAGATGAAATTGATATGTGGCCTCCTTCGTCGGTGGAGACCAACGCATAAGTCATCCATTTATCCGATCGCAATAAAGGTCTATTACTACACGTTCCAGTGTTCGCTGTCATTGGCGGCCGATGACGCAAGATTTTCAGAAATATCCGCATTGCCAGCGGAGGCATCGGCATACTGAACTATCATCATGCTATCACAATGCTGTCGGATAACGATCACGTCCGAGACAATTGCCTCGATTCTACGTATTTCTTCTCCGTTATGAATCCGAGACGGTGCATCTCCCCTGCGCGAGGGATAAACAATATCGGAAGCTTAAGCGATAAATAAAGAGCGGCTAAAGATAGCGGCTAAACCGTGCATGTGTGTATGTGTGCGCGCGTGTACGCACCCGATCAAGATGAATTACATCGAGTGCGTCACGGTCCACGTATTAAATTGCTAGCGATATAACTGGATACTCCGGATACTGGCGTCCCGGCCTAACGAGCGCATCTCGCATGCACCTGTTTGCAGGCGAGCCGGTGGTTTCCGTAGGGTTTCCGTTCTCCGCGTCGATCCGGCCGACCATCAGCGACGGCGTGGTGTCCAAGGCAACGGACTGGATGATCCTGACGACCTGTTGCGTCCAGAGCGGTAACAGCGGCGGGCCGATAATCAGCCAGGCAACCGGCCAAATGCTGGGAATGGTCGTGAGCAATGCGCTCTCCTCGGACGGCGGCGTGCTCTACCCGCGGATGAGCTTGGCGGTGCCGGCCACCGTGCTCAACGGGCCCCTGCGGGAATACTCGCGCACCGGCAGTCAGTACAAACAAATCTAAATTGACCCTGACGATCTAACGACTGTACAATTTGGACGGCGCGACCGGCACGCCGGCTTCCCCGCCGCAGAGACAAAAGCTACCGGTGCGCGTTTAACGTCCGCATGACTTTTCGGTTATTGCTCGGCGCTGGGATTTATCATCATGTTAACAAAGCATTGACAACGTTAACGTCATTCGATATTGCCGATTAATTATCCTACCGACACGATCTTCATTCGATTCAAATGCTACTTTGACTGAAACGGCGATCGCGTTACAAGATTAAAGCGATCGAGTTTTAGGTGGCTTTTCTTTAACGCTACCTTCTTCGGTAGCTTAAAGGGCGATGTGATATTACTGATAATATACTGTAACGTGCATTATGACTTTGGATGATACTACGGAACATGATGGAACAGAACGACCTTGAATGATTATCACGGAAAGATAGATACGTTATTCGTGACATGCCGGTCAGTTTCTCGAGTGCGATCCGTTTACTCTTGTTTTCATTTCAGATCCCGATGTATTCCGAGCTTTCACGTGCGACGACCTTATAGCGCGCAAGATTTGGGATCTCCAGCCTCTTCCGCTCTCTAAGCTATGAGGATGCACCGAGATAAATCCGCGAATTGGATAAGACGGGAATTCCACGGGGCTTGTGTCCGTCTAATAATTGTATCAAGAATTATTATATATTATTTGGATCGTTTGCGACGCGATTGATCGAACACGAACGATACCGGGGACTATCCGCGTACATTGCGGAATATATTCACCTGTGAGTCACTCACTCGCCAATGGTGGGCCGGCCACGCGCTACGCGAACATAATCTCGCATCGAATCTCGTTGAATAACGCACGCCATTGACCGAGTTTAATGCAAAGAGAAAGTTTTTCGTGACGTCAAATGTAGCGATCAGCGAAGGCACTCGAGTCAACGATCCCTTCATGCGGGGACTTTGCAGATGAATAATATTATTCGCGCATGTCATGGACTTTACGAGTGATCTTTGATGTTATTTGCTACGTTGTGCGCGCATGCTTTGTCATTTTAAGGAATACGATCCTTGCCACTTAAACATACGTCGCGAACATGTGCTGCAATGACATTCGGAAATCCACGATAAATTCGAATCGACGTGATTCGTCCCTTCCCCCCGCCAACTTTTCTTTGACTTAGCATATAGATCGCAGATATACTTGCCTTGCCATCTAACGAACACCGGCACGACTACAATCCCATTCCTGCGCGGCTTCTTTGATCTGTATTTTTCATTATTTGCATTTCATCGGGCAATGCAGCAGATCTCGAAAAGCTTCGAGCTTATTTGCTGTCCAATGCGGGGCACATTTAGCACCGTCAGTCACGATAATATGAAAATAAATGTATCGTGTCCGACGCGAATCCTGAATTTCGTTCGTTGTTTATTTAACATTTGATCGTGGATTGACTTATATAAATATAATCGCTCAAATAGCGGGAATTACAGTCTTAAAGCATATTGAATCGATGTAACGCACATGGGTTATCCGTGATACGGATAAATCGAGAATCGGTGATCTCGGAAAGAATGCAAACACAGATCGCATTACAATTTATTCTCTTTTATATTATCTTTTTTTTCTCAAATTAGATATAGCTATATAACGCGGTCACAATATTGCCTTACGACACTGCACTCGACGACTTACAAAGGAATCACATGCTCGTACGATCGCAAGTAACCGTTCGTGCGGGAGTGCAGAGTAAATCGGAGATGGTAAAAAGCAATTGCAATTGACAGAGAGACTCGTCGTGTAACACCTTCTCCATGCATCCCGTTTCGTATGTACAAGTGGATTAATGCTAGAAAATATCCTAGTCGTTAGATCTCCTCGTCGCGTTTCGTCGGTTTTCCCTTCTTTTAATTATCATAAGAAAACGCAAGAAAATCTACGTTACAACCTCATGAACCGCGCGTCTTCGAGAATGACGCTAGTGAACGATCCTAGTACTAATTTTGTATTCCTCCTTATCTTATCGTCTTTGTCTCGCGCGAAACTGATGAGTATCCGATTGACAAAACGCAGTAGCGAATGTCCGAGGATTCGTCATCTGCTCGTCAGAATTTACAATACGGAAATACGTAATATCGATAAATATATATACATACATACACACACACACATATATATATATATATATATATATATATATATATATATGTATGTATGTATGTATGTATATAATGTGTGTGTAAGTGTGTGTATATATATTAATATATAAATAGTATGATCCTTTACACTAAAATACACATTATGTATATACAAATCATGGATGGAGTCTTCGTAATAGTTATTGGAGCATTGAAGTTTTCCTTAAGTCTAAAAGTTATCTCCGCGCGACGTTTGAACCTTAATGACTCCTATTGTCCTTAATTGATCTAATGAGTTTTGATGCAAAAGTAGGAAAATAGCAAGTGTCCGGTTTGTCGCTTGCGTTTCACGTATGACGACGTCCACTTTTAATGAAAAAGGACGGACAAACGATAAGCTTCAAACATTAAATCTAAAAGTGTCTTTGTCTGTCTTATATCAAAAAATCACGGCCGGAATACCAGCTTGCAATTTTGCGATACGAAACGAATAGCGTTTATATTGACGGAAATAACACTTCGCGATGACGGTCGCATTGATATGTATAGGACATTCCAAGAATGCTTGCACATCATGCATAGCATATCATGTAACGATTGAAGAAATTATGATATGAAACCTTCCTGTATTTTTAATTACGCTTTAGTGAACGTTTCAGCACAGATATGTCTGTTGGATAGAAAGAAAGATAGATCCGCGATAGATCCGCGATCGAGGATAAAGATATAGTTTCAGAACGGCCTATACATCTCATGCATCAAGATAAATGCGCGATGTTATCGAGAAGAAATTCTATTTATTGTGTGCAGTAAAAAATTCACTTGAGACGATCTATACTCCATTTAAGTACAAAACTAATACGACCTATATAATGCTATTCCTAATTATTCTTCGATAGTTTTGCCCTAAGTGAAGCAAATGAAAACTAACGGGAAATTCCGAGCTCTGCGGGATTTCTGTCAGCATTTCAGCGATCACAATCCGGGCGTCAACGCCGACTACTATCACATGGAGACCGAAAGCATTCTTTATCGTGTATTACGAGCTTAAAAATATTCGACAGCGACTAGAATCCTTTCGTCAAACTCAATACTCGTACGTTACCATCAATCTCGATACGATATGATACATCGAGTACGATATCATTGAGCATAATGCTTCTTTTTCGTTCTCTTGTCAAAGGAGGAAATTACGAAATTCCTCCAATCAAGATCTGACAAAGCTCTTTGCTTGACTCGTTATTCGATAGTCGTTGGATAGTCGTTCAATATCCAGATTCTTTTCTGCAGTCTTTAGCGCACACCGGACCGATATGCATGACGATTCATTGTTGATAACCATTCGGTGGCGGATTCGGCGCTTCTTGACTATCTATACTGTAACCAGTAATACTATCTGGACTTTGAAGAGACGCCGCGTAGAGCGGGTTGATTGGCGTAGCGTTCGTGTCGAACTGCGTCGAGTCATAAACGCTGTGATTCTGGAAAGAAGAAAAAAGAACATTCCGCTTTGCATTCATCGATTGCAAGGTCGATTCTTAATTATAATTTATCGATTAGCAGTATCGCCGTATGAAAGCCAACATATACGATAATGATTACGTCACTTTGTCGTGCATTCGTACGGAAAATCGCAAGTTCTGCCGATTCACCGTCGCCGATACTGCGACGATTGAGTTGCATCGAAAAAGGAAAAAGAAAAGAAAGCGCTTTGCAAAAAATAATTAAATATCGAGGAATCGCGTGTACAACGCCACAACACTGAAGCTTGATGCAAACGGTGCACGTATCGCGCGCGTAACAAAATACCACTTGAAATTATTTGCAAGGTCTCGGCTCGTGTAAATAAGCAGGATGGTATCGTTGCCAGGGGAGACTGCTAAGTTAGTGTAAATAAATGAAACCAAGTGCATTGGCTACATCAATACGTTTAATTGTAAGATATTCCTAAACATGCTTGAGATATTTACAGTTAGATAAAGCACTCGAACGGCACTTCACCACACGTGTTATAATGCGTAAAAGATTATGAATGTGTATAATAGCACGATAAATCAATACAAATCTTGATCGTTCACCCGTGGATTAAATAAAATAAGTAATAATATCAGCGCAAATCTGGAATATTATCTACGTTATGTACAACATTAATAGCTCGGGACTACAGCCATTATGTATCGACACGCAAGCTATTTACAAAGACTCGGTTTGCGTATGAAAGCCTCGAAAGGGATAAGGAGGCTGGTTATCGTCAGTCTCGGACAGTCTCCGGATTTTCGGAGATGTTATGGATAACAGGTAATCGCTCAAACCCCCCTGCTCGCCTCCCTTCGAATTGCTTTTGCTCTTTCTCTTGCTGCCGGATATACTAGAGGAAGTAGATGCAGGAAGCAATTGTTGCGTGATGTTTAAGATATCCTGCATTCCAGATAACGTATCGTCGGAGTGAGCCTTAAGGAACTCTGCACTGATATGACTCGGACCTGCACGATTATCCGACTTATCGATATCGCTCGTCTTTAACTGAAATCTTTGAAGACTCTCCGTTTTGGTTTTAAAAGTCCCGCTGTCCAAGATGGACTGCAACGTGTTTTCAAGTGGTAGAGCTGGCGCTTCCAAGCAGCTACTGTGCCTGCGTGAAGCTTTCTCGGGCGTAGCGTACAGCGTAACCGTTTTATCAAGAGTCTCTAGACTACTCTTTCTTGTTTGAGGGAACAGATTAACATTGCTATCGTTTGTTTTCGGTTTATAGAGGAAGTTACTGGCGGTATCGCTCGGAGAAACGAAACTCGAAACGTTACCAGGAGCGTAGTATTTCAAGCACGTTATTGGTGCAGAACCGCACTGTCGGATTGAATTGAGATTTCGTAGATCTGGCACGCTTTTTTGAACAACGGGCAAAGCGTTGGACTTAACCAATGGATAATTCTGAACCAACTCTGAGATACCCTTTTCCATGCTGACTGGACTATCAATCCTTTTAACATCGGATGTCGAGTGGTACAATGCAACACGTGAATCGTAAGAAGCTGCATAACTACTACTTTTGCGGCCTTTAGTGGATGTTAAAGAGTGAAGAGAAGCACCCTGCTTGGAAGACCTGGAGAATGTCTGGGGATCGTACAGCGGCACGTGAATAGAAGGAGTATGGACCTGATAGATGTAATCGCTGTCAGTTTTCAAGGATGAAAAACTCTGTTGATGCGGTAGTGAAACCGTGTCTTCGTCCATGGCATCGTCGACCTGCGCTTTGTATGAAAACATTATCGTAGGTTGTGAGACCCTACAACGAAACAATTTTCAAAACATACCGATCAGACGTATACATGTCCAAGTACACAAACTACACACATATGATGGAGCAACAGAAACTCACCCAAAGAATCCCGACAAGAATGTGTAGTAAACAAAAGGTGTAAAAAGAGTTAGATATATCGCCGCTGTCAAGTCCACAAGGCATAGACCCACTGGATCTTGTGTGTAATTCAGAAGGCCCGCACCGATCGATTGCACTAGGTTCAACGTAGCTAACAATCCGACATAAACATAAAAACTTCTCCGTGCTGAAACAGAAAGCACATTGATGTTGCGCATTGTCGATTAACGATCAAAATGTCACGATCTATCAAGAATCTCTTACTAGGAAGTGTTAGACGGTTCCGTAACCGTGTCCATGGCAGTATTAATATAAAGGAATACACCTAAAAGCGATATCAATATTTTCAGTGACATGTATGCATCGATCATGCCAATCGATCGCTGACGAAAGGCAAGAATAACAGCGTGCATGGGTTTACCACGGCAAAAATGAGACTGCTGCAAAACCAAAACATCATGCCCCCGTGACCAAACACGTAAAAGTCTCGGCTGGGAATGTGAAACGTGTCGTCTGGCAAAACCAATTCCAATGTTCCTTGAGTAATTGTAAATATTAATGCTAAAAGAGACGTGACGAGCAGTACTCTGCGAATACTTGAATGACTATCCAAATGACCTGGAAGAGAGCGAACGAGAAAATTAACAGGTGAATTCGTGCATGTCTTTCTCGTTTATCTCAAATACGCCAACTCACCGAATGCTAAACCAAATATAATTACACTCATTTCAGTACACAGTAAAAAAAACCTTACTGTGACCCACAGTACTTTGTCGGCCTTACCGCCGATCATTGCTGCTGCGTTCACTGTCATCGACACCACGCATCTTATTACCGATATGAATATATTACAAATGACCAGAGCATAAAATGCTAGGAATATCGGGCTGCTTGTAGCACGTAACTTTAGCCTCGCACGATTAAATCTCATCGCGATGAACAGAAGGAACAGGAGATTTGGTACTAAAATCACGATATCCCATATCCGTACTCTGAAAAGCAGGAGATACAGCAGGTGACCTTGCCGTTAAGTTTGAACAATGGATCGTCAATCAATTAGATTGACCTGTCGCTCGGATTATGGATTATACCTCGAGTCTTGAATTTCCATATAGAGAATGTGTTTGCAGAAATGCTCCTCCACGTTGCTCTCCATACTCACGTTAGGTATCATAGTGCTGCTCAGGTCATACGTGTGTTGCCAGCTTTCGGATACCTCCTCCCTCTCGGCGCCGTACATTTCCTATCTTCGCGAGCGTCACTTCGTTACTTCTTTCCTCCCTTAGTTTCACTGACAAGCAAAATGATCACGCAATGAAGTGTGAGACAGTCAGAATTCGCTGTCAATGTCGGCACGGTGAGTGATCACGGTGAGCGTATTATTGAATTAGCCGTGCCGTGGAACGGCACAGAGCGATCGACAATGCGCGACTCGACTGAATGCACACTTTCGGAACGCGACGTTACTTTCAACGAACATCGAGTGACATTGAATAAAAAAGTGTATAGGACTGCAAGAAACAACATCAATAACGCAGTGACAAACATAACCTACGACCGTGTTCACACTCGTAACGGTAGAGGCTTCGATTCTGTGACGCGCAGGGGTGATGCGCGACGCGAGCGGAACGATCGAGATCCAAGCCGAGCGCGTGAAATTCCCTGAACATGGTAACGGATCTCGCGGTCGACTTTGCTGAAAAATCGATAAATAGCTGCCTATTGCATAGCGTCACACGGTCGCTCGATGAAACCGAGTGTGGAAGAAACTTCGACCCGCGGTCGCTATAACCGACTTAGTTAATCGGATAAGACGCGCGGACGTCCGTCTAATGGTCTTACCGAACACGAGGACATCGCTCTCATTTTTCCCAGAGAAACAGCGCGCTTTTTCTAGGTAGCCGAAGCGGATGTCTAATGCGTGACGAACGCGATACTTTGCGATTCTCGCCTTTCCGCCTTTCCCGTGCGTCCGTTCTCTTCTCTTTCTCTTACGCTCACTCTCCTGCTCTCTCTCTCTCTCTCCCCCTCTCTTGCGTTCTTCCTCTATCTATCCTCTTCTATAGCCCTCTTCGTCCTCGTGCGCTCTCCCATCGAGGTTCCGCTACAAGAGGCTAGTGTTTATTGTTGCATGTCGTCATTGGCGTTGTCGACTTCGGCGTCAACTTCACGCGAGTTGTCAGCGAATAATGGGACACTTGATTGCAAACATCGAAAATCGTCGATGCGAAATCCGCCCGCATCCGCGATCAAGTCCCTCCTCGTAGAATTTATGCGGAGCACAAAACACGTCGCGGCATTTGGACTTGTTGACAGGTGACGTCACGATTCAGCTGTTCGAGCAGATTCTGCGCCGTGTTAATTAACAAAATGCCCCGATGATTCATTTGCGAACAGTTGTCTCGACATCGTAAACACTCGTCGCGAGATCCGACGTTATTTCGGTTGGTTATTTCGGATCTGGATTATCAGATTCAAATTTCAAAATATTCCGTGCAACGCGAATATATAAATAACACATTTTATAATCTGGAGGGTCAAAAGTTGAACGCCCTTCGAAAATGCGACTGACAAGCAAATTTTATTTTCTCCTCACATAGGTTAAGTGACGGGTGACGGATTATAGATACATATAAAAGCAGCTTGTAGGGGAGGTTAGACGCAATTATTGCGGGAAATTCAAATCTATTTATAGCATATTCTTAATTATCAAAGCCAATTCATGCTAATAATTAGCCGTATCGATTGAAGATTATTACTAATTACTGATAATAATATAAGCAGAATATACGCTTACTTGCAATATAGATAATATCTAGTGATATTAAACGAAAATGTATTTATTAAATAAAATAATAGACGCGTAAACTTACAATATAACACTAAACACATATTATACAATACAATAAACACATATTATATTCTTTTTACTAGGTTTTCTTTTATCATTGAGGAAAGATGACTCTTAATTATTCCAGTAACTCACTGAAAAATGTTCACAGAAATCTAGATCCACCAAATAATGGTGAAACATTTTTGGTAAAAGGGGATTACGAATATTGGCATTATAATTGCGATGGTTTCGATGATAGGGTGATAAATATTCCTTGTAATTGCAATTATTCTATTGTGTATCGCAATATGAAAGTAAATTCGCTTTATATTTATCCAGGGTTGGGGATGCGGATATAGAACATTGCAAACTATTTGTTCTTGGGTTATAAATAACGAAAATTTACGAAAGACTGTCCCCAGTGTTAACACAATTCAAGAGATTCTTGTTGCAGTCGAGGATAAAGATGAAACATTTGTTGGATCACGAGAATGGATAGGAAGCTTCGAAGTAAGCTTAACTCTGATTTCCTCAACACATGTCTGAATGAAAACAATTATAATTTTTTTAAATGTTTTTTGTAGGTATCCGTTGTCCTAAATCAACTATATAACGTTCTTAGTAAGATAATTCACGTTTCGAGTGGAAAGGAATTGATAAGTCATGTAGACAGCATTAAGAAGCATTTTGAACAGTTTGCCAGTCCTATCATGATGGGCGGTGATAGAGATTGTTCTAGCAAATGTATAGTAGGATTGCATATTGCAGATAAGGATGTATATCTGCTAATAGTGGATCCGCACTTTGTCGGAAAAATTAAAAACACAGAACACTTGAGAAACGATCGTTGGGTAAAATGGCAAAGCTTACGTGACTTCGTCGACAGTTCATTTTACAATTTGTGTTTACCGCAACTCAAATATCGCGCGTTATGAATAGAGTTGAATATATGAAATATATGTGTGTAACGATATGTGATAATCTCTTCGAAAATTACAATTTTCTAAAATCCAATGCGTGACTCATATTTAAGAATTATACATAAACCTAACGTTCTCCATCTTCTCTTCCTTTTTTATTCCCACATAATAAAAATTCATAGAATTATACATAAAAACGTATATTTAAAACTACGATTGAGAAGATTTTACTGGTTATTTGATTATTTACTACTATTCATATAATATTAATACTTATGCCATTAGTTTTTATAAAATGTACTGCGGAATTATAGTGGTTCAATCGTCGATCCCGAGAACCATTTCAATCTGTATTTAACACTAGACAGACACCCTGAAGTATCCAATGTGAAATGTGTTCCGATGTCGTCAAATATGCGTCGAATACCAAACCAACTCCGAGAGCGTCTCGACGATTCGACGTGATATATACCGGAGTTGTAAATGTATTCTGCAATAAAAATACGATATATATTTCTACGATATATGATATACGATATATGAGAGAAAAGAGATTTCATTAAAAATTAAAAATTGCGCGGAAGCAATTGCTATTAAAATCTTTCGATCCGAAATAAATCAGAATTGCAACACTTGCGGATTATATATACGTAAAAAGACAAACCTGTAACTTCCGCTTATAAATTTCAATAGGTATGATAGTTAATATTGGTATTTCTTCTATCAGGACTTTCGGGTAAGATCTTTTCAAGCAATATTCCTCCATATCCCATCTGGCGCCTTCCAGATATAATCCATGCACGTAACAGCCCTATTTGGAGCATGGATGAAGGAATAATATTAATATTATCATATAATAAGATACGATGTATTAGAATAAATGTAGAAAGATATCGTCAGGATTTACATGATCAGATCTTTCTTCTATGTCGTCCGGATTGGTGATATTCGTCATCGTCGTGTAAATGACACAACGATCGAGGGGCCAGTTATTCCTGCGGCAATGCATTTGCACCAGAGCTGCTAGGTAAGTTTCCGGCACGTGCAAACCGGACAGCCAAAGTACTACGGGTTCGTTTCCGGCGGCCTGATGGAAACGTGAAAAATTACGATTGTATCAATTGCAGAGTGAAGAGCATCGAATTTAAACGAAGCAGCATGTTGCGATACTTCGATGTTTCACTCGGTCGTACCCAATTGTCATATTGATTTATCCTCTTTTGAAAGTGCTCCATCCAGCCAGCAAGATTTTTTCGCGTATCTGGCGCCAATCTGGCCCATTCTTCAGGCAGAGTACCGTTATAAAGCGCTATAGAAATGTTATCCAGCACTGCGTCCATTCCAATCTCGCCAGCGATGGCCTGAAATAAAAAGCAAGCATGATTTACTCCGATCAGTAGTACATTTTAATCAAAACAACCGCGAGTCTATATCCGAAAATATTATACGTTCAGAAAATATTATGCGAAATAGTGTCTCGTTAAAGAACGCAAATGATTGTAACGAGTTTTGAAGATTCACGGTACCTTTATCAGTTGATTCAATGTTCTTGTTATTCTCTTTATTAATATATTGAATCTTTCTAACTCTTGGAATAACACGATTGTAGTCGGTGTTATGTCTACCGCGAAATTTTTCTTAACTTTAATCATATCGTATGGCATAGGTATCTTGCTCAAGATCCCTTTTGCTACTTCTTCGATGAATTCTTCCTTGCTTACACCGGTAACGCTCACCGCTAGATATTTGGTACACAATTTTAAATGAGACGTTATTATAATCGATCATGAATTTGCGATTTGATAATGTAAAACTTTTTCTCTCTACCCAAGCAAGCTACAAACAGTCGTTTATTAGAGAAAGTAAATATTGTGGCATTTCTGAAAATAACTAAGATTCCGTTTTTGCGGGTAATAGCAATGAAATGACAATAAGAACACTTGGTAGAGTAAGCGCTATTAATTTCATAATGCGTTTAAATATTTAATCAAGCTATTTTCATTTCTGATGTTTTATCTCCTTTTTTCTTTTCTGCCTCCATTTCGAATGCTCGGAGTGCGTATGAAGATTTATAGTTATAATACGGAAGAATTATATGGCAATTGATTAGAGGAATAGGCCTTAGATGCGATAGAATACTGGTACCAATTTGCGGTTGAAGTTCTATGAGATGCATCCAGATTTCTTTAACTGCGTGCGTAAAATACTCGATCTCCGCATTTGGATGCAATCCGAATATTTCCGGGGTTTGTACTAAGGGGAGCTCTTCGATGAAATTTAAATAATCTTCATATTCTCCTTCGGGCGGTAACACATAGTCGACAACATCGCTTTTGTAAAAGTGAAACGGTTGGTATTCATCGAACAGGAAGTCGCCAAAATATTCGTCTATGTAAGTAAAAGAGATGCGCCGATCGTAACAGTCTGTCACTCTTCCGCCGTACATCACCTGATCATTTTCGAGCATAAAATACATAAGTTTAGAGTAAGACATAATTGAGACAAAAATTGAGACAAAACAAATTGGACTATCTAATACAAGTATCTAACTCTAAGAGTCTAACAAAAGTTCAAATTCGAACGTACCTCGCAAATTAAATATTTGAGGATCTCCCAAGGCACTTTAGATTCATTCGTTATTGTCTTTGTCAGATAAGTATCCAAAATGGAAGTGCACACGTTAAAATCCGATTCGTTAAAGTCATATTTTATGTTCCATCCGATTTTGTCATACTTTCTTCTCTCCTGCGGCAATGAAAGTGATACTTTATTGTCTCACGAGTTTACCAAATAGATAAAACGTTCCGCTTACTTGGATAACGGCATGATAGAACGCCAGAACATAAATCAGCTGCTTATAAAAAGGATGAGAGCAACTGGTCAGGACCTGTGGCCGCATATTGAAGTACGTACTCTGCAGATTCAGTTTCAATCCACTTGGTGGCTCCGTGACCACTGCAAAACAAGTTTGTTTGGAACGTAAATCTCATAAGAGCAGCTAAGGGTTTCGTACCTTTCAGAGATTGTTGGAGTATTCCGATCGGGAAGTTTGGAGTGGGTTCCGTGGTGAGCCACAAGCGAAAATCGGGATGAGGTTTCCCAAGGTCCTCCACGATCTTTTCCAGTTCTTTCGTAAAGCTCATCAGCAAGTGACAATTCTGAAGCATCAGCCATTGACCCCTTGACATCGCCATTTCTAATAGTTCCCTCGCGATCTATTACAAGTAACGTAATTTTTATAAACAAACTGTGGATAAAACTTCGAAGCAAAAGGCAAGGCTTGGATACAAGGCAGGATACAGATTATTACCTATTGACATTACATTACATATATTCGATGTTCAATGCATCGTGAATATATTTTATGACCTCCATGCTGAGAAAAAACTCCCTATAGATGTATAATCCAAGCTAAATCTTCTCGAGATGACTGAAATGCGCGCTTCATCTTACCTTGTCTTGATTCTGACCGAGAGAGAGGTATTTGAACTTCCCTCCGCCCCAACCTTGCCGATCTGCCAGTTTCATCAGTTCGGCAGTAGGATCCGAGCCTGGGCTCAGAATGAAGACTACAGGCATGGTAGGCGTACTTTCCTCGAATATCATATCGAAACCCACATGAGGCGGTGTGATGTAGTACTCGCCCATGATCTCGGTAATGTAATTAATGATACTGCAATAAACGCGATCTACGCGAAAACAGCGTAGGAACATCAATTTCTCGAATGGCTCCAATCGCTTACTATACTCGCAGGGAAACTCCTCTGCCTCCGGCATGTCCAATTCATACCACTGAAACGAGTAATCATTCGATCGATTGATTAACTTTTTAGAGAAGATCCTACTTCTTGCGAGGGACATGTGAATACATTCATTTGTAGGAATTTTTGTGGCACGATTAATTTAAATTAAGAAGATAATAGCACACTTCAACTTCACAGATGAATCGTATGCACGAGTTAAAAATGAATAATTTTTAAATATCTTTTAGATTTGGGATTTAAATAAAAAACTTTGGTGATATATTTAAATTATTTCTTAACAAATTGTTATCATCTAACTTAAAAAATTCGAAATTAAGCATATATTAAGCGATTGTGATATTGAATTCTCAAACCTACATCTTTCCACTCCTTGTCAATCTCCAGCTCATCCGGAAGTTGTCCAAATTTCTCTGGGAAATCGTGCGCTAATTTGAGAATATCTTCCCAGCCGGACCAGGGTAACCAGTTAGTGGGATTCATTCTGGGTGATTTTTCCAAGGCCATGCTGCCTTTGATGAAGAAATCCAGTTGATTCTGGTCCATATGGTGCAAACTCTGCTCTAATTTCACGCAAATCTGCAGAGAGAACAGTAACTTATGTCGTTCGAAGATCCCGGTGCAGCCATAATTGTAGACACTCTTCGTCAACATCGGTATAATGTTCTGCAATCGTTTTGCAAGCATTGGATCCGGCAACGATTTCTTCAGGGAATGAATGAAAACTTCAATGTAGCTGATCAGAGAATACTGATACATAGTGTTGACAACAGCCATGTCAGCTAGCGCGGAGAACAAAATAGCGCCCTGTTTCGCCACCGGGCGATAGCCTTCGCGCAATTTGTTGATATCGGCAGAAGTGACCTCCGCGAGGAACAACTTGGTCATCACTTCATTGGTGCTGGCCTTGATATTCTCTAAAGTCTCGATAAGATCGATGTTGTCCAACATGTTCCCTTCGTCCGTGGCAATCTCTCGTAAGAGACTGTCCTCAAGTTGCTGCAGCAGGTTTTTATTCTCACTGGTCTCCATGATCAGCGTCTCCCGCTGTTCCTCAATGTCCGGTCGCTCACTTTTCACTACCACTGATAGGAGTTGATTCTCCAAACCCTGCAATCAGCACGTTCGAATCAGTCTCGTGCGTTATTTTCTACTAAAATGTCAATTCTAAGGCTGGAATACTAATAATAGCGTAATATTATTAATTATCGAATATTAATTCTTTTACAATAATAATAATTATTTTTTAAATAATATTTTAATAACACTATTTTCTAAAATTGTTTTGTATCATTTATTATTTCATAATAAAACGACAAGATTGAGATTGTTAGTTTAGGAATATCAATAACTAATCTAACTTAATGTGATTAATATTATGCTAACTTACCTCCGTTGTGACCATATAATTGATAACAATCGCCTTGGCAAATACAGAAGGCTCCAACATCGGATTGGACGCCTTTGTCATCAGATAGATACTGAATTTTGGGTCATAGTCTACTTCTTTGTCGCCGAGAATGACGAAAGTTCGTCCTTCGATAGCTGCCGGAATCAAGCTTACAAAATATTCTTGTTTTCTATGCGTTCGTTTCACGAATTTTTGCACTTTATGACTTACTCTGAATATTCTTTGATAGAACGTTATCCAAGATAGGATCGACTTCATCAACATCCTGAACGAGCACTGGCAAACCATATCTGATTGCCATTTCCACTTGTTTCAAAAAATCCTCGTCCGCGAAGGTGAGGATCTTCAAATACTTGCTCTCTCTCTTTTTAATCCAATTCATTGCTTCTTGCTGCGGATCGATGCAAAGTGGGAATCTTGATGCCTTTAGTATCAATATGCCATTTTGTATGGATAGTTCATCCGCTGGGAGACCTTCTGAATTCCACCTTCAAACGATATATTAAAGATATTAGACATGCAACTTGATGACGCCTTTTTCTCCAATTCTAGTTTGAATAGCATCTAAAAAGTAATTATCTCCTTGATTTTCTTTTATTGTCACATCCCATCAAGTTTGTTTTATATGAAATTAATGTAATTCTAGAATTTTCATTTTAATTAATTCGAAAAAAAGCGAATATTTAAGGAAAACAATTCCACGTTTTCATATTTTCACATCATTGTAACATAAATTTTAATACAGTTGTTACAGTTGTTACAATTATTATTATTATGATACTATGTATGATGTATAATGCAATATATCTTACGTGCTGATTTCAACGTCATTGCTTAATTGCGTTTCGAACTTGAAAGGTATCGTCATAGGCAAGTCTTTCGCCAGAATGCTTTGTTTCCAGTCCTCGTACATGTCGTTCCTAAACTCGTAAGAGAATGGACCGCTGTAGGCGAAGAACGCCGCGCTGAGCAAACAATTGCCCGTAATTTTTTGCATATCTTCCTGCAATTCCTGTAATTCCTTCTGCCAACGTTCGTTCTCAGAGTACAGTCCGCTGATGAGCTTATCGGCGGCTACGAGACGTCGTTGCAGCAGATCCGTCTCGTCTTGAAGCTTTTGTCGTTCGACCATCGCAATATTGTACTTTACATTTAATTCTCTTATTGTTTTCTCTAATCGAATCAACTCCTGTTGCTCCTTTTTCAAAGCACGTGTCGCCTTTATTGACTCCGCTTCGAGCATGCGGACTTTGTCTATCTTTGGCTTCGCCTAAAGAAGCATATTTAGATAATTGCTAGTAAAATTATTAGATAGACAAGAAAATATTGCATCTCAAGGATGCTCAAAGTGTCTATAAGTTCGGAGACTGAAAATAAATAAAAGTAATAAAAGTAATGTCTCTGAATGATTAGAAAGAAGAAAAGACGAGAAAGAAAAACAGACGAAAATAAGAAATGTTTAATATATCGTTAAGATATCTTATATAATTGTTCCTTTCAATGATGTTCAATGATGACTAATTTTAGATAAACTTATATCTAAAATCTCTTCTACGGGTAACTCGTAATATTTCCTTCTTAAATTGGAAACATCGTAAATTTCGTAAATAAACATCGAGATGTTAAAATTCTCAGATACCTCTCTGTAAACAGCACAATAATCCAAGACGGCGATTACAAATTTGTATAAGCCGTATCCTGCCCTACTGATGGCCTGCATCTGATCCAGCTTATCTGATTTCTTCAAGTGCGCTCGTACTGCCTGCTGCTGTTTCAAAGTGATATGATCGCAGTCCATCTCTTGCAGATGCCTCAGGAATGCAGGATCGCTCATCATTCCCTTTGCTGCTTTCCACGATATCTCTTTGAGACCTCGAAGAATCGCGACGCATTCCGAGACGATCTGCACCGGCTCAGGCGGAGTAACGAAAGATCTGAATTAGGGCGTCGTTGATTTAGTGAATTTGACGTCTCATTTACGACGTCCGAAATATCTTCCTCACATTTTTTAAATCCGACGTTACGAGAATGATTACGTAATCTGATATAAAACCGGATGAAACGAATGATTATAAAACTTATTGACATTCATTTGATGACCTTATTTCGGTGATGTCTGCTTTATCGAGTTCATTCAGTGCGAGTTTGGCTGCATCGAGCTCCGGTTGTGCTTCCGCTAGCACTCGTTTGGCTTCCTTTTCCTCCCTCGCAATAATTTTTTTCTGCTCCTCGATTTCCCTCCTTTTTTCTTCGCTCAGCTCTTTCTTGCTCATCGCAATGTCCGTGCTCTCACCGATGGATGCGAGCAATTGCTCGCAATTTTTCGTTTGATCAGCCACCTTGATCCTTTGAACGGCCAAGATCTCATTGAGTTCCGCTAGTGTTTCCGAAGCTTCCGCGATTTTTAATAATCCTGAAAAAATTCACTTCTCTATAAAAACATGAAATTTTGCCTCTTTATGGAAAGAAAATATAGAAAACGCGCGCGCATCCGCGTAGATGCATAATCTGTGTGTAAAAGATTCTATGAAATTAATGCAAAGTATAAAGTAAGGCGTAAGGTAGATAAAAGAAATATGTCACTGACATTTCATATTATTAATTCATAAATATATATGCGCAAATGTTCAAATAG
Source organism: Eciton burchellii (assembly GCA_020341155.1). NCBI lineage: Eukaryota > Metazoa > Arthropoda > Insecta > Hymenoptera > Formicidae > Eciton > Eciton burchellii. The sequence goes on along the minus strand of JAHMML010000012.1, from coordinate 2,093,762 downwards.
TCGAGAAGAATTTCTAAAGAAGGCCTTGATCACCTTCGGAAAGACGCTCGCAGTGAGAGCTTATGAAGTTCTTTTTCTCCGTCAGTAGTTTCAAGTAAGTGTTAATAAAATCCAGAAAATGCCTCGGCGTAACATAATTATGTCTTCTTAGCTTGATCACAAAGTCTATTGTGTACTGCAAAACAGACATGTGCACATACACAATGTGATCCACGATTGCCTCCCGGTATTCCTGCGGCACAATGGTATTCTGGAAAAGAGGATTTCCTGCTTAGTATTTCAATATCGCCCTTCAGCTTGTTTGTTTATTTCTTACACTTCTAATAAGGACATTTGCCACTGCTATCAAAGCTTGTTGCGGCCAAGGGAACATCCAGTCTATGGTGGTACTGTTGATCAAGCCTGGATAATTGCGACATCGTGTGCGCAGAGCGTCATCCGGGCCCATTACCAGCGCTATTCGCAAATTCGCGATACACGTCTTGGAGAAATATGTCCAAACGCTCTTCCTGAAACCAAAAGTATAATCACGTATAATCGAGTGCAAGATATTTGAGATAAAGAAGAATAGTAGAATAAATGGAGGGAATTTTACAAAAGACTTAAATATTTATTTTTCGAAGAAAAATGACTAAAAAGAATGCGAAAATCTGGACAGAGAACGTCTAAAAATTAGTTATATTATAATATCTCGATAAAATTCATAAAACATGCCTGCATAGGTGCATAATATAGAAAAATTATTAATTATCCGGAATAAAACTTTGCAGAAAATAAGAATCGGGTATTAACTCACTTTCCAGCATCGAAGCCCTCTTTAACCGCTGCATCTCTGCAAGAAATGATGATCGTATCCTTCTCATCCTCACTGAAGAGGGCCGGCACGAAGCCGGCTGTTAACATATTGTTCACCAGCTCGAGAAAGCTCTCGTCCTTGATATTATCAGACGTAAACATGAACACGACCCTACGATTCTCCACACCGACCATGTTGTACAGCGTTTTCATCTCATCGCGGAAGGAGGTCTCGCTGTACCCGCGACACAGAGTAATTCGGAAAAGCTGAAAATCGGCGGCGAAGGCGGCTAACTTTACCACGGATTTCTTGCCGCTGCCACCCGAACCGACAATCAACACGTTGCTGCGATGCATCCGCAGGACACGATGCACTCTGGTCAAGTGCTCAAGCGCATCGTTGAAGAGGACCATGTCCAGCTTTATTATGGTTCTTTCATTGTATTCTTCGAATATCTGTTAATTACAAGAATAACGTAACTGACATAACGTAAATTAGAATCGATTATACGTACAGCTTCGCTACAGGGATGAGAGGAGGAATAAACGGTATTGTAAATACGAATTAAAAATAGATCGACACAGATCGACACAAAATTGACAGCGGGGGAAATTAATTGATCCGTCGTGGCAGTCGCGATGAAGACGAACCTCTAAGAACAGGTTGTAAACTGCCTCGTAATCCAGCAGATCCTCGTAAAATCTAGGCTCGCCCTCGTTACAAGCGTTCCTGAAATCACCATAGAGCATCGGATCTCTTAGGATGTATTCAACCATTTCCAATTCGTGCTCCCAAGTATCATGTATCAGCTCCTTCAGCTTTTCAATCAACAAATTCTCGTCCTGGAACAGCGGGATTATTCTCGAGTGAAACTTCAATTCCCGGAAAGGAGAGGGCGGAAGTTCGTTACCTGCGTGCTAATGAGTCGATCGCATAGAACCCTGGTAGTCTCGTTTCTCCACAGCCTGATAAACTGCATCATGCCTGGGAAAAACTTAGGATGACTCTGAAGAAGCCCAGCTGTAATCCTCGAAAGATCTCGTATATTGAAGATGTAGTGAAACTTGGACGGTGTCGGCAGCAGCTCCTTCCTAACTATCTGAATAGCATTGCGTTGTTGTAATACTTGTTCACATTGAACACGTTGTGTTCCACTATGCGCTCGATGAAACAGTATTATGAGATTACCTTGTAAATTTGCAACATCAATTCCACGAGTTCGTCTATGATAGATATAATCTCCTCCGAAAATATTTGCAAGTGACCGAACAAAATACTTCTATAAATGTAATGGAGAATCTCGTCGGACGGGAAAACCACATTGTAGATTGAGAACATTGAGATGAATCGTGGATCGACCTCGTTTCTGCCGCCACCAGGCTTTCCCATAGCTGTTACATAATCTGTACAGGAAGACATTATAACAATATAAAAATATCAGCATTGTTATTAAAATCTCTAACATAGCCTGTATCATTAAAAAGCATTATATCCCTGATAGCTGGATAAAAAGTTGTTAAGAACTGTTAGCGATACTGCGTAATACTCACAAATGTCCTTTACTTGTTTCCAATTTAGATCCCGTTCGCGATCGTAAAAACCACCTCTTTCAAACAGCAATTTGAGAAGCGCGATGGGTTGTTGAGTGCCATAAGTGTCTATGATTGGCATGTTCATATCATCGATGAAGACTATTAATCTTTTGCCAGGCGGTGGTCCATATATGTCTCTTGTTCTTTTCTGCAATACTGATTCGATATCCCGTTGCACGTCCATCGAAGTAGTCCTCGAGGAAAAGTTAAGTAAGAGTTGCTCCTGTTCGACATTATGATGAATTCTTGTTAAATATAAAATATTCACGTTACAGGTTCTGTCATATCTGTTTATACTGTAACATCATAATATCGCATATGATATTATGTGCATTATTTTATGCCATTTTTTAAGAAGAATGATGCTATTTGTATGAAAGGTGATGATTTGTATGAAAGGAAGTTAACGCTAATTATACGTTACGAGTATAAAATAATGCCAGAAATTTCTCTATTCGATTATTGTTTTCTCTGCTTACGTATCTCTCGGTGCTCAAATTTCTTAGAAACTCATAGGCAATCGCCGTTTTCGAGGTGCCAACTTCTCCCACCAATAATACCGGTCTTTGCATATTGTTCATGAGATTCATAAACCACGTCGTACGCAGGGTATCGATTGTCTGTACTAGAATATCTGTAAAATGCTTCTCTCTATCGTGAACGTATACTGGTGTCAACCATTTCCATGCCATCCAAATTCTTTTCTTAATATCCAGCATATAATCGTACATAGTTGGAAAGGTCACGGGTAAATATCCTAGCAAACATATCAGTCTTTTAAAATAAAGGCACAAAAATTCATGTATAAAATTAATATCGAAATGTATAAAGTTAAAATTGAAGCTTCGATATATTTTCATCTATTATTATGCAATTATTAGATTTATCTGATTCACACTTTTCCCGGATTTAATTGATCCTTGATATAACTTTATTCTTTTAATATCCAAAGGATAACTATTAATAATAGTTATGGTGTTATTAAAAGGAAAGAAGACGAATATCTAGCAATTTTTAATATTTTTAATAAACTTACTAATAGTTGCCAGCTTATCGGGTCTATCTTTTACCAGGATAAAGCCACATATCTTCTTCACATATTCATCGAATTCAGGGCGTGCTTCATCCACAATAGATGCGCCAAATGACCAATAACATGCTTGAATATACATCGCCTCCCAAAGTTCTCTTTTCATGAGTGTTGAATTCAGCGTAGCCTCTTCTTCTTGAGTAGTTTCATCTGCCGATTGATCTTCGAGCAACAATAGCAAACCATCGAATACATAACAGAATTGAGTTACCTATATAATCATGAAGAAATATTATCTATAAAATATGAATAAAAAATGATAAATATTAAGAAATGATTCATGGGGAAAGTGGGTAAAGATACAACTTTCTACCTTTTTCGTCTCTCGTTATCACAATAGAAAGTTATCACAAAATTCGTTTGTAAATAAAATACCGTTTGTAAAAAAATACGTAAAAGATATAATAACAACAATAATCAAGAATGTCACTTAATTTTTATATAATTTTTATAACTTAATTTTTACATAGAAGAAAATTCCGTTTTAAGAACATTAAAATTCCGTTTTAAGAACGTTAAAATTCCGTTTTAATTTTTCTATTGAATGAACGTCAATGCAATAATAAATATAAAATAACTAAAAATGTTTTATCTGCATTTGTATAGTCTGATATAAGTTGAAACTGTATAATTAACAATTTCGTAAACTTTAACCATCATTATTTGCGACTGTTCGCAATACTGATTAATATTCATCAAATCTCGCAGTTACCATATTAAGTCCAGTCTGCGGTATAATCGTACGAAGTCTTTCGATCACTTGAACGCCAAATATTCCTTCGATAATGACTTTGAGCAAGGCGTCTACGTATTTCTCGCACATTCCGCGAAGAAATTCTTGGTCAACAGTGATCTTGCTTTGTATCCACTTGTCCATGTACGGTTGATAGCCCAGATTCTTTGGGTCAACGTAAACCATGCCTGCTCTCGTTACTGTTGCCGGCGAGGCGTACTGCAGATCACCTATCTTTACCACAAAAAATATGACATTATTGAAATCGGATATTTAACTCTCCAATTTTTCATAGATTTGTTATACTTGCGTGTATCGTTTACCTATTTGATTAAAGTTAGTTTACCTCACATGAGCAACGAAATATAAGATCCTTCTCGAGATAATTAGTCTCTTAACTATAAGCTTATATATTAAATTATAATAAAGAAAAGTTTTCTATCTTATATGATAATAATGATAATATTGATAATATTGCTTACATTTTAATAATGATAATATTGCTTACATTTTAATTTTTTAAATAAAGTTTCCTGAAAATATTCTGTAAAATCGACTACCTCGAACAAGAGACTGCAATGATCCTGCATTTTGATCCTCTCCTGATTAGCCAGAGTTAGCAGCTTGTTGTCGTCCATAACCGAATTCATATTTTCAATCCACAATGCATCGACATCGCCGTCAAATAGTATATATTTGTATTCCTCTTTGTCGCTATCTAGTGGTCGATTAACTTCGCGAAAGATCTTGCTCAGGAGACCATCCGTCCAATCGCGAGTTGTAGGATCCAGTATTCCATACAATTCGATGACAGTGCAAGCCTTGAGAGAAGCGAAGATCTTGTATCATTAACAAATCGAAACTAGACAATAGCATCGTGATGAACAATAACGATTGTCATTTACCTTAGGGTTCAGGATATACAATTTCGTGGGTTTACTCAAATGTGTTTGCGCTCTGCACAACGTCTCGATAACCACCGTCTTGCCACCACTAGTGGGACCAATGACCATTGTCGAATGTCTAGTCATCATCACTTCGTATAACTGTATGACCTTGTCTACCTAATAGATCATCTTACTATTTAATTAATCTGTTAATCTAAAGCGATACGGCTTGAAATGCTCAATCGTACGAGTTACAGCATCAAAATCTATCCGGAAGACAGCATTTACTTGCTGAGGTAAGACGATGAATCCGTGTTCCTGCAACATCAACTCAACCGCGTCATTGAACTTTGGATAGCTCACTCGGGGACAGTGCAAGCCGGGAAAGAGGTCATCGATCAGGCCCAGGAAGAGCGGTACATCGTCGTACACGAATTTGGGTAAGTTCATGTCTCTGAGGGCTCTCATCAGCACAAGATTCTCGGGCAGATCGCCGGAGATCCTCTTTAGATGACCGGCCATGTTAAGTACGGATTTGAGAGCCCTCAAGCCGAAATCATAGTGAGTCTGCTTGCTCAATTGCTCGCTCGCCAGCTTGTACAATACTGTCATTTTTCTAGCGAGCACCTTTGCTGTGAGAAAACCAGCGCTGAAAAGCTTGATCTGACAGATCAGTTCGTTGTCCGGTACTACGCAGACTACCGGCCTGAAGAGCGCTTTGACGGATTCCGGCAGTTCTGTACGGCCGGCGTATCCTGGATTCATCGTAATGAATATTCCCACTTTTGAGTCCAGCACGATATCTTGAGCCTCAAACTTTTGGAAAATATATTTTAATAATTGCAGGATAAATTATTCATATTGATAATCGTCCATATTATATAATTAATGAAATATAATTTTTGATATAATAAATATGAGGCAAGTATATATTTAGGAAATACATATTTAAAAAGCTAGAAATGATATAAAATTCGGATTAGATAAGGAAATTTAGAACAAATTAAGCAAAGGAACGATACTTGGAAGAAATTTATGTCACTTGATTGTAACTTCAGTGATTACCAGAATAAAAATATTAAAACGATTGCAACGAATATAATTGAAGCTTTCACCCGAAACATCCTTCTATTAATTTGCGAAGTATTTTGAGCTCATTATGCCATAAATTTATATCATTTTCAGCATTTTCAGTGTCTCTTAGTTCATTTGTGTACCGTGAATCTTTGAGCCTTGACTTGCAACGCGGAGCGTATAGTTTGCAATTGAGTCGAGATGACGGAAAGGACAGAACTGTCGATTCGATTGAATTCGTCGAAGCAACCCCATGCACCGCATTGTGCGAGACCGCCGAGAATTTTCCCAATCGCGACATAGTCCATGCTTTCTCCGCAATTAGTGACGATACACAAGAGTCCCAGAGCTTTTGCGAGATCTTTGACTGTCTCGGTCTTTCCTGTTCCAGCTGGTCCTGAGCATTAAATATTAAATCGTGTGCAGGAAAATCGGATGTATATCTTGCTTGCATATTAATCGAAAAATAAAGAATGTTTTTAACACATTTCAAATTCAGCTTGTTTTAAAAAAATGGCATTGATTAAAAATTGTTAAAAATTCATTTATGTCTCTCTCTTTCTCTCTTCTCTCTCTCTTTCCCTTTTTCTTCTCTTTTATTGTGGATTATACATCGCACGTCACATCGTTATATTCCTATGCTTTTTTTTTATTTCAATTGTCCAGTTAGCTATTTTATCGATTTGTAAAACACAATTATTATATAAAATATAAAGAAATGAGAAGCCGAGTTATGCTGAATTTATATTTGAGGATCATGTTATCATGTTAATGACTGTGATCATGTTACGTCTGTTAATTCATCTGAAACGTACCCGCTGGTGCACTACCCAAATACATCGAGAGACCTTGCGTGATAGTGAGATATATCCTGTCCGTTAAAGGCGTGATGACCAATCTGCCATTAAGGCCCATGTATTCGTAACCATACTCGAAAGTGCCTGTACATTGGTTCACCCATACATTGTCCACATCATGAACCCAGTAAAATCTATATGTGTATAAAAAGAATTATTAGGGTGCAGGTTATAGCAATATGGCAAGGTCATTTGAAGCAATATTTTAATTGAATATTTGCATTTTCTTGATAACATTACTAGACGCTTTTTAATGAGAAAGTCGTTGTAATCATTAAAAATGTAAGATATTATTTAATTACGAATCTTATGTAAAGCAAACATTTGCATGATAAATTACCGTAATTGGCATTCCCATGCGAAGTCCGTGGGATCCATAATGTTATCTCTTACGAAACCGTCAACGATATCGCGAATGTGCACATCGATAGTTAAAACCATGTCAATTTTCTTTCTATCATTGCTTGTAAGCGTAGCTCTACCCATCAATATCACCATCTCGTCCAACTGCTGGTTGAGTTGTTCTAATAACTGCAGAGAAATGATGTTTTTCATTTGTTAGGGATATTTTTATTAATTATTTGCGCATTTTACCTTCTTCATCGCATGTTTCTGTCCTTGGGCTATCAGGTTGAAAACATTCTCCGTTTCTGCGGTCCACCATATCTGATTGGCTGTGATAATCATCATTCCTTGAAATTTGAGTATCCATTCTGTTCTTGGTCCTACTAGCTATGTTAAAATCGTAAAGCTTTTATCACAAAACAGTATACAAATTATAATATATACTTATATATACACACTCATATAAAAATAACATACATAAAAAATCTATGGTTTTAATTATCATAACTTTCCTCGGCAGAGAGAGAAGCAAAACGAGGGAAGGAAAAATGCAGATAAATGGATGAGGACTATGAAATTAAATATCACTTTGAAATGTAAATCTCAATGAGAAGTAGAAATAATTCTCGGCACAAACCTTGCCGTATTCATAGACTGTTTTCTTCGTTATATATCGGTTCGACCTTTTCATTTCCTCGAGAGCAATGCCCATCCAAATTTCAATGTTACCTTCTGCGGTCACAGGATTTCTAAATTCCATGATCTCCCTTTCGTAAGATATAAGAGCCGTCGCTGTATATCTATCGTTGTCGAGTACCAATCGAAACTTGTCGAGATTATCGAACATTTTTCCTATGTGTTCCTGAATGACCGCGGGATCGCTGCTGCCGAGAATACTCAGCAACTCATCGTCGCTAATGAAATTGAATCGCGGGAATATGGCGCGTTTATGGCGCATGTATTCAGTCAATGATTTTTGGCAACGGTCAAGGATCGCTATCATGGATTCGAATTCGTCCTTTCGGCCTAAGAAATTAAAGCAAATGGAGAGAAACGATTTAACACATTCATTTATCTCCATTTATTTCAGTGTATTTCACGTCAACGTGAAATCAAAAGCAATTTTTCTGGAGTACCTCGAATTGTGCAGCATTCTAAGACGTTGAGTCTCTTCGACGTATCAAGCATGATTTTCATATAGTTCTTATCAACATCGTCAAATTTCTTCGTTTCGCTTGGTAATTGAAGACGAATATCACCAGCCACGAAGATGCCCTCGAGATACAACCATCTTTGCTGAAGATCCACCCATACCTCTAGAACTTCGGAGATCGTGTGCATCGTTTCTTCCCAGTCTTGCACGACGTGGAGGAACGGTCCGATAAATTGGGAGGCTGCCATGCTGTGCACGATTAGCATGTTGTCTTCAAGTACCGAATTCAATTCGTCGAGTGGTCCGAGAATGAATCCACGATCTTCCATACCTGGAAGATGTACGATCAAGGCATAAATTTAGATCCTATATTCGCGCGTATGATTCATCTTCCGTTAATGTTATAATTAGTACACTAACGAATAAATTAAAATTAATAATTCTACTTTCTGTCATGTGATTTAAAGCTATCTTATTCCATGAAAATAATTAAAATTTACTGCATTTACTGCAGTACCTTTAAAATGTTTCACTACGTTGAATTCCGTGACTTTCCACAGTTCCGTTAAATCCTTCACGCCTCTTTCTATCGCAAGCTCTTTCACGGCCTTCATCACGATATCTTGCGCGATGTCTTGATATTTTCCCAGCTCCATAGCAAACATGTGTTCCAAGGTGAACCTGAAATAATTTAATAATAGTCTATATATTGCAGATTAAGCAAATGTTATGACTTATCTGGGGAAGCTTACCCCTCCATTGTAAAATGTTTCCTTTGCGCCATTTTGTTAGCGTATCAAGAAATGTCTATATATATTATTAATCACGTTTTACTAAATTGCTATTAAATTATACGCACTCGCGAATAGCTATATTAGTCGTTAATGATCCGTTACGACACCACGATCTAAAAGAGGCAATTAAAAAAGATTATAAAATAATACATTTCTTTTTCACACAAACCCTCTGCCGATTTAACTGATCGTTTTTATGTCGCTTTCCTGCATTAATGATTATAGAATACAATTCATATCTGCAATATTGTACACGCAACAATATTGTATTGCAGACAAATTAAATTAAAATAACGTTAAAAAATATAGATATAAAAATGCGCGCATACATGATATCCTTAAATCGCAAATATTGACGTTATTATACGTACGCTATTCTATAAATAAATGTACATTATACATATTGATTAAATATCTAAAGAAAATATAACAAAAACGCAGACATCAATTGACGTAATAACATGATATGATAATTATTATAATGTTATTATAATTAAATTATCTTATGCGATAATCATTTCTTTAGTAAAATCTCTAATTCTACCGTTTGTTTTCGCACATATGATTAGCACTTTTTCAATTATGAATCATCCTCACACCTCTTCGGGTCCATATCGAAATATTGTCCGGTTCTGCTCATCAATTCCTGCCAATGTCTGTCTCGCATGGCTTCGTTCTTCAGCTCGACGAAGAGCGGCACCGAATTCTTAAAATCCTTCATATTGATATTTAAAGAATGGCCGACGGTCAGGCTCCTGACGGCCTTCGGCATCAGTCGGAATTGCCTTATGAAATGCTCCATTCCATCGATGAGTTGCTGGGGATTCAAATCCACCCAAAGGGTCTTCGACCAGACTTCCCGTGCCATTTTCTGCTGCTTGTAAAGATCGTAAATCATCTTCATGTTCTCGTAGTCCTTCTTGACCTTCAGAAACACCGAATAGTCGGCGGGCGATAGGTCGAACAGGATCTCAGACTTAATCAACCTCAAACGTTTCTCGTCGTATTCATAGATCTGTTTGCCATATACCTACGAAACGGAAACGGAAACGACAAAGATGGTAACATTTACGGTTTGACTTTCATCAAAAAGTACATTACTCTTTAAGGAAAAATTTAGAAAAGCTTGATTGAAGCTTAGCTTAAATTTCGCTTCTCTTGTTCCTTCGTGAAGGGCGCAAGAGCACATCGCAGAGTACCGTTCTCTCTAAACATTTTACCTCCATCTTCTTGAGTCCCTCCTCAAAGTCGTCTCCGATACTTCCAGGACCGTGCATCTCAAAATCTTCAGCGAACTTTGCTATTTCCTCTAAGAACTGCTGGATTTCTTCCTCAGTCAGCTCGGAGAATCTGTCGCTGGTGCTTTCTAATGTTGAAGCTCTGTAGAGCGCTCCGAGATACAAAGATTCCCAATCGCGCTGCAATTCGTAGGCCATCTCTTCGGCCTCCAGGGGGAACGTGACCTCGTGAACGCGCATCGTTTTAAAGCTCTCCTGATAATTGAGGAATTTCACCTCGGTCTGAACCGCCATCCCTCTCACGTCGGCGATCGCTTGCATGATCGACATGAAACGACTTAATCCGGTGATTACTAGCTCAACCTCGATGCGCAAGGTTTCAATCTGAGCTTTCAACTCGTGCATGGCCTTCACGACAGTGGATAAAAGAAAATCTCCCAAAGTTTGTTTCCACTCCTTCGCATGATGCTCGATGCTCGATAGAACTGGTTTCAAATTAATCCTGCAGGAACAAATCAAGATATCTATACGTTGGAATAGATAAGATAGTATATAATAATATATAATAGATAAGATAGTTTGACAAAAGCAGTGAATTCCCGAAGCTGATAAGCTTTGTTAACGCACGAAAACTGTTTCATTATCGGATATCACGTAATCATTTATAACAACCTAAACACATGAGGTTAGTGTTTGCGATGGAAATATAGGAAATCTTTTTTTATAATGTATGATGTATAAGTATGATAAAAATTGTTGGTACCGCTTTACCGTACACTGCATATGTCAAAATGCTGTGCCATATCTTTGAGTTCGTCCAAAACGCTTTCATAAAACATAAACTTCTCGTCGTATTCTTTAAGCATAGGTTTTGTCGCTACGAATTTTTCACAAGCCAGTTTTTTATCGAATGACCATAAATTGCTGTATTTCTTCCATTTCTGCATATATCGCCAGCATTCCATCGATATCTTGTACGCAGTGTCTTGAATTATTTTCACAAAGTCATTGACTATCTGTTACGAGTTAATTTAATTGATTTAATTATAAAAGATACTATCTTAAATTATCCACTTCTAGAGGTAAATGTATATAAAATATCTATTTAAATTAACTCGAAATAAACTAAGAATCTTTAATTTAAGTTTACGCAACCCGAACGCTCATCACGTCCTCGAAGAAACTGAACGTAATCCATTCTTCCGTGAAGTTCTTTTTCTGTGGCATGCACTCCAAGCAAGTTCCGTTCATCCATCGGGAGAATCTTTTGAGTCTTTCCAGTAGATCTTGCACATCGTAACAAATCAGGCTATAGATCTCGGCAGGTGACGGACGCAACATCACCTCCGATGCTATCAATACTGCGTCCGCTTCAAAAATCGGTTTAGTCCCGTTTAGCATCTTATTCAGAATTTCCATGTTTTTTGTCATACAACTGGAAGAATCGCATAAATGTCTTAACCAAAGCGATCAATTAACGCGATTCAACTCTTATCAGTTCTTATCTGTTAACAGCGAAGGATGCGTACGATACAAAAGCGGCAAAAATTGTCTTTTCAAATTTCTCATACAACATCTGCATAGCTGGACTTTTCCCAGTCGCAGTACCCAGCACTAAAGTTTCCAATTTTATAAGCATCGGGCTGATTGTCTTGTAAGTTTTAGACATCTTCAATATCAATTTGCTCCTTTGATTTTTTATTTCCGTAAAGAAAATCTAAAGGATTTGAGATTATATTCGGCAATTTGATTTCATTGCATCAGATTATACAAATCTGCGCAAATAAATTGAGAATGTTTGTTATAAGTTGCAATTATCCTAGCTATGTTGCGAATTATACATATACGTGTATAATAAAAAATTTATTTTAAACAGATGTATCATATTATTTATATTGTATAATGACCGTGCAGAATAATAATAATTGAACGAAAATGTTATTGTCATTGTCGTTATCATTAATATCATTGTTAAAGAGATAATACAGTTCAGTTAATATTCTATCTGATAAATATTACTATCAGTAAGGAAGAGGGAATACGAAAATTAAAAATTTTCAACTTTACTATATATTATACATATTTTCAATTTTCACGATGCTATACCTTGCATGGCAAAAACTTATCCGGTTCCATGATCTCCTTCCTGATAGAAAATAGATAATACGATTCCAGATCGGATTTTATCCGAATGTCAATGTCTTTCTTCATCTGATTGACCTGGTCGATGATGGAACTCAAGTATTTCAGCATCGTATTGCAGAGCGACGCGTAATTCGAGATACTCAGAGAGTTCCAGTTGAACCGAGTCACGCCGGGTTGAATGTGCTTTTCGATATCCTGCAGGGTATGTTTTAGGAGCTGCACATCAGCCTTCTCTAATGTTTCCAGCATGTTGTTGTAGCGATTGATCACTTTTTCAATGGCATACAAGTCCGCTCGCAATCGATTTTTTTGCACGCCAATGTCCCGGAGAATCGCAGGCAATTCAAAACCCAGCTGCTCCATTAGTTCCGCCTCTCTGATCACATTGAACATTTCCCAGTTGAAGTTGAGCTCGAAACGCAGTTGGCACTCTATCAGAACGACGTTGCTCATAAAATCTATAGTTTTCGCGCATCGGGCATCTTGCTTGTCCGAGAACACGGCGGACTGGTTGAGGCCCTTTGAAGATCCTTTGACATCCTTCATATCCGAGCGCGTTTGCATCGCGAAAATCTTGTGACCTATGGCAGCGGAAGTTATGCTCTCCACGCTGTGTTTCGACATGATGGCATCGTGCTTTGGATTTATGGGTTCACGCACTGTTTCCGGAACGGAAGCTGTATTCTTCATCTTCGTGAGATCCCTCGTGTTTTGCTCCGGGAAAGTTAAGGTGGTCGGAAAATCCCGTTCTATATGTATTATTTTCAGCACGCTCCTCTTCATGGTAGTAGTCACCGTTATCTGCGCCTTCTCGAGCCATATATTGAACTTCATTTCCTCGAACTCCTTCAGCTGCTTCGCTATTTCGTAGTATTGGCTGAATGCGATCACCTTCAGATCGTTATGCTTCAGCTCGCTCACTTTCTGAAACGTTAGAACCGGTTTACGTAGACTGTGGAACAGCTGACGCACCCAGAAGATCGCTCCCGCCATCGGCGGGTGATACGTCAACAACGGCGGATACCGTTTGCCCCGGTGGAATATATTCTCCACATGGCCTATTTCCTTGCTAAACTGTTGCATAATCGTGTCGAACTTTCGCAGCAGTTGCTGCTGAATAGCAGGACGGGTTTTCAAATCTTTGAACTTGAGCAGCATCTTGAGCGCACGCTCCGCGCTGATCAGCACTATGAAGCATTCATCGATATAAAACTTGGCCTGATCCTCCAGATATGACACTTCTTCATAGAACCAAGCGATCATTACCTCCCAGTTTTCCATGTTGAATATATTGAATATGTCGAAATCGGCCTCTTGAATCGGCGTCATCAGCGCGTTCACCCGTTTCACCACAGCATCGATTTGCGCCGGGTCGTTTATGATGGATTTCAAATAGGGACCGAAAATGTTGTGGAAATCCTGTAATACCTCGATCATATCGTATAAATCGGTGCATACCTTGGCGAGGTATTCCGTCTCCCTAAAGAGACGCTTCTGATCAAATTCCCAGCGATTCCCCTTTCCCGACAGCTCGATGTCCATTCTGGTCTTTAGGTACGATTGTCTCCACTTTTTCATCATTATGCTAGCTGCGCTTGTCTTCTGCATAATCGTTTGCAGAGGTTTCTTGAACAGTATGACTATCTTTAAGTTCTTCCTGATATTCTCGCACAATTGCCACGATATTCGGTTCATCAGCAGCATCATCTTCTCTTCGTTTGCGTAGTAACGAGACAATACCCAGAGCATTCGTAGACCCTCCATCAATATAGGTATGCTCTCGGTTATATATTCGAACGAATCCGATTCGGTAATCAACTACGATATTAAAAAGCTGTTATCAAAATTAGATATACGTGTACAAATTCTTTGGAGCATATTTTCGCAAATTGCAAAATTGATTCAAGAAGGTATTTTTTAATAAAATTATATTAAAAGTAAATAATAATAAAACTTTTATAATTACTTTGAAATGTCTTATAAGCGTATGAAGAAATTTATTATTATCTCTAGCTTCAATGTAATGCCTCCAGAGCTCTTGTTGAAAGTATTGGAAGCTTGAAGCAATTGGCGAAAGTGTCCGATCCAGAAGTCCGAGCATTCTCTTGGCGATAGGTATTTTCAGCTGTTCAATCAACATTGTTAATCCAGTCTCGAACTCATACCAGTATTGATACTCCGCCATCGGTCCTTTGCTTGGAGGTTCTTTCTTTAAATATGTCTCCAGTATCTGAATGACAATTAAATAAGATATTGCGGGAATTATTGAAACTTCATATTTAATAGTCTGGCTAAGGATAAATTATTTTTATTAGTGCAATTTTCGTTGATAGAATATCGTCGGATGAATATGTATTCATCTTTGAAAAAATATTGACGTATCGTTTCAATTTTCATGTACTGTACTGCATACACATGTACTGCATATGTACTGTATTACATACGCGCGATTAAAAATTGCAAAATAGCGAAATAACTTAAATATGAAAATGACGTTATAAAGAAAACAAAAAGAAGACAAAGCATATAACAAAAAAAATATTAAAACACTTACTTTCTGTATATGCATCTCCCATGATACGACTATTTCCTCTATTTGATCGATGATATCTTTGTTCTTCACCAACATCTCATCCGTTATCGCAGGATCATTCAGCTCTGGAATTGTCGGTAATCTCAATAAGATTTCATCTTCTATGTGTTCTAATGTCCTGCATCAGCAAAATGAAAATTAAAGAAAAATGTTAATTTTCAAAAGTGGCACAAATTGACCAAGTGCTTATTAATCCATGCTGCAAAACGATAATACTAACCAATCGACGCTTTTTATCAAATTATCAAGATATTCCAAAATGTCTTTCTTGGTCTGGTCGATCATAGGCTGATGTTTTTTCATTTCCTTCAAAGCAGCTGCTTTGCTGGCCTTCGATTCCGACACAGACATTCTTCTGGCTTTCCTCACTTCCTTTATCTCTTCCACACCTAACTCTTGTTTACTGATTATTGCAGATGCTCTTCGGAAATCGGAAGGTCTTCTCAATGCTGAAATCTTAAATGAAGGATGAAAATATTACTTACATTATTACTACATGATGTAAGTTTATTGATTCTAATTATTAATTTGAATCAATATTCAATTATTAGATAACTGAGAAAGATAACCATATTCATTAAATAAAAAATTTCAGAAATTTCTATTTTTCTAATTGATTTTTTATTGCGATTTTCAAACAAATTTTATATACCGGGGGTACATCTTCCCTTGGCATTTCCTTTTCTTCATCCAACGTCTTAGGTATGTATTCCCTTGAGACTTGCGGGCCTCTGAATTGGTTCTCCACCAATGGTTTAAATACCTTACAAATTAATATAAAATATTTTTGAAAAATACAGTTTACTTTTGTATTGTTGCGTGCATCAATTTCGCGTTGTTCGGAAGAAGTATTAATCCAACACAATACATTCTAGTTTATGATAATATATTTATCATATCAAAATACTAAAAAATGTTCACGTTTTTTAACTGAGACGGAGACTTTTAAAATAAGAAGTACAATATATACTAAAAAAGCTCGAATAATATTGGTTTGAGACAATGTCTGAAATAAATATCTAAATCAGGTAGAATTTAAGGTGTCACGGTGTATCGAAATGAATCGTTTGCGTTTACATCTTTTGCGAAAAGATCAATGTCAGCATAATAAACCAACGAGCAACAAGAAAGAAACTAAAAGATTACTATCAGAGTCAATCGTATTGATCAATCCTTACGTCAACGAGTATCCTATTTAAAGAATACAGGAATTTCCTGCCCAGCATGCCCACTACCACGTAATTCAGGATGTTATCCAGACATTCATCGTAGCTATCGAAAGAAGGTATACCCTCGTCGCTAGTACGCAGAAAGTAGAAAAACGTGTTGACTTGAGGGTCAATATTGTTGAAGTCTAATTGACCGCACGTCATGTGCAGTACTGGCACCTTACGGACTCTCTCCACAATTTTCTGTAATTGCCACAAATCGTATTATCGTTTATGACTGGTTTCACTTGTCGCGTTTTAATTGCATTTCGCTCGTCCTCTTCTAGAATCATGACTGAAGGGGAACAAGAAATCAGACAAAAGATCAATTATGATTAGCATTAATTGACATCAATAAAGCCGACATTAGAATTAAACGTTAGCATTTAAGCAAGCGGTTTTCTTTTCTTCCCTTGGCGAGAGCTTCCCTTGGCGATTTATTCGATTTCATATAATTGGAATTAATCAAAAAAGATTTCAGAGAAATATATCTAGATTAGTTCACGCATGTTTTTTAGTTGCTTAACCTTGGTTAGTATGTATTTATCTTCTTCTCCAGGCGGTGGGACGAAACCGACATCTGAAAATTGATTATGATATTATATTATATTTCGTAAAATTTCGAATTCGAGATCGAAATGTGACTGACTAGGCAACTTGCTTTTTTTCTTTTGCTCCTTTTCAACAAAATCGTCGTCGATATGCTGTTCTTTCTCTTTATCTTCGTCTCCTTCCATCTCTTCCTCGGTGGATTCTTGAGTTATACTACGATTACGCGATGTATTCATCTGATTTCTAGGTGAACTCACGTCCACCTTAGATCTCACTTTCCTGGATTTCTTCCTGGATTTCCTCTTCTTCTTCTTAACATCTTCTATTACATCTTCTAGCGTTATGAAAAAGATGATTATCTTTTTCTTTCACTCTGATTAATATGTTTAATAAAATATCACAAGAGATGTAATTTTGAAATAACTTCCACCATATAAAATTCTTTTAAGAAAGGATTTCAAAAAGAAGGGATGTAGCAGGAATAAATTAAACTATAAAAATAAAATAAAAATTAAACTTTTAAACACGAAACAAAGTCATAAAATATATTTGCATGCATCAACATTGCAATAATATATACACTTATACACAAAAATACACTGTAATTTTCACATAGAAATTGTATACGTCACGAAGCATAAAGTAATTAAATTCCTTATTACTTTTTAATCTTTTGTGTGGCGCGTGCGCGCGCGCGCACGCGCGCGTGTATGTGTGTATGGTGTGCACATTTTATTTCATATTGTGATGTTAACATGATATTTGAAATGTGCAATCACGAAAGATAATAGACATACAAGGTGCATATTTTGCAAGTATCATGCAGTCTTAAAAGTCGCGAAATTTTTACCAGCGCTTTTAATTAATCTGCGCGATCTGCTCCTCGAGGTGAATGTTGCCAATGCTGTAATTTTTGCGCGCTGACCTAAAGTTACGGGCAACCATCTGTATGTTATCTTATTATATGTAATTACCTGATGGCGATTTTCCCTACACTTATTCGCTAAATATAGATCACATTGCAATTAATTTAATATGAGTATTACGCCAAGATAATGAAAATGTATAAAAGCTATGTATGAATAAGAGCCAATAGATCTGACATTATAGAAATCGATAGTCTTATAGATAAGTTCTCTATAGGGAATATTTTTTAGCTTACTTTCCTCCCATATCGATATTTCTTCCTGAAATGTTTCAGTGTCGTAGGTTTTGTAAAAGTAAATCACTTTCTTTTCCAGATCCGTTATATCGTACAAGTCCAATATGAGGAAGTTCAACAATTTATCCTCTAAGTATCGATCATTCGCCTAATGATCATAAATAATCAATTTCGGTCTCGATAATTTTTTCTATAATATTTATAAACAATCTTCATAAGTTATATATGTGAAGAGAACTTACGTTAATAAGTTCGGTGAAAAGATTTTCCTTGCCCATCAGTCCAAGAAACTTCAAAACTCTATCGCAAACCCATATTATTCTGTTTAAATAAAACAATGTCGCTCAATGAATTTTATATAAAAAAAGAAAGATTGCGTGATGGAAAGATTTTAACATATGATATTATTGATTAATGCGTACCGATAATCCATATGCAAGATTTCCTTTTCTTCTTCTTCTTCTTCTTCTTCTTCCTCCACCTCCTCCTCCTTTTCTTCTTCTTCTTCTTCTTCCTCTTCTTCTTCTTCTTCCTCTTCTTCCTCTTCTTCTTCTTCTCCTCTTTCTTCTTTTCTTTTTTCTTCCTTTTTCTTCTCCACATCATCGCGAAAAGTTATATTTTTCGCTGACATTAGTCTTTTCACAATCGATCAATTCTTTGCGAATTTTATCGACACAAAATAATTCTTTATCATTCACTCCTTAAGATAATGGGATCGTATGTGTCACAAATCACGAGTCAATTTCTCTGTATTCTGTACATTTGATATCCCATTTTACTTCTCACAGATCTATATCAAAGAGATTAATACGGCTTTATTTACAATTGAAAAAAATTGCCACTGTAAATGACTCTTCTTGACAGTACGATGCTTCTCGATGATATGATATATTTCGATTAAATCATTTTTCGAGCAATGAATAAGTCTGACGGCGTTGTCAAGGTGAGTAAACAGTCTTTCGGTGTAGACTGGTGTAAGGCAGGATATACAAGAATTTATTGATCACGCATTGAGAAAATTTGTATAACGATGCAGATATATTTTTAAAAAATCCAGATAATACAAAATTCTGGGTGTTAGACAAAATATAAAATATAAAATATAAAATATCTATAACGCTACAGATGTTCTGTAACGCGCGCACACACGTACACACACACATGCATACACACACACGCGCGCACGCATGCACGCATGTACTGTTACATACGTGCATATTGTTCTCTTTCACATCAGCAAGACACCGTTATTCAAAAC
The DNA here is from genome assembly GCA_020341155.1 of Eciton burchellii. Classification (NCBI taxonomy): domain Eukaryota; kingdom Metazoa; phylum Arthropoda; class Insecta; order Hymenoptera; family Formicidae; genus Eciton; species Eciton burchellii. The sequence continues at coordinate 2,074,285 of JAHMML010000012.1, read as the reverse complement.
TTGACGTTCATCGAAGCTCGCGATAGGAAATAAAGCAATAATAACAAATTCATTTTACAATTTTACTTAAAATCTTATAATATCTATATGGTCACAGTAAGAGATGCATATATTTTGGTGTAATGAAAGTAATCTTATGCTACATGAACAAAAGATTAATGCAAGTTTAGAGATCTATACCTACTCTAAGTAGTCGCTGTTAATTTTAATGCTAGCAAAATTAAGTTTATTTTAATTAATTATCGGATATCGTTATTAATGAATTAATATCATTTAATTCTGCAGATTTTCTTTCCCTGTGACGTAGATTAACTGAATTCGGACATATCCACGTAATCGGTTAATATTAATAGACTTACTGTTACATCATTCTTCGAATTATAAAAATATCCAATTTCTAAATTCGTCAATATCAATTTTTTTTTTAATTTTTTTTTTTATTCGTGTCATTGTATAATTTATTATTATGTAATTATATACATTAAGGCCTTATTTTTTAATCATAATTTTACATAGAACATAATTTTAAAAAGAAACGAATTTATTGATTAGCATTAATTATTTAAGAATCTTTGAACAACATTCCCACATATTTCAGTGAGATCTCTTGAATATCTTTCATAAATTCTCATGCTGCTCATGTCCCGATGTTGCATTTCTTGCGGTTCTATCCGTCAGTTGCGCGGTGCTGGATTCATTTCTGCTATCGTTATCAGTGTGCTCATCGATTAACCCTCCCAAAATCGCTTGAACGTATTCCTCGCGACCTTCGTTGGTATCAAACGAAAATCCCAAAGAGGGAACGAACTCGGTCTCAACGATAGTCTTCACAGATTCAGTCGTTGTAGTCGTGCTTTCTGTCGTTGTTGTCGGGTTTCTCGTAAATGGACTCTGCTCTTTATCGATTGCATCCTCGCTTTCTTTCATCGGCAAACCGCTTTCAAAGTCCAAACTCCTCTGCACCTGCGGCAGATCGAATATCAGCGATTTATGAATCGAGTGACCGCGATACAGAGGCTGTCCGAAATTCTCCGCCAATTGTTCCAGGATTTCTTCCTTCTGAAGCGGTCGGCTAGTCTTGTTCTCTGATTTCGACTGATTTGTTCCCTGTTCGGTATTATCAGAATTTATCCTGAAGGAAATATCGGGAAATGGCTCGGAAGCACTGTTGCTAGCTGTCGGGATAACATCAAAAGAAGATCCCTCGGAATCTGTATTCGCAAATGGCTTTTTGCTTTGTGTGTAATCCAGTAATGGCGTTGTCCTGACGAATGATGATGCGGCGAGACCCAAATTTAATAACGTCTTTGACTGGGCAGTATTAACAGGTATCTGCGAGCTATCAAAGATAGACGCCTTGGATTTGGCATCCTCAAACGACGTTCTAACTTGCGAGCGATCTAACAAGGGATCAGTTGTGCTAGATGAAGATTTATTGCGATTCGGATTCACTGATACCTTTGATCGGATGATACTAGGAGGCGTTTCCGAAATATCAAAGGGAGGCGCGTTGAGATTCGTATCTCCAAATGATGTTCTTCTTTGCGAATAATCAAACGGCGGATTCACCGTCACGAACGATTTATCGATATTCAAGTTTGGTAACGCCTTTGACTCGGCGATATTAGCAGATTTCAAAGTATCAAAGGCAAATGCTTTGGAGTTTGCGTTTCTAGAATCTACTGGATTTACTGCGACGGATGATGATTCGTCGAGATTTAAGTTGAATGAATCCTTCAGTTCCAAGCTACGTAGGTTTTTCGTCGAAAATGGCCGCGGCAATCGGTCCAGCTTCAACAACTCTGCCATCAGCTGCAAAAGAGTCAACATGCTTACGTTTGAGTCATTTTGTTTCGGTCCATCAGCGACCGAGTCATCGACAGGAACGGAGAAGCTATTGTTATCTTTCTCTGGAAATGCGCGACTAGCATCGGCTAACTTTGGCAGCTGCGAAATGCCGGCGCGTTTGTATTCTGGTTCGAGCGATCTGACGATCTCGAATTCATCCGTCTTCTCGTTCAGAACGGAAACTGGTCGCTGATGCTGCGCGATCAATCGGCTGATAAAATCGTCAGGCTGCAGATCCTCGTTCTTCTTAACCGCAAAGGAAATCTCATACGGAGAGTTATGTTTATCAATCGCATCCTCGATTTGTTTCAAGGATTCTGACCGGATCCTTGAGTGTGGCAGATTGCTCTCTGATATGTTCGCAGTATTCTCCGCTTGTTCTGAGGGGTCTCCAATCCGCTGTGCTTTTCTTGGTGTAACTGTCTTCAAGATAGGATCCTCTGTGCTGACGTTAATAGTAATTAAAGATTGCGTAGTAGAAGTTGGAAATTCGCTGGAAACAATCGCTTCAGCTAACTTCGCGCTGCTCGAAGAGAAAAATCGTTCCGGAATCCTCGTGTTTGCTTTTGTACCAATCGAAATCGTCCTTTCATGTACACTCGGCGTGGAAACCGCGACTCCGGGAGCAGCAGAGTTCGTTTGTTCGCAGAATCGCGTTTGCTCACCAGACGTCGAAGAAGAACAGGGCGATCCAGGATCTACTCTTGATTCTAGCTGAGCATTGATCGCGTCCCTGATGGTGAACGCGAATCCGGAATTGTATCGTCTCAGAACTTCCGTCTCGTTGTTCTTCTTCGAGGCTGATGAAGAATCCTGCGTTCTCTGCGAATCGGTGCGTTTTACGTTATCAAATTCATCTGTGTGCTCATGTGGTGGAACAAAGTCACCAAAACCATCATTGTAGTCTACGATCGGCGGAACGATGTCGGTTACGGGAACATTCAGAATCGATTGATCTGGCCACGTGGAAGTAAGCCATGGGGTGGATGTAGTTGTTTCGACTTGAGCAACGGGACGAATCCCCAAACGTGACGTTTCTCGTATATTCTCATCATAATCAATCAAGGATTCTTCTTCGATGTTCTCGTTGTATGATGGCGGTCCATGTCGATCGTTTTGAGCTGGTGTGTTAGAAAATGTCTTCGTTATCGTTCCAGGATTCCACGAGGTCTTGAAGTTTCCGTCGATCGTTGCGTAGCGCGCCTCTTCAGGAACGTTTATGAGAAAGCTTTCGACTGGAGGTTTCAAGAATTGCGCTGGTTGAGGGACCTCGAAGTTAAGATTTATTTTGGGCGTGGGCTCGTTGTTGGATTCGATCGATATGGTTGATAAGTTCTGGTTCACGAATGTGCGATTACGATTAATTGAAGAGCGATCATATTCATCGTAAGTCTCGTTAACATTTTTCTCGATCGCGCTTGTCGCAGTCATCGAGATGATAGACGGCTGAACGACGCTGTCTCTGTGCTTCCAATTCCTCAGTAACGACGTCGTTCTGTCGCCGAAGCTTCTGTAAGTCGTTTCTTCAGGACTGTTCGACGTCGAAACTATGACATCCCCGTAACTTTCCGTCGATCGATCATTATCTGTGTCACTGAAAGTATTCGACTTCTTCCAGGTCTGCGATAGATCCGCAATATCCGCATTGTCTGATGAATGACTCGGTCCTGTCTGCAACGGGACAGGAGTAGTCAGATCTCTTTGTTCGCTCTTTGACAGCTGATCTATTGGGTTTTGATTCTGCACGATAATCCTGCCAGGTGAATTACTCAACGCTCGAGCGATTCCGATGCTGTCTTTCGTCTCGATATCTACCAGGCTATCTTGTTTATCATTCTGAGTCAGCGGCCTGTCGTTCTGCTGTCTAAATATCTCGTCCTCCTCGATCATGTCAGTCACGTTGATTCTAAAACTTGTCTCCGATTTCTCCTCAAAGTTGAGGTGCACCTCGTCGTTCTTAGAATGAACGATTCCATCTTCTCGGTCCGTCCTCGATGACGGGACAGTGTCTGATTCTTTTAAATCTCCTTCTCTGCCATGTCTGGTCTCACTCTCTCTTGAATCAACATTTCCTGCGTCATTATCGTAATGAATAGTCGTGGGAGGAGTCACCGAACTCTTGCTACGCGCATAAAGATGATCGGAGCTATCCATCATGAGATCTAACTTGTTGGAAGCCAATGTTGAGGGTCGATAGGTCGTCGGCACCGTTGGTGAATACAATCTCCTGGTAGTAGTCGTAACGGTGGGAACGGTAGGCGCGTAGGACGCCTGTAACTGATTAGTGAATCTATCCGGTCTGCGATAATCGACTTGGAAATCGTTATCGGCAGTTCGATGCTGATAATTATGTTGGATGATCGGAGAAGCGTGATAAGGTGATCGTCCCTTGTTCTCCATCTGAAATTTGCCATATACGTTCGAATGCGCCTTTTTCTGTTGGTCATAGCGTTCGTACGTGAAGATCTGTCGACTATCCTGATGCGGATAGTCCTCGAATCCATTCGGGAGATCGTTTCCGGTTGCGTCCACGGCGGCGTAATCCGTGATTCTACGGAATCCAGGTGTATAACTCGTCCTGCCCACACCGAGCGCGGAATAATCGATGATTCTTGTGCCGCTATCAGGATCCACCAGGCCGTCCTTCGTGACGTCCTCCGCAGAAGATTGCAGGCTGATCATCGCGTACGCATTGCGTATCATTTCATCGTCATCGATCTGGTAGCTGTTGCGATTCATCTCGAGGTATCTGCTGGTAGAGGAACAGTCAACCTTGGTCCACCAGTCGCAGGTCAGCAGCTTCTGACTGAAAGTCGAGCCTATCGGACACAGGAAAGAGGATACCAACACGTCGTGACACACATGGAACACCTGGCAGCCGGCCGCTTCGTCGGCGTAGTAGCCTGTTGAGCAATCGCAAACTGTTATCGTCCTGTCAACAGGACACGTCTGTAAGCTTGTTGGAGAAGAATGCGCGTTAAAACGACTGTGATTCAAATAATTCCCGAAAATATATAAAACATCCGTAAGCTCTTCGATTAATAAAATTAACAAGTGTTAGATGTAGAGTACTGATAGAACTCAACGTTGTCAGTATGATAACATCGTTAAGCAAATGTCGTGGCTGGATTTTTCTATAATCATGTTAACATCATGTTCTACAAATTTTCTAATAATCATTTTCTAATAATCACGTTAGCCGACTTAAAAACCAAAAGTAATCTTATTCTGAATAAAAAGAATGAACAACTTTCTTCCCAATATCGGAAGCGATTCGATGAATCGTAATTTGATGGACAACAAAATACAATCTGAGCAGAGTAAATGAACGTGCGTGAGGATTAGAAATTTCTTATGTGTATCGTACATACTATATAGATTTCGTAGGGTTTACGTAACTATTATACATAGCCTCGACCGCGTGCGGTGTTCTTTTTGTGCACTCCGTCTTTCCCCCAACGGATTATCTAACGTTTGCGGTTACTGCCGGCGGCAGGGCCTCACCAATACAATAGCGTGGAAAATTAATCGAATTAAGCCTTTACTCGTGCCATTAACGGCAATGACGCTCGGAATAATGATGACAGTTCTGCAGCGCATCTATCCGGTCCATTGAGAAATCAGTAATGGCGAGTGCGGCGCGAAGACGATTCTTATCTCAGAGAATGAGATCTCTTATTGACAATAATCAAGCAAAAATAGGATTACGCTAGTGATTTCACGGTTCGTCGGATTCCTAAATCCCGCGTCATGACATTCCGCTTCCAGGCAGAGATTACATTTGCATCTGCAGGGAGTTAATGTCATAACGAGGTTTGTAACTCGCCGCAACTGGCAATCATAAGGTCGAGTGAAATGAAGTCTTTGCTTTCACACGTGACCCGCTGAGGGAACGGTGCCAGTATTTATATGTCACAGCACGCAATGATCACCGAAGAGGTATGCCGCACATTTCTATATAATTTATTCGCCTATAGTTACCACGTGAACGTCCTTCACACGTGAATCCAGTCTGAGGTAATGTCGTGTAGGCGGGATAGTCGATGCCTGGCTCACCCGGCACATTTTTCCTGATGTCTGAGAGATCTGAAAGATACCAATGCACGGATTCATTGACGAGGAATCGAGCACGGGCCGCTTACGAAACTGTGTTTCCCGAAACTGTGTAACGAGAATCCGATTCGAAATGTTCCGGATTATCTTGTTCTTGCGATTTATCAAACGTCGTAATTATTTGGATAATTCTTTTCGGAGATTCCATCGATTATAATAAGCTATAAACTTGAATGAAATGAACACATGAGAAATGAAATGTCTCTGGTGTCTATCTAAAATATAATTCATCGCATTCATAACTAAATAATGTACTAAGATCGATAGTCAAAAGATAATGTCTATTTAACGGCTAATGATTCAAAACAACTCAATCGTAAGAAGGGAAAGAAATAAGATAAAAGATCTGTCGTTGACACGTGTATCCGGTTTCATCGACCGTTGTTGAAGGTCAGAGAAAATAGGCCGCAGCGATCGCGCTAGTATCGATGATATTTAAATGTTCGCAGTTATCGCTTATGTGTGCGCATAACGTCTTGCAATTTGCCGCATGCATGTAACTGGTGAGATTTCGCATGATCTATTCGCACAATTCGTTTTTCGAAGCTCTCGCGACGTCGCGATTGATAATCATCTGGCTTATCATACGGACTGATACTTATTTTTACTCGCATTTGCTCATTCGCACGTTTATGACGTATAATTAATGGAGCTTCCAACGTCCTTGTGATAACGAGGATAGTTTTTGCAGTAGCGAGGCGGAGGAAGCGCAATGGGAATATAAAATCGTCATTTCCATGAAATCACCGGCTGAATGTGTCGTCAAACAATCTCCTGTAATTAAGTCGACGCGTCGGCATCGATTCTCCTTCCTTCGCTCGCGCGTAGGACTAATTGAAACGATGTTCTGCGTCTTCGGAATATGCACGGCGCGAACAGATGATAATTGCAAAAGACAGGAGCGAGTAACGTTTGTCTTAATCGAAATTGTGAAAGTTATTGTGAAAGAACAGCTACGAGCATCGCGAAGCGGGAAGATAACGAGAATCTTGAACATCAGGGAATTTCAAGCACCGAAGATCACAAGCATGGGTACTCAAGCATGTTGAGCATGAAAGATCCGAAAATCGAGGGAGATTAATGATCGCCAAAGTTCAAGACTAGAAGGCAGGAATGATAAATAATCGCGATGCTTACCCGTCACGTGGTCATACGGATTGTATTGACCTCCGGCGGATCCGTAGCTGTCAAATGCACCGTCCTCGTTCGGGTCGAAGTACTTCCTGCAAGAGTTTGATCGATTCGCATCATCGAGAATGTGGAAGGTGCCGTTTAACGTACCTTCCTCTAGTTCCGTCGATCGCCCTGCGTGACAGGAAGCTTCTCCTCGGAATTTCATGTTCGAGACTCCGCTGAACGTTGCACAAGACCGCCGTCACGAGACCTGCGCGCGAAGAAAAAGCCTTTAAAGAGCCTCGCTCGCGGAAGAATACACGCGAATGATGGATACTATAAATCGTGTATCGTGGATGTTGACGTATCAAGGATCCTGGAATATTGATTCTCAGGATATCGCAAGATTCTAAAACTCCAAGTCGCATATCGGGACGCGATTGTTGCGCTTATTGCAGCACTGTTACTTATACGCGAGAACTTTAGATTGATTGGATTATTAAATTAATTATTAATAAGTAATCAGCAAAAAATGTGCTATTTTTGTCATTCTGCATATCGGCTGGTGTTTAGGGATATCATTAATATGCAGCCAAATGAAAAATCCGGACTCTGTGAATCTCGCTAATCTCCGAGCGGGCTGCTGCGCTTCGATCACTAGATATCGCTTGATTTCAATTTCGTAATTAAGCGAGCATGGCGTGAAAGGTCATTCGGAACAGATCATCTTCTATGCTATCATCGGCTACGCTTTTGAGAGCGAGTTAAAATCCTACCCGCATTCCATTGCGCAAGATAGCCCCTAATCCGCGACCATGAACGATCATCATCGTCATGATTACGGCTTGGCGATTCCGAAGAGTCGGAATCTTTCAGAGGATCTTCAAGAATCACGCGGAACGTTCTTATGCCACTCCGCTCGAACCTATCGCAACGAAAGAGGTCGCTCCTCCCTCCTCTCCTTTTCTCCATAATTTTATATTCGCGCATAAAGCGATCGATATAGCGAAATGTGCATCCTATGGCGCAACTATCGCAGCAAGTTCTCGCGTTTCTCGGATCGTTTTTGCTCGTAGACGCTCGTAAACGCGCGGACATTAAGGAGCATCGCGAATCGAATAATTGTCATCGCGTTACGCAATACCGCCACATAATTACGTAATATTATTTATCATTATATAACACGTCAGCATCGATAATGTCAATTCGAGAGCTCGCATCATCAAGTCGGCTGCAGATCTGCCGATGAAGTCGCGCTTTCACGGCTCTTCTCTATCCGCGCGCTCGGACGTTCCTTTGGACGAAGCCTCCGCGCTGAAAGAGACTTCAAGTTGCCAACCGCGATTGGAACTAGCTTGATTAGAGGATTCGCGTCGACGGGTTCGCAAGATAGTAGACATAATAAGGCCAAAGGCCGTTAAAATTGTATCTTTTACGATTTCTTCATCAATCTGCCGCCATAATTGCACAAGAATTTTCTTCGCGATTTGCGGTTCTGTCGTTTGCGGAATAGCAATCGAAGTGTCAGTCGTTGGTGATCCGCGATTTGATAATACATTAGCACATTGTCGTCGTATAAAGCTGTCACGTAAAGACTTCGACATCTGCAATTTCATTGTTATTACTCATAATAGTCAGCAGTCTATGAAATCTTTCGAAAGGCCGAGGGATCGACAACATCCACTTTAGCGTCGAACACACGTGTTCTCCCTTGCCGTTGCCGTTCTCGTCGTCATCAATGGCATTAAAAGACGCAAAGGCCACAAAGAACGAGCATGACGAGGACTGCTGATCGTGATAGAGTGAGCGTCCGTTACGAGCTGCTCGATGGAATCGCGAGGCATCGCCTGTGAATTATTTTTCGGCTCTCTGACTCATCGGCCATTTAAACGGCAAATTATTCGAGAGATACGTGACCTCTCGCACGCGCAGAGACGCGACCTCTCTTTCCAAGAGAAAATGCGATTGCGGCAGAGCGAGACGAGTAATTAGCGGCGCCAATAATTCCCGCCGGCGAAAGTGTCCTCGTACAATATTTTGATGACCGCACCGAAGCAAATTCGATTTTTATGCTGATTAGCGGACTGTTATTAGTCATCGTAGTGATAAATTGTTTCGAATACTTGGATCAATGGGTTTTATAAATATTGATGAACTTTTGCACTTATGTCGAACATAAACAAAGTATCTAAGACACCGTGAATGAGATATCCTGAAGATCCAGAGCTTGGATGCTAAATATTATACATTTTCATGTAAGAGAAGCGACAGAATAATCTTGGTAAAATTCTGATCGAGATATGTCGTATGTTTTTTCGTAATCTCATTCAAATATGAAAAATATAAAAATACGATTAACATGCCGCTATGGTGCAAGTTTAAGCAAGCAAAAAGATTAACGTTACTTGATTTTATCTTTTAATTCGCCGAAATTTTAATAAAGCGGAACATTAATAGAAACGTAACAATTGTAATTAGATAAAATTGCGTTTCGATCAAAGATATCAATTGTGATGTAAACAACTAACGGTAAGTTTATTAACATATCATCGGCGTTTGTTACGGAATCGCGTTCTGTGTTTTAACACTAAATCAAGAAATTGACGTGTCTCACGCATAAAATAATAAAATGACTCATAGTGATTACACAGTTGTTTATCAACCACGGCATATTTATCAATCATATGGGAACATTGATCTTTATTGAAATTGCCATAGAAATCCATAATAATTTTCTCGTATAATACACGTCAGTATATATAATGTATGACTTAATTTATGATTTAGGTTACCTGGTTGATATGCTTTTTCCAGTATTGCATAAACATCATTTTGAATTTACGTATGAGTGGACCGTGTCAGTAGAGGCAGATAAGCGGTTTCTTTAATTGCAATTTAAGACTAGTAAATTACAACTCGGTTGAGCGCTGATGATTGATTGATTCTGCTACTGAGAACGTGAAGCTGCCTGAGAACGCGTATTACATAATATTCGTGATACATCATGCACGAGGATAAACAAAGGAAGGAAAAGAGCGAGAGAGAGAGAGAGAGAAAGAGAAAATACATAAAAATTTATATATACTTTGATTTAGAGTAGAGTATATATATATATATATATTTTATGCAGAGCAATATCGCTATTTGGAATTTACTCAACATAATAATATCCTGTGCGTTTAATTCTTTATCCAGAAAGAAAAGAGTAAAAATTGGATTGATTGAAGTGAGAAAATAAGATGTGATGTAGATAACAGACATTTTTCCTAAAATTCATAAATCGTAAAATCAAAAATTAAAACTGTCGTAAGCGATCATTTTATCTTCCCTGTTTATCCGTCCGCATTATGGTGAATTATAGATTGCATTTATGCAAGCAGTATTCGAGTTAAAGAGTTAACGTTTCAGAGAATCATAAAATAGTATTATTACCGGCATAGATGCGCGCGCATATAAACAGAGGATATATGTATATATATATTTAACAAATCATCAGTCGAATTTCCTGTTAGAGAGTTAACTAATCACACGTCACGTTTAAACTGATTTATACGTCATAAATATAGGAAGTCTGAAAATGTTAAAATATAAAAGAACATAAAGAGCGTTACGTCATATCACACGCTGCGATCGACACGGGAACTTTTGCGAGCCTCGTGACCCATCCTGGATACCGAGGCAGCGAGTTCCCACCGATCATCGGCGCTCTTTCGTTACCTCACGAATCCGCCCAGCTCCCAGAATCATCAGATGAAGATTATTCAGCTCAGGCGAAAGCCACGCGATATTATCATACATACATACATACATACATACCCGATTACCGCCGCGAAAACTGACACGTGATCAAAATAAACATGCGGCAAGAGACCGATACAGGCCGAACACTGTCACTCGTAAGAGCGGCGCTCACGACGGTCTTGATCGCGTCGGGGCCCAACGGGACCCGTCGTGTATCCACGCGCGGCCACGTGCAGCGGGTCGGGGGGAACACGTGTGGGAACACTTACACAGAATGCGCAGGCTAATTTTCGGCATTTCGTCGCGGTGTCGCATGAGCGACGGACGGGGCCCCGATTACGGGCCCGACTCGTCCAGCGTGAAAAGCGGCAGCGGATGCACTGCGCACCTCCAGCGCGATCTCCACGACTCGACTCGGCTCGCGACGGACTCTTCCTCTCGATCGGGGCCCGTCTCCGTCGTCGCGTCTCCTCGCCGACCGGCGCGGTAGGGATTCTTCCCTGGTCGTGGGACCTCTTACCTTTCTTCTCGGCGGGCCCTCTCACCTGCGCCTATCCATGCCGGTCGGGCCGTCCATCCCTCGCGCGCGCGGAGGAATTCCGCGCGAGTCGCACCTCTCGCCGGAATCCACCCGTGTGCACTCAGCATTCAGCAGTCCCAAGACTTCCTTTCGAAGATGAATGATCCCTCTCTCTCTCTCTCTCTCTCTCTCTCTCTCTCTCTCTCTCTCTCTCTCTCTCTCTCTCTTGAAATTATTCTCTGTTACTATGAAGTAATAAAGCAACCTAGTTGATCGATGAGAGAGATGGAAGGACATCTATTATTCTAGCAATTGCAGGTTGTTCGGTGTTCGCTTCGTTGCTCAAAGTTACACTGAATATCCTGAACATTTTAGGACCATCGATATCTTGGGGAGCGAAAGCGGACGATAACGCGTCCATGAGAATTCCAATCTATATACGGAAAGCACGAGGAACCACAATGCGAGCCAAGCAAAACGGCGCATTATATAAGTTCGATGACATTGTCCGATCCGCATGCGCGCGCGCGCGACCGTGCACACGCACACGTAGGCGAGGTTTTCGTCGTTTGCATAACTGCCGATCTCGTCTCTCTCACTTTCGGCTTTCCTCGTTGCTGCGGAGTGATCAGCAAATCATACGCCATTTTCACCTGGTGCGCAATCCTTTTTTCTTTCTTCTCTCTCTCTCTCTCTTTTTTTTTTTGTTTTTTCTTTTTTTTTCCCCCGAGGCTGCAGAGGACGACCCTCGCCTCTCGCATGTGTGCACGAGTGAGTTATGGCTCGGCGATCGCTATCTTAATTAAGCATATGTGGCCCCCCCCCCTCGTCGGTGAGGTTTTTTAGTTTAATTAAATTCCTTTTTTTTACGACAGCAAGGAGGGGCGCTCGCGTGGCAAACCGCAGGCCATTGCGCTAAAATTAGAGTGTACTCTCGTCGACACGCGCGGGGCATTACGCGCGCAGGGCGTTGCGGAAAGTCTGATACACGAGGGTACACAGGGTGTCGCCTCCAACGTTGATGTAGATTCAAAAACGCATGAGGGTAATCCAAGATTGCCATCGTGGCCAGATCTGAGCATCTATCCGCGGAAAATGAACGCAAATTGCGCCCGTAGACGCTATCGATTGGACACTCCGTGGAATTTTTTACCGAGCTTTCAGAATATGTATCCTGATTTAAGGAAAGTAGCTCCTTCGCGGCTATCTGTATCGGTGCACATACGTGTGTCTTTTCACGATGATCTCTGCGCAATTATTCTTCTCTCAAGATGATTAATAAGACGGAAATGACTTCCCACGCGTGATTATTCGATAACGACGACGTACTTCACCAAGTCGGAAATCGCCGCGCGTGAGCCGCAATAATGCGTGAAACCGTGCATGCGAAACGTTACGTGAAGCCGGTCAGTGGGTACGCATTGCATTCTCACGTAACGGCGGCGGGATGCTGCTGGTACGGGCGGATGATACGCGATGCTCCGCTCGTCCCTTTCGCCGCTTCTCATCAGGTGACTTACAGCAACGGCGACGACCATTTACGATGACGACGCCGTTACCGCGCTTTCATGCAGAACGGTACCGTTCGCGCGTTCGCTCTAATGGCGAACGATCAGCGCAAGAAGCATATCGCGCATCTTGCGTCACCCTGCTCTCCCGGTATTGTGTTATTCGTGGCGCGGGAGATGCTCGTGTGCGAAGTGCGGCTGAAATTGCCCGCTCCCCGAGGAATCGCGGAATTTTTCCGCGGCACGCCTTACGAAACTGGTCGTAAAGGGAAACGTTGCCTACGCTTGTAGACGCATTTACCTTCTTTATATAAACGAGCATCGCGTACGAGCGTTGCGCCGTGTATATAATATTCTTGCTGGATCAAACGAGAATATCGTTATCTTAAACGATAAGAGAGAGAGAGAGAGAGAGGAAGAGAGATAGGAATTCTGCAAGCGAAATATGATAATTCTTTATCATTAAAATTGATCGCCGAATTTAATGTCTCGAACGAGACATGCGAAATCCATTTTTATATGTTATGTTGTTCAAAAGTCGACTGCTTCTTGTTGTCTTGTTCCGTTACCGTGTGTTGCGGAAAAGACGAAGGCTTTAGACACCGATTGATTCATCTGGTTTCCGGGTCTTTTGTTCGGCCGAGAAAAGTCCGTCCAAGGATATAGATCACGCAGGACAGCGTTGCGGCATTAACGGAATTGCGATCGACAATGCGACACGGTGTGACACTGTAGTGTGTAGCTGTATGCACAGTCCGTGAAGCCGCGAGAAGCGACTGACATTAGAATGTCTCTATAAAGAAGCGGCTTTCTTATCCCGCAGAGACAGCGATCGAACGGTAACTCGGCGAAAGGCAGGAAAATATCCTTTCATCGCGAAGATGACAATCGCTCCCTTACGATCAGGAATTCATCGACGTTGCGTTGGTAGTCGCGGAGTAGCAGTTTGCTTATGCAAATCCGAAAGACACCGGTATTTGCTCGCGCAAGTATTATTATTGACTTTCATCGGCGTGACCTGTTTGCAAGTCGCGTATATGTGAACGTAGCTTGAAAGGGAAGTTGCATGTTGGGTACTTTCTTCGTTGAGAAATCGTAAGTAAACCGAAAGCCAGATATCATCGCGCAACATTCTTTCTTTCTCACATTCGATCTCGCCTCAATGCGCCTCAATAAATATCGTTCGATGTTGTTGTTGTTGTTGTTGTTGTTGTTGATATCAGCGATGCTGTTACGCGAAGGTTCGAGTCTTCAAGTTCGAGTGACGACTTTAAGCTAATGAGCGGAACTTTCGAAACGATGCGATCAAGTGCATCCGCGTTGATTTGCATCCGCGTAATTATTTCAGACGCTTCTTCTCGAATTATTTCTTAGAGAAATTCGATAAAGTCGCTTTCTATCGGGCATAAAAGAGAGAGATAGATGCGATCACTTCCCGACAGTCATCCCGAATAAATAAATTATCAGGGGCATCGCGAGAAGAGTGACACGCTATAGATGATGTCCGCAGCGGCTTTGCTTGGGAACTGAATATTTGCGGAGATTATGACCGAGCGAAATGCGTTCACGGTACGTAAGTACTTTAACGAGCTGTGATGAATCGCGAGAGCCACAGCGTGTAATGACCCATCGGCCAATTTCACATAATCCGATAATTATCGATACCATGACGAGCGGGACGCCGTTTCCTCCGTCTAAGATCCGCGTGCGCTTATAAGTTATTGCAAATTTCGCAATTTCCGCTTCTCTTGTGAAAGCGCTCATCGCACGCTGGCAATGGAGCCAACGAAGTAACAGAAACTTGCTCGAAAACTATTTAGTTTTAATTGGATAATTATCGAATGGAGCGCGCAGTGGAAAGTACACGTAATTAAACATTTTAATTAAATAAAGCTTGATAGATCTGCTGAGTCATGTTAATTTTGAAATATCAGAAGCATGAAGCAACGAAGCAACATCGCGCAGGCATCTATTCTTAAAGCTGAAGTAAAATTTCTATCATGTCAAGCATAAATTTCCATGAGAATTTCTTCTTCGCGGAAAACAGCTCGATGTATTTCATATAAAGACCTCATCGAAATAACTCGACGTCTTTTGTTGCAAAAGGCATGTAAGAAAGATTGTACAAGGACAATTCCGTTTCTTCATCTCACGTCTCTGCCGGGGACAGCAACAAGAAAACTTATCTTCCTGAGAGATTCTTTTCATACATTACTTTTTCCTTTCACGTTACTTCATATCATTAACTTTACAAGTGCCTGAAGTCAGTAACTTTGCAAACGTTCTCCCACCGGCGTTTTGTATTCGCGCCGACGAATCGTGCTTTCTCTCGCTGATTAGGCACTCCTTAAGAGACGCAATTAGCACAGGTGTAACAGACTCAACGTCCGCGAGAAATCCGTCCGTGTCGAAAAATCGCCCGACGTGCCCGGCGATTTTCCGGCTGGAAGAGCTCGCGAAACTGCAGTTCAGGAGAACGCTCGTGAGAACAAATGGACGCGCGTAGATCGCGCCGCTCACAGAATGGCAAAAGAGCTCGTTGGATCTGCTGCTTGGATGTGGAAATCTCTTATTAGCTCGTCACGATCCTATCAAGCGACGCGCTCGTCGCTTAGCCGATAAGATCGCCTCGGATGCGCTGAATCGTGCTGACCACCGCGGTTCCGTGCACTTCCGCGGGGCGAAGGGCACGGTGTGCCTTGCTCTCGTAGAAATCAACGTGTAACATAATGCAATGCAATAGCCGATATGCAGCCCACAGCCTAATTGTGTGATTTACGGATCCGCTTCTCGCGCGATTCGCGACGACGGAAGCCAGTGCTCGCCAGCGCGCGATCTCTTTGACTCGCTTTTACAATTTATTCAGCGCGCTTCAACTCTCAAATCCGCGGCTGTAATTAGAACGCTTAGAGCGTTTAGGATGAAGCGTCATGCGTGTACCGAGCATGGCATTTCCATTCCCTTTCCCAAGGGGGGAGAACAGAGGAGCTGCCTCAGCGCTAATTAAAATTCATGATTTACTCCTGCGCGAGTCTTCTCTTTTCTTTCTGTCTTTCTTCTCTTCCGCGGCAACATTAAATCACGAGCACGCGCGATCGCGCTGTTCCATTTTTACGACCACCTGAGGGAGCAGTTTCGCAAGCCGTTCTATTTTCGAACTTTATGTGGACGACTTTCTATCAGACCCACCTTCCTGACCCGCGCCAGTTCTCTCGGTGTACAGCTGGGATAAAAAATCTCACTTCAACGCATGAGATTACTCGGACGCTCGCGAGATTAAAGAAAAAGAAGAAGGAGAAGAAAAAGCGACTCTTTGATTCGCGATGGCCTTCGAAACGTTGGAGTGAAAATATAGTTTTTTCAACTCCTCGCGCGCGCGAGATTAAAGAGGCTCGAAACGGATTAAAATAATTACGTAAGAACATTCCTAAATATCTCAGAGACTCTCTTGTTCCTCTTTGACATAATCTTCCAAAGTGCTCAACACGCGCTCGTCCGTCCCCAAGGAGAAATATCTAAAATGTGCAGCAGATAAAACAAGAGAAAAATTAACAACAAATCCTCTTTTTTCTTTTTTAAGATAAGGGCGCATGCACGTCGCGCGAATCGCACGCAAACATGGATTGCAAAAATGCAATTCGCGATGCGCTCTAGCGCGCTTCGTTTAATAAGCGGTATGAGAGAACTCAGCCCGCAAGTAACTTGTCTCTCTGGAATTCTCTGAGATTCGTTATTTGCGGGATGTAACCGAGTCTGCGTTAAGCGGCTTAACTGTTTATCTACACCGCATGGTCCTTTCTCTTGTGTAGCAGCTAATCGTCCGATGCCGATGAGCGTGATGGTGCACAAACCGCCTTTTCTTTCGAGATATCGAGAAAAAAAAGGAAAACGAAGAGCAATTAGTGGATACCGGATGTTTCTTTTTATCAGGGAATTTTAATCTTTTATTATCTTGACGATTTAATGAATTCAAGACGCGTTTCCGAAAAATAACGGAGATACCTTAGGTTTAAATTAAGTTATAAATGCCATTTTAAGTAATAAAAGCGTGCGTGAAAGAAGAAAAACGTTAGGTGATCCAGAGAAAGAGATCTCGAATCGTGCTGAACTGAAACTTAGCGAAAGTAGTAATTGAAGAACGCCTTTGTCTCTCTATCTTCCATTTGAACGTTAACAAATATCGATAATCGAATCATCGAAGGAACCTGCATCTGCATCGTCACAAAGTTCGCACAGGCTGCGCTAGATGGTGCAACGAGCTCGATACGAAATCAAACATAAATCACCGTTGACGGTCCGTGCTATATAAATAATTCGAGAAAGCACATATTTATGCATATATCTCTGCAATTATCATGTAACATACGAAAATATGTACGCCCGAGTTCTGCGAGATAATCTCCGGATTATTATACAACAAGCAGGACGGAGAACCGGTCAGAAATTGGTGAGAGAAAACGCAGAAGCGTAGAGGAAGCACCGCGTTTCTCATTTTTATTTCTTTATTTACTTCTTTATTACAACAATTCAAGGAATCCCCGGACACATCCAGGCTAATTCTGCAAAACATTCTACGCGCGCGCCTTTCTTCTCGATCGCCGCGCGATCGCCGCGCGAGAAAATACGCGTCGCGATTCGAGTCGCGCAAAGTTCGCGATCGACGGACAAAGAAAACGCACGTGGCATCTTGCACGGAGCGAGCGATATCTCGCAAGATCGACCAGGGCGCGGAATCGATTCCCGGTCGGGAAATCGAGCCGCGTCCAGCCGCGCATCCGTCTTATCTCGGAAAGCAAACACTCGGTTTTAAAACGGCGATAGGGGAGCGAATGGTCGGGGCGAGTGCCACGTTCACGCTCCGGGAAGACCGCGATCGACATTTTCTCCGATTCGCGCGAATCGAACGACACGCGATAACGACATGAACGGCGAACGTGCGTTATCTGCATCCGCTCGCGCGCGGACTTTCTTTCCCGCGGACGGCGAAAACGCGCGATCGAGTATCGCTAATCGCATGCCTGAGCCTGTGTGCGTGCGCGCCGCGATTCAAACCGGACACTCACGTCTCCTTGCATCCATTCCACGTGGAATGAAATCTTCGCGGGGGCTATTAAAGGGAGCGAGAAAGAAGTCTCGTTTGAGGAGAACGATCTCAAGGCTGCTCTCGTTACTTTTTCTGTCCAAGTTTGTTGATAAACCGACCAGCTTAACGCCAACATGGCCGGACGAATTGGATTTCGCGTTATTTCGTATTTTGCGTTACTATCCGAACGTAGACAGCGTATATAAATTGCGTCAGTCGCCGTAGAACGTGTTCGAAGATGGGGGAAATATCTATATAGATATACAAACAACAACAAGGCTCTAAATAAGAAAATAACCAAACATCGGGATTTCTCATAAAAAGACTCGAGATTACGAATGTGAGATTACGCGCGCTCTTAAAAGCGCTTTCATAACGAAAACTAACATCTCCGGATATTATGAAACAACGACGCCGAATGAGAGCGGTCTGAGCGGAAGCAGCATCGAGAGGATTATTGAATCAGTAATATCGTAAAAGTTGCACGCAAGAGCGTACGATAACTCCGTGACACGCGCGAGCGCGAGTCGGATAAAGCCTTCGCGGATCCAATTTATCTCGGAGACAAATAAGCGACTCGGGAAATCGCGCTGAAACTTTGTGCAATCTCGCTCGATCGGCCGCGATTCGCCGAGACTGTCACTGCCCCCTCCTCCGCTCGCTCGATTGCGCAATCGACGAAAGAAGAAGCAAACTCGTTGAACTTGTCGCGTGGACCGGGATGACTCAGATACTTTACGAGCGAGGAAAGCACCTCTCCGCTCCGGAAGCTGGCCGGTCCCTCCGCTGGCATCGATCCGCCGCCCCTCCGCTGGAAAGTCGCGGTTCGCGAGCTCTGTGACTCATACTGACACTGTTGCGAGATTCAAGGTCATCGATCCGCCCACTAAACGCGCCGCCGCTTGGCGTTCCGTGCCGTCCGCCGGGAAATCAGGCGACCGGAAGATCGCGACTTTCCGAGAAATTGCGCGAAAGCTGTTCTCCGAAGTTCTGTACGAGCTGCCCGCCTCGAAGTCGCCCGATGATCGTCCGATTCGAGATTCACGGAATATAGCGAGATGAAACTCCCACGGAGATGTCGACGCTGTAACGACACTGTATTTCAGGTCGAAAGCGAACTCATTTATATTATATGAAAAGAAACATCACTTCAAACTTGATGATAACATTTCGACGAACGACATTCGTAGCGATATAGCAACGGCAGCGGCAGCGGATGAATAACGAGTGAAAACACCGTCCGAAAGGTAAAGGCTTAAAAAAAAAGTAGAGAGGGGGAGGGAAAATCTGGATGCGACGATTCCTCTCTGTTGACTTAACTCGACGCGCTCCTCGCATCGCAGCCGCTCAAATTACAATTCCAACCTCCTCGCCCTCCGGTCGAGGGTGCCGCGTCGGTTCCCGCCCTTTGGCTCCTCCGTGCCCCCGTCGTTCCGCCTCCGAAGGAGCCAGGTCCGATGCTTATCTCTCGGCGAGCAACCGAATCGAGTAGCTCTCGGGTGGAGAACGCGCGAACGTGGTGCAGGTTGATTCCCGCAGGGGTAAGGCGCGTATTGAGGCTCAAAGGGGCGACCCAGAAACCGAAGCGGCAACAGGTGGTGGCGGCAGGTAGTCGAGGCGATCCGGGGAGGATGGCGGCGACCCGGTGACTCATGGGGTTGCTCCAAGAATGTTGATCGCTCGTCGGCGATCCCCGTCGTCTTTACCTGGATGACTCACATGCCGGCCGACATACACGCACGCACGCACACAGCGGCGCGTGAGCGCGCGCATTCCTCGCCGGCCGAGGAAACACGTGGACGTGGTTTTTCGAGGCGAGCTGCTCTCAAGCGCGCGCTCAATCGGAGCTGTCGTTCTCGACGGATCTGTCGGACCGCGTTTCTCACTTTCAATGGGAGACCCGCATGTCCTTTGAGTGCCCGCTGCGCGATCGGATGACGGTTCTTTGTGCCCTGGAATGCACCCAAGTATCCGCGGTAACCGGCTTTTAATTCGTGAAGCTCTCGACGAGAGCGATGTCACGATGCTCGAACCCGCGTCATATTCGCGACGTAGGGATCTCGCGGTCAAGGGTCATTCACGGATGCATTCCGACGAGTGCATACGCCTGCATACGTAATATATAAGAATAACAAATCGCGCTACGCCAGCTTTCTCCTTCATACGTGGCAAGCTTGACTGGTCCAATTCGGCTGCGATCTTGCGATTCTCTTCACGACAGATCTCTGCCGGTACGGTGTATCGTATCACGCCGGTAAATCTGTGTTATGATTTATGCATGCGGATCGCAGCGGGTGTTTTGCCACGGAGAGAATCCAGCGCGCTTGTGTGCTCAACGTGTTCAGTTCTGTATCGATCCAAGCTCGGCGATACATGACTGAATGGTCGTGTAACGGCAAGATGGCCAATCGATGAAATCGCGTAACCGCGATATGTAAAGTAACGCGGCTGCATGAGAGCTCACGTGGATCGCGTCGAGACGCGCGAAAGAGCGATCTTTGACGATAATTACGATTTCATTACTCTCATCCTCGCCTGTCTCCTCCACTGTCTTCCTCTTTCGTGCCAATCTCTCAGGGATTCAAAGGAAATGTCTCTCCCTCTCTTTCTCTCTCTCTCTCTCTCTCTCTCTCTCTCTCTCTCTCTCTCTCTCTCTCTCTCTCTCTCTCTCTCTCTCTTAGCTTTGGCGAACGCGCGTCCGCGCCGTTGTCGGCGAACGTAAATGGCCATCGGAAATCGCACGATCCATTGATCGCGTCGACGCGGTGATTTTCGTGGAAGCCGAGACGGATTGAATGAGGCAACGTCGCCGTGGCGTTACTACACCATTACTCGTCGCGCTTTCCGAGAAGATTTCATTCAGGATCCACGAGCGATCGGTAAGACCGGTGCCGTAACACTCGCTAGTTCCGGCTTCCAGCGATGATTCACGGTGCGATCGAGAAATCGAGCGGCTTGTAAGATATTTCATTGATCGCAGGTGGCGTTCGCCAATAAATACTCGATTCGGCGCTCGTAAACTGGATCGGCGATCAGGAGGATCATTTGCCGCCGATTAGAAGATGAAGAGAGAGAGAGAGAGAGAGAGAGAGAGAGAGAGAGAGAGAGAGAGAGAGAGAGAGAGAGAGGTATACGTGCCTGTAACGTTAACCAATTTTCAAACGGTGTCGGTGCTCGTTGCTGATCTACCGTGTTTAATTGAATCTAGATTAATTTATTTGATTATTCGAGATCGATTCAAGATCAATTCAGGATAACTAATCGATTATTACGTCGACTCAACGACCTGACCGAATGCCGGCACGGGAAATTAGCATAACTTAATTGGTCTCGCGAGGCTGGAGAACGAGTTGCGAACGGTTTCCGAATTGCGTTTCGCCATAAATCATCCAAGCGGGTCGCAAAACGCGCCAGCTGCGCTCGGCCGAAATTTTCTTCCCCTCCCGGATTCCTATCTGCGGATTAATCGCGGTGGCAACCGTTAGAGCCGCTGCCATTTCGCGATAGCGTCGCGAATTACACGTCCCCGCCGAACGACGTGTCTCCGACGAGCCCGCGCGAGTGCAGACGTGCGGATAAGCGAGTCACGTATGGCGGGTCGTGGCAAAACAAATACCCGCGAATGTTTTCAACGATGTTTGAACGAATAGGCATATCGAATGTCAGGTATCGCGAACGCATACCGACGCGCGTATCGCGCGCGTATCGGCGCGCACCTGCTCAATTTTCCTCTTTAACACGTCGATGGTGATTAAACGACGCTCCGCGGTAATCCGATAAGAAACGAATCCGCCAGCCGATCCGTCTCCACGTCGACGTTCCGCGAAACGCCGGCGACGGCGGCCGTTCGCGCGAAATCGATCGAGATCCGCGAATTTTCCGCGCAATGGTTCAAAGGCCAACCCGCTGGCGCGGTCGCGCCAGCTACATGGTTCACGCCGGATCGAGATAACGGGCGAGATTAAGTTCTCGCTATACGCGATAGCATCTCTCCTCGTATCGGAGATATCGGATCTCGAACGAACGCGACCGGCGAGCTGTCCTCCGAGATATGGCGGCTTTCTTCAATCGTATCGGACTTTCCTCCCTCCCTCCCTCCCTCCCTCTCCCCGCGCGTCCGCCGCGCTCCACCGAGCGGCGATCGAAATTAAATCCCGTGGCGAGCGCTCCGCCGAGCGCTTTATCGATTACCCCGTGCGTGAATACGCACCGACACGCACTGATGAGGAATTAAAAGTTCACCGATCGGCGGATCGCGCGGCATTGAACGAGCGAACGTAATTCGTTACGGCATCTTAATCATACCTTCCGAACGTCTTCCATACCTGCATCCGTCACGCCTGCATTACATAATGACGTAACGGCGGATAACGGCACCGCGTTATCGTAGTAAACACCGCTACGTCATAGTCGTTCCAGGTGAGCTTCTACCTTTCTCTGTTTATTCCGCCGCAACGGACGTCATCGTCTTGGCGATCGCGCGATAGCGGTGTGGGCGTGCCGTTCGCCGATCGATTGCGAAATGATCTATCGCTAGAAAGCGATAGATCCATTCCCGAAAGGAGCGCGTTGCTCTTAATCGATTCTTCCATTGCGATATCGATTCGCAATCTCGTAACGCGTTAGCTCTCAGCGCGGTTATCGCGCGCTCTCACACTCGCAGAGAAAGAAAGCGTCAACAGTTTTTTCCCATTTTGCGCGCGATTGCGACACGAGCTGCGATACTACATTACACAGCGTGCTCTTCCCGAATCACGGAACGGACCAAAATCGCGCGCTCCCCATCTTCCCGTGCATTCTCTGGTCGTTGGTATTCAAGTTTATCCGTCAGAGTCTCCGTGTCTCCCTCGATGTTGCGTTGCGTTGCGTTTTGCAATTAACTCGCCAACGCCACGTCAAAGTCACGGCTAGCCATCATGCAAAACGCCTCGCAAGAATATCCGATTCTCCGAGCTGTTGCGTCCGCGCTCCAATGAACCACCCTCGGGAATCCCCGAATTCCCCGACAGTGGAATTTTCGTCCCCACGTGGGAGGAATCGAAGGGCCGCGAGGAGGGTTTCGAGTTTCCAGATCAGATCTGCTCGATATCTCACAAATCCCTTCCCCTCTCCCCCCCCCCCCCCCCCCCCCCCCCCCCCCCCCCCCCCCCCCCCCCCCCCCCTCTCTCTCTCTCTCTCCTCTCGGCAATCGGACACTCGTGCGACCTGACGCGCGGATGCGGCCGAGTGTCATCGCGGCGTCTCGAACCGCGCTCGACGAAACGCTCGATCAGCCGGTCGTGGAATTCCGTCACGGTAGGTAGGTAGGCTCTCGCATTGCGTAATGACGCGTACGGCATTCGCGCGTACGTGGCGTATAACTGATCTACGTCACTGCCGTAAACAGAATGCGGCGTCATCGCCCCGGCAGGTTTCGCGGCGCGTTTTGCTCCTTTTCCTCTCCCGGCGTCCTCCCCTCGCCGCCTCCCTCCTCCCTCCTCCCTCCTCCCTCCTCCACCCCCCGGCCCTCAGCAAGCTCCTTGGGGGCCGGTCGGCCTGCATTTGCTTCTCTTTCTCCCGATATTACGTGCATCCACGAACGGTGCAACGTATCAACGCCGCGCGTCATCGCGCGTCTCCTCTTGCCGGCCAGATGACTCACCCGCTGGAAGGCGTGATCAGCCGTAACGTGCGCGTGCATGTGATGTCGCCAATTGTAGGTCGCGCGCGCGCGCGCGCGCGCGCGCAATTCACGGAGCGAAACAGGCTTCGTTCGCTCGTAACTCAAACTATAGCTCAAACATGCATGTGCCTAGAGGGGCATCTCGCGCGGAAAGTGAGAGAGAAAGGGAGAGACCAGTCCGGTGATTCGAGTGATCCCGAATGATCCGTGACTGAAACGGGCCGGCTTGATTCAATTGACAATAACTCGAGGATCTATTTGGCTCTAATCGCAAGAATTCCCTCCGCGGAATGAGACAATCGCTAGATTCGACAGCGACTCGAAGGTCTGCTTGACAAAGCAGCGGCAAGACACTTCGCGCAGCGAGTGAAAAAAAGAGAGAGACGAGAGAGAGAGAGAGAGAGAGAGAGAGAGAGAGAGAGAGAGAGAAGACTATGCCATATGTTGTTGTTTCGAATGAGCCATGCTTCGAGGCGGGGCGTTTGCTCGTAAGCAGCAAAGAGACTTTTAATCTCTTGCAGGAATCTCCTTCAGCTCACAGTCACATTAAAGAAGATAAACGAGCGGTGTGTTTTCGAACGTTTTCCGATGTTGCTTCGAGACGTAATTACACAGAGGCAGGAACAGATTTGTCGAGGATCGATCGAGGGGAATCGAGAATCGCGCTGTTCTGCAGCACGAGTTCGAGTAGTCGCACGCAGCATGCGCTGCGCCCGACAAAATTTGCATCTCTCTTACAAATACAAGTTCTGTTTCCTACTTCGCGCGCGCGCGCGCGCAGCCTTGGGAATATACGTGTCGTCCGTGTAGCATCAAACCCGTTCTCGCTCCTCGCAGGAAACGGTGTTGTTGGAGGAGGAAAAAAAGGAGAAGCCATCCAGACGACTGAGAAAGAAACACCGAGGCATCTTCGCAGGTGACCCGTTTGACCGAGCGAGACGAGACGAGTGGATCTAGAGAGAATCGGGCCTGCATATCCACGAAGATGCGCGCTTCAAGTTAAACCTGAGAGTTGCGCGATCATGTAATGATCATGACCTCGTGATCCGATGAGAACGGAAAATCGTATCGGGGTGCACGTAAATTGGACAACGTCACGGCCGTGACGTCAGGTTACTACGTGACGCGGCGCGAGAGGAGAGCGAGAAGGAGAGCCTCGAGCCGCAGTAAGGCGGAGAGACAAGGACAAAGAGATAGATAAAGGGAGAGGGGAGCGCCTCGCGGGCGCGAGTAGGCGGACACGCGGACACGTCTCTAATTGCGTGGGTGGGGCTAATAAGGGATAATTAATCGGAGCGTGATGCACGCATCGTCGGCGACCGCGTGCGCTATCGATCGGATGATTCAGGTCTCATCATCGGCAGCTTCCGCGCTCGGCGCTCGGCGCGGCACGTAACCGCAACGCAGCCGCCGCCGCCGCCACCGCCGCCGCGTGTTACGTAACGCGATCGCTCACGCACCCGTCCGTCCTCGATGAAAAACCAGCGATGGAAAACAGCCGCGATACGCGAGCCCGGGAGGTAATGGCGCGAGGCGGCGGCGACTGAAATCGCGGTCGGATGTGCGCATCGACGACTGCAGCGGCGCAGTCGGGATGCAGTCCGCAGTAAGACGCGAAATGCAGTTCGGGTATCGAATCGTTGGCTCTCTCTCGATCGCCGGATGCTTCCGGAGTTCAACGCGGTCCGAGAGGCAGGCTTTCGCTCGACTTCTTGCCCGAGTAACGTTATCTGAGCAGCGTGATAAGAGATGGGAAAGTAAAAGTAGAAAGACGGCGAGATCTGATTATTCTGTCTGCGAGTGTACTCGCCTATGGCAAGCTACAGATAAAGGAGGAGAAGAGGATACGCGATAAATGTAATCTCGGTCCGGGCGATCGCCAATTTCGAAACGGCTTACGAAACGCCTCGATAATTTCGCGACGATACGCGACCAGACGCGTCGATACGAGCGAATTGCCGCGGATAAAAACGGAGAAATGAGAGATCCGTGGATCCTCCCGTTCTCAGGAAGGTCCAGGCAAAGCCAATTGGCTGCAGGCCACACTTGGACCGGGAAAGCACGTGGGAGCGCGATCGCGGGTCGCGTAGGAGGCTGGATGGACCTTTCGCGAGACGGTGGCCGGATCGCTGGGAAATCTGGCGTGTAACGCGCGCGATAAATTCCGAAGCAAGGAGCGCGCTCGTAGGCGCGCACGCGGAAATCACGCCCGACGAATTTGGTCGACTTGGCGGGATCCGTTCGCCCGACGTGGGCGAACTGGTATCGAGCAAGTTCAACAGTTTCGTGCCTCTCCATATGCGAGGACGACGACTGGACGCCGTCCGTCGCCATTTCCTGCGCCTCGAGCCTCGTGCAACGTCGATCGTTTAAATAAAGATACTGGCGGAGCTGCTGAGGAAAGTTTCGCCGCTCCTTGATATTTCTTCTGGCTCGACGAACGATGCCTTTGGATTTTCGCTAACGAGCTGGCGCGCCCGAAAATCGCGCGCTTCGAAGCTGAACTTGATGGAAGAAGCAGCAAATACACGATTCAATCTTCTCTTCGTTGCATTGAAATTGCGGTAAAAAGTAGAGATGGAGATGAAACAAAGTCGAGAACCGGGTAAAATGAGAGAGTAAGGCCAGGATGACGTTCGAGCGATCAAATGATCGAAACCACTTCGACTTCGATCACCGCTCGAAAGATCGGATCGATGTGCAACGTCCAATTGTGCAACGGGCTGAGACGTCGCGCTCGATTTGGAGCCTGATCTAGAAGCGTGATCTAGAAGAGCGGACACTTCGCGGAACGAAGATGGCAGGCGGATACTTCGAGGCAATATCTGTGTCGACGGCGTGGCTATGGGCCGATTTATAGCGTTCGTAGAATGCGATCCCTTTGGCAAACGGGACGGGAGAATTCTTAGAGATGCTGGCGCTAAATCCTGGCCTACATAATAGCCGTGCCAACGGCACCCCCTCCCGCCACTCCGTCCGTCGCCTTCATCGTAGGGCGTAGGGCATCGGGCATGGCGCGCTGCTGTTCGCGATGTTGCATTTAGCTCGAGAGTGCGCTCGTCGGGATTAAAGAAAACGGAATCGCAAAGCTCATCAGGAGATTGGTTTCACTTTAATCACTGATGAACTCTTCTCTCCGATTCCTCCCGCTTCTTTGACCCGGCAAGATTATTTCCAGAGTCTTCCAGAGTTAGTCACAGTCCCCTCCCCTCTGTTACGTCTCTGAAATCTCGTTTGCGTTTTGGTTTTCAAGCGCTTAATAAGCCACGGATATAAAAAGGAAGATCCTTGAAACGATCCTCTCCGACGTTCGCCAGATTGCGCGCCAGTTTACGTAACAAGATTGATTACGCGATTAGGCTTCGTCATTAAGAGAGACCGAACTATTTTATTCCATCCTGGAGCTCCGATTGCATAAGGAAATCGTTTCCTCGGCGAGGTTTCGCTCTCGGGCGCGACTTGCCGCCAGCAGTTTCGCGGATTCGCGAGCCGGATGTCTTACGTAAAACGCGACGTTAGCCGCGATTACCTTCTCGTTACAGTCTCATTTTGTTTACGTGAAGAACACACGCGGCTTCGTGCATCGCGCTCTCCCGTTCGAATCAGGAAGCGATTGCACGCGCAGCTCGCTGATTCGCGAGAGAGATCGCAGCTTCGCTCAGCAATCGCGGAGCGTTCGCAGTGAACGACAACATTTCTATCGCGGAAATTGCCGCGGAGCGTAAATTATTAATTGCCGCGGTCTCGCAGATAGCGAAGGAAACGTAACCTTTCGCGACCTCTGCTACCCATTATCGCGCCTATGAGTCCATCTTCAACGTTTGGGAGATCTTTCGCGTTATATTAGGGTTCGCGTGTCTTTTTTCTCCTTCCTTCCATCTCGCCTGGTATCTTGATTTTAACGCTGCTTGGGCACGAGCGTTTAGTTATCTCGATTACACCGTCTGATCGTTGTTGAAAGTATCCTCCCGGGATGTAAGTGTCTCTATCTTGCTTCTAGCCTGACTATAATGCTCGTCAGGGAAAGTTACGTTTAAAGATCTATAAAGCTTTAAGGAAGGTAACCCTGAAGAAAAACTGCTTACTTTGATCTTTAATAGCCTCGTGTTATTCCTTTTCTTTTCTTCAGAATCGGCAAAGCGACGATTCTGATATTCTCGAGTCTAGTATTCAATTGGCTGCCGTGCGATTAGGTTTCCTGAAGTGTTTCACATTGCGATGATATTTCATTTCGTATCGTATCGTGTGATGATCGAGGAATCACGCAAGCTGCAGTATAACTACTCTGATTAGGACAGAAAGTTAGAAATCACGTTAAATCGCAAGTCAACACATGCATGTACGCGTACGTACATAACGCGTTGATAGTTTTACTTTTTATCACACATATATTCACTACATATATCTCGTACACATATATTGTCATAAAATGTGCGTGCCGAGGCTCGCGTGCAGTCGATTTATCGCTAATTATATCACAAACAGTTACGGATTACTGTGACCTTCGCTATCAGGATGTTCAAAACATTCCGATCTCTTACTGAAGAGTGACAATCTCAAGCAATTAAACGCGTCGATCCTTGCTTACGCATTGAGCTTACGCTCATGTCGCGTAATAATAATTCGAAAGCAAAGCATTGTACACCGCACTGTTGGCGGGGGGGCGGAGTTACTTGATATAATTTTAATGGCCGTCGTTTGGAGATTTTCCAAACCCGCCTCTCGACATATTTACGCACGTCGTCCGATCAATCTGCGCTCCATCGTGCACGGAACATCCGATAGCATTCGAGAAAGATTCCGGAAGATCGTTGAAGAGATTCCAGGTCGAGTTGGTGGAGAAATTTCGCCACAAACTCCGGAAGCAGCGCGCGACGTCGAACATGTCGGATGGAGATGCTTTATTTTCACGACAGCCCCTTATAAATAAATTCGCATCCGCGATTCGCATTTGCATGGATACGCGCGACCGGGCACGGTGGCACCAAAATCGCGTAATCTCGTAATGCAATTCTTTCGGACGACTAATTCAGCTCGAAGTCAGCGAATGGTCCCCGCCTCGAGGGACGGATGACGAAAATCAATACGGGACCCCCCTCGTTCGTTCGTTCGCCGTCCTGCGTCCGTAGAGTGCGGAACGAGGGTCTCCCCGTAAATGCATCCCCCTTCAGGAGCGGTGAACAATCACTGGCGCCTCGAATCCCGTCACCTGAAACATCAACGAGAGGCTCAAGGAAAGCGGTACTTTCGTTGACAGGTTTCTCCCACTGTGCTGTGAATTGGTTTTTTTTTTCCTTTTTTTTTTCTGAAAGGGGATTTCGCTGTATCGTTTCTTCGTTCGATGAAGATGCGATCGATCGATGCGTCGATCGAATCAACATTATACAGATTGAAATAGACGATGGAAACGATGGAAACGTCATCGTAACGGTAAAACATTTCAGAAAACCTGATCGCAAAACCTGATAGCTAATTATGCTAGAATCGAGAATTTGTCGCTGCGGGTAAGTAGAAAAGTAAATGGAAATAACACATGTCCATCGACATCAAAACGAAAACGGTTTCGGGGAGTCTCCTTTCGAAAACTCTCTCGAAAACAAATGGAGCAATTATCGAGCATGCGGCATAAACGAGCGACACCATCGTCATCGCCGCCGCCGAGAGACGACAGTAAACCGGAATATATCGTGTCGAATCGGCGGCGCTCGAAGATCGGAAAAATCGGAAAACGGGAATC
Organism: Eciton burchellii; assembly: GCA_020341155.1. Lineage (NCBI taxonomy): Eukaryota > Metazoa > Arthropoda > Insecta > Hymenoptera > Formicidae > Eciton > Eciton burchellii. Next base: position 2,044,960 of record JAHMML010000012.1, on the reverse strand, counting down.
GAGAAGACGAGGAATAATCAGCAATAAACCGCAATAAACCAGTCGATTGCGGCTGCATGAAAATACTGCAATTTGCACGGAAAACGACTGTCTCGAAATTATAAACGTCACTTTCCGAGAACGTACTAAGAAACACCAAGGGTGACGCATGCACGGCTACGGGCCTGAAGAGCACCTTCGGAGGGGGCGAGTCGGCGAAGCGTAGCCCCCCGCTGGATAACGCGGGCGGCTATGCCGACATTTCGGCTTGGAGAAAAAAACGACGAAGCGGCGGGGAAATGATGCGCGTGTAAAAGATACACGATGTGCATTTGCGCGAGAGAGAGAAGATACCAGTTTTGCAACGCAAGATCCGCTCTCGCGGATCATAACAAAGCTCGAAGGTCAAACAAAACGTCAAAGGTCCCGTTGAGGATTCGGCGAGCGCCTTTGCATTCCGAGTGCGACTGGTTCTGCGGGAAATTTGACACGCGACGTGTCTCCCGTCTCGAAACGAATAAAGCGAACGAACAAGAAATAAAAATGAAGCAAGCAACGAAGCAAGACGAGGATTTCATTACGATTTAATGCAACGCGCGTTGCATCGTGACGCGCGCATCCGCGGATTAAGAATGATCGCGCGAATGGCGGAGCGGAGGGTCGCGATTAATATTTCGCGTGCGTGATCGACACGCCGCTGGAATAACGCATTTGCGTTACTACGAGCGCGTGTACGCCGCGATCTGAGCTTGTCGGTGCCTACGTGGCTATTAGAATTCGCGCGAATAGAGATCTCTGCCTGCCTCGTCGGCAGCATGTTGCGTGCCGCGCGCGACCTTTGACGTGTGACACGACGTTCACGTGGACGCTTCGACGTTTCTCCGACGATTCTCAGATATCTCCGAGATAACGAGTCGCGAGAGGACGACGCGCGAGCATGCGTGTCGAGAGTGACTTGGATCATCGAGATGGAACTTGGATCGTCGCTCGAACAAAATCCTCGCGAAACGGAGAAACACGCGGACCGTCGCCGCCTATCGACGTAAACATATCGTTTCTAACCGTGCTAAAAAAATACTTTCGGCGCAAAATACGCGCGAGGAGGATAAAGCGCGCGCGAGCGAATAAATTGCACGTCGGGCAAGCGTGCAGAAACGTAGAACAAACCGGGCGCGCTCGTTGATATTCCGCGCGGCCGCGCGATGCCGCGTTATTCCCGCTCGCGCACGCCGGTTGAATAGAAATAAAAAAAAAAGAGAAAAAAGCGAGAGAGAGAGAGAGAGAGAGAGAGAGAGAGAGAGAGGGAAGAAGGAGAGGAAAAAAAAAGACGCCGAACGGTTTGCGCTCGGTCACCGTTTTGCGTGCGTCGCACGTGCGCCACGGCACGTTCACCGTTTATATTTGTGTAAAAAGGAAAAAGAAAGAAAAAAAAGAAACAGTATTTATCCATCTCCATCTCGATAACAGGTAAAAAGTTGAATTATTTATAGAGTTTTACTTCGCATCGCCATCTTTGACTCTACAGGGACACAGTGTAACATAAAAATGTACCGTTCCTGTTATTATCTATGTCGCATTCTCGTTAAATCTTAAATATTATATCAGAGATAAAGGAATGTTATCATATCATACATCTGTTTGTATTATATACTACTTATATATTATACATTCCCGTTAAATTTTTATTATATTAAAAAGGATTATTATCATATAATTCAAGTTAAATCTGTGTTATATCAAAAGTAAAAGAAACGTTATCATATCACACATTTGTTATTGCCTATATAACATTCCCGTTAAATCTGTATTTATGTCGGAAATAAAGAAATGTTATCGCGCCATACATTTGTTATTACTTGTATTACAGTCGCGTTAAATCTGTATCACATCAGAAATACAGAATCAATCATACAATTTGTCATTACATTCGCGTTATTACATTAATTATTACATTAAAAAATGCTACCGCATCATACGTTTAATGTATGCTGCACCACGCTGATGCACGCGCTTGCGCTAACAATCTCATAGCCGAAATTGCCGAAAGCGTTTCGGCAAAAAGCGTTCGCATACTTGCACGCGCGCGGATATATTTAGTTTTCTTGACGGTTAAGAGCAAGAGTACACAACCGCAAAATAGGATACAACGGCAGCGATCGTGCACGCATCTCTCGCTCGTGCCCGTTAAAGAGCAATAATTCGTTGGCGGGGCGCAACGCGCTCGCTCGTGCGTTCGCGGTGCGCATCGCGTTAACAAGTCATAAGTATCCGAATGTTGGAAGGCGGCCCTGACCGACAGAGAGAGACAGATGAACAGAGGTGGACGTGAAATTCGCTCCGTCGTCCGTTTGATATGCCACACGTGCGCTCGATCCCGCGGCGCTGCATTATTTCGACCAAGTCGTGGTGCAGCCAGTCTGAATTGCATGAAACGCGCTTCGCGGCTCCGTTGAGCGCGCCCGCGCTTTCCGTCCGCGAGGAAATAACGGCCTCGTCTTTCGCTGCCGATGATCTTCTGCTGCCGATCAAGCCGCGAGAGACGGAGAGAGAAGCGCGTCAAATAGGCGATCGATCCTTCAAATTCGCACGATCGCTGAATGCTTCGCGGAAGATAAGCAGACCGGCGGGGTGGGGCGGAGGGGGCAACAAGTGTCCTGTTCTCGTTGATTGATATTAATAGCACTAAAATACCGAAATCTGGTGATTTCCGCATATTAATGTACATTACAATAGAGATAATTAACGATTACACGAGAGAGAGCGAGAGAGACTCGATAAAGTTCTTGAGTCAGATTTTCGATTTTCGATTTCGTTGCGATAAACGTCTCTCTGAATTAATCAGACGTGTGGAAAATGATCGCTAATCTCTTTATCATCGTTTCTGTTGCGAGTCACAGAGTCGAAGAAAGCGCCGAGGAGTCTCCGTCTCCGTCTCTGTCTCTTCTCTCGCCTCGAGGAGGAAACGATTAAGATTGATCGCCTCCACGACGAAGCGTTTAAGACAGATCGCGGGGAATGGAAGGATCGAGGATAGACGGCGCGCATTGAAATTCTTAAGCACGCTTCTCACACGTGGGCGTCGGGTCCGAAATTGATGTACATATATTAATGATGCCGATAGCATATAGGGATCCCCGTCTCGACCCCCGGGACCCGAATCCTTTGTTAGAGGCCTCGACGCGAGGGAGGAGAGGAAAAAGAAAATATACCGGCTCCGAACAGCGGCCTTTGCCGCATTTCTCTGTGTCAAGCGGCGGTGACCTTCGCCGCGAGAGGGTAAACCGACCGATCGCGTAGGAAGATCTATAACTGCCTTGATTATTTTTCCCTCGCAACGCGCGCTAACGTTTATTAGCGATCTTGCTTTCGTAGATTCGCGATGGAAATCGCGCGGACAATGCTCGAACGGCTGTGCGATCGCGCGTTGCGCTCGCGCGATTCGATAGGAATTCAAGTAAAAACGAAGTAAAAGCAGCCCGCGGTCGACCGACTACCACTGCTACATTTATGCCCGATCGACGTGTCGAATAAATAACAAAAAACTACGGCAACGATCGGTTGTATTCAGCATCATTCAATCATACAATCTTCGCGTGTGCCATTGATCGTTCGACAAAGCCCAGAAAACCTGCGAGGGTTCATCGATTTTATCGGTTCGAGGCTTCGTGGTTAACATCGACTTCTATGCCACCCTGTAGACATCGAAGCCCGACCCGGCCGAACCTTCGCAGCCACCGATATGGGGGTCAGCACGCGACCAGCTGTCTCTTCAATGGGGGTTACACCGGGTACCGTGAAAAAAGGCTGACAGCAGGGGCGAAGCTGCTTAACGAAGGCACCGTAGTGGCGCGAGGTCAATGCACTTCAAAACCCTTCAACCTCCTTTTGGGCACTTGACTCGAAGTTTCTTGGTTCACCCAAATTAACCGACGATTGAGCCATCGCGCCGTCAGAATTGCGAGAATCGCTTGGCTCCCGCGAAGCGATTATTTGCTGATAGCTTTAGCTCGACCTTTACAGCGACCAATCTAAAAGCTTTGGCAATGAGGATGTTATGATAACGCATGTCGCATGATATCGTATCAGACAAAGATTAAAGACAGATAAATATTTCTTTCCTTTTTCTTCTTTGAACGAGTTGCGCGTAGCATCGAAACAAGACTCTAACGCGCTCGAATGGAATCTCGAATGGAAAATATTGCTCAGGGAAAGTTAATTGGCCATCTAAGGCCATCTTATGTAATTAACGCAAGTATTTTTGTATTATTGTATTCTTAACAGATGGCTGTTATTACAAGTCGTAAACAATTAACGACCAGAACGGTGTTTGTCCGTACGGATAAAAAGTTCGTCATCTTTTAAGACTGCTGCTTGATATTTACGCGCGATGAAGAGGAAAACGAGATTTATATCGATCGTTCGTTCGTCAAGAACGAAAGGAGATTTGTTTATACAGTCGCATCGGGATACGAATCGCATGCATTGCGGTATTATTAACAGCAACGTGCAATCCCGGCGCTATTTCCAGAACATCTGACTCGTTATTGCTCTAATGACAAGGTTGATCCTTCGCCATGAAGCCTGCACCTTTATCACGACTAAGCACGAAATCCAGCGGCGTCAATAATGGCTGACACCAAAGCTAAAGCGGAAGGTTTTCCAGGAATCTGTGCAAATTCGCTTATGCATCTCGCTAATTGCAACGGATATAACTTGGTAATCTTTTGAGGCTGCTATTCGATATTTATGTACGATGAAGAAGGAAGCGAGATTTATATCGATCAAAAACGGAACGAGATTTGTTTATTTGTTACTGGTACAGTTATGTCGCATACGAATCACGCGCGGTATTATTAACAGCAACATACAATTTCGCTTTGTCAGCAGCTCGATCCGAGCTGCCACAGAATAGCGAAACAGCGGAATAAAGTGGGAACAGACATTTGCAGATGGCTCGGCGCGTAACAGCGTTCCGATAAAAGCACAAATTGCAGACAGAAGCGAAGCGGAAGGAGAAGGTATACAAGAAATGGAAAAAATGGGAGAGCATGACAAGCATTAAAGACACAGCGCGATTGCATTGAAAGTGAAACGCGGCGAGTGACTAACGCGAAAGATACAGAGTACGCGATAAGAATCGTCCTCCTTATCTTCATCGATCTCCACTATTCTCGCACATGCGAAAGTCGCCCCGCCGTAACGCGTTCTCACCCTCCGAGCGTGCTTCTTACGTAATCCGGGCGGATGCAGAGGGAAGCGGCGTGTACCGCTTAAAAATAAAGCGATGAATAAGACTCGCTGTATGGTTGCGCGGCGTCAACAGCCAGAAGGGATTTATTATGGGCGCGTTGCTCCTCGAGGAAAGTCTAATGGCACAACATTATGCAATACGTCATCTCGCGCGGACCAGACGCGGATGCTGCGATAGCTAGGGTCAATCGATAGCTAGATAATCGGAGACTCCTCTCGCTCGTCCGATATCGCGCATTTACTTATCCGCTCGACGGAAGGCTCGATCGATTATTGTCTGGTGCGTTTCTTGCGGAACGCAAGAGCAATTGCGTAATGAGCTCGTGCGGGCAAGACTTTGCTTCAAAATCGGCAAAATCTTTGCATCGCCTCGGTGGACGCTGGCCGGAGCGTAAACGATGTAAACGCCGAAATCGAATTTCCAGCGGAAGCAGTCGCGCCGCGAGATCTCGCCTTCGTCGCGCGCGTTTTTTATAGGTCGCAAAGTCCGGTTCTCCGAGAAGAGGTTCTCCAAGGGGGGGAGAGGGGGAGGGCCTAACTGTGAGAGAGAGAGAGAGAGAGAGAAATCGGGCGGGATGGCTTAGAGACGCGGTCCCCGCGAGAATCGGGAAGGAAGGCGAGAAAAAGCGGGACGGCCGGCGGCGAAGCGACGCCGGGAAGAAGGCGCACGGTGCCACATGAGAACCGCCCACGCGCGCGGTTCTCAGCTTCTTCTTCTTCTTCTTCGTCTTCTCGCTTTCTGCCCGCCTGCGAACCATAAAATCGGCAATGCCCCGCGAACCTTCGTCCAGATGCTTGCCGAGGATGCTATTCGTGGAAGAGCGAATCTCGCGGGCCGCCCTGCTGCTTGGCGCGAAATCGCTTCTGCTGTGAATCTTGCGAACGATCGGTCGCTCTCTCGTTGATCGCCCGGGTCGAGAAGAACAACCTGCGCGAACAATGTTCCGCTAAAATTCTTGGATTCGCCGAGCCATCGTTCGAATCCTTCTGCGCGTCATGCTTGAGTACACGAGTGTACTACGAGTGAGAAATGGCGGCAAGTGCAGTCTGCTTGACGGGAGCGTACGGTGACAAAGAGAAGAATTCACCGCACCTCGATCTATTGCGCTGTTAATTCGCCTCGCGACGCATAACGTGATTACGTGCGCACGCACACCTGTTTCCCAACCAATGTTCGTGTACCAATCGCCGATGATTGAAACGACTGATCGGAAATTGTGATATTACAGCTTGCAGATTGGTGAAGATGAATGTCTAGGTGATGTGTCGCAACCATTAGTTCCATACATAGCGCTTATGCAATCCTCAGGCAGACTCAGCCAATGTAACAGTCTTGAATCGGCGAACCTTGCGCCGATACTAGAGGAAAGAAGAAGACGATTTGCGAGCGACTATGCGCCCTCCTACGCTGCCTATAGCTTGACGATAGGCATTGATAGAGGGAAATCCAAGGAGCAACAATGGACCACTTTCACCATTGTCCCGAGTCGCCATTATCGTACTCGCTGTTCAACGAATGTACACCTTTTCAAACTTTTGACAGTACATTACTGGCTGGATTGTACGGTCCCGTTTCGAAATCGTTAATATCCAGGAAGATAGAAATTTATTCGATTAGAATAAAGATGAAGATGCGTTCAATCGCGCAATTTCAATGATATTCATGCGCGATTCAAGTGCCAACGTTGATAGGGAATGAACGATCTGCTTGATCCGGAGAATTTCCTCGCCAGGGAATATTAAGAGGGAACAATTTAAAAAATCGATCCTTCCAATTTAGTGAAACTCTTCTCGAGTTCTCGAGAAGGGACAGGCGATTAAATATATCGATTAAATAACTGCCTGAAATGATCCGATTGAGAGAATCTGAATAAATCGACCTACCCGCTCAAGATACGAACACAATCCCGATCTTTCCAGCCTCTCTGTCCCTGAGAACAATGTTACAGAGATTTAGGCCTCTCGATTCGTCGACTTATGGCGTCGTTACATCGCACGATGGCCCTCGAGAGATTCGATAGCTCGCAGCATCCTAGGACAAGCCTTGGAGCCTTCCCTTCGAGAATCGAGGAGGACGGCTTTGCGAGTTATACAACGGGTGGCCTTCGCGTATCGCGTAGCCGCAATAGGAATAACGCGCGTTCACACGAGCGGCGCGTCATGTGGATACGAAACGGTGACCCTGGCTCACTGACCCTTTTAGCGCTACGGAGCCTTCGCCATCGTGTCTCTCTCTCTCTCTCTCTCTCTCTCTCTCTCTCTCTCTCTCTCTCTCCCCCTCTCTCTCTCTCTCTCTCCCTCTCTCTGTGTCTATCGTAAATACTGGACTCGATGTCGCAATCGCCGGCGGTCTCGACTCCACTCGTCCTTTTCTTTCTCCGCGCTAGTCGGCTAGTCGAGACGCGACATCGAGCGCGACTAAAAAGCGATTAAAAATAGACGGGCAGTCGGCGAAACGACGCTTTGCGCGTGACAAATTGCATCCTCGTTATCGTCGATTTTATTAACGCGCTCATTATCGAGGACGCCGTTTCATCACGAGCGAAGTGCTTGGAAGATGCAATTCTTATCTGTGCACTCGTGCTCGAATTAACGTTCGAGCAGAGGAATTTCGAGATGCCGTTCGTCGATTACAATCGTTCATAGAGCGAGGAAATTGTCTAACGAAATTGTCTATCACGATCTTCGTGATCAAATGTTCCTCATTCTTATCACTTGAGCTTCGCATGTTGAATCGCATGTTGAAAGTATTGGCGGACGTATCACTTATCATCGAATCTCTAAACCGACTCGAAAACTCGACTGAAAACGTGACTGAGAGATGCATTCCGCTCTAGGCTTCGAGAACCATGCAGAACGAGGTTCTGGATTAATTACCAGGCTCTGATTTTAGCCTCGTTCGCGCGTCGCCTGTCAATTACACGCCGCGCTCGAGGGTAGCAGCGACGCGTTCCGATGGATGGCCGGTCCCTTCGATGCAAGAGGAAGGAGAGAGACGAGAGAGAGAGAGAGAGAGAGAGAGAGAGAGAGAGAGAGAAAAGAGGAGAGAAGCCACCGCGAGAGCGAGCGAAATCCTTCGAGCGAGGGTTTCGGAAATTCGGCACCGCGCCAATTTTCCAAAAGCAGAACGGTGACTAAGCTGCACCGCGTACACGGCCAATCGGGACCCGGACTCAATTTTAGCACCGCCAATCGCCTGCCACCTGCCTCGTGGGAATTGCCACCCCGAGCGTCAACAACAACGTTGCTCTCTCGTGGCTCTCCATCTGTTTTTCTCTCCTCTCCTCCTACTCCTCCGCGTTGAAAAAGCGCCAAAACACCGTGTCCACGTCGCCGTTTCCTTCACGCTCGCTCGCGGTTACTCGGCATTCGATCTTTCGATATCTCGAAACGCGAGATTGCCTCGCGAGAACTGACTTCCCAGAGAACCCGAGTTGATGATCGATCGAGCAGCGCAGCTAGCCGAGAAGGGAAACCGGCTGTTAATGCGAAGTGGACCCGAGTCAGGGACGGTAAACACGCGCGGCGCGTCGAGTCCGCATGAAAATCTCGCCTGTGATTTTTATCCGTTTCTCATTTGACAGCGATGCTAAAACACCTCGATACTCGACTACTTGAGCAACGCGAGCCTCCTGCCACTTGCGTCGAATGGCGTTGCGAACGGGATGGAATAAGAATGAGCGCGGTACTTGTAAACCGAACACTCGAAGAGTCTTGCATAATCGAGTCATGTACTTTTAATTGACTGGTGACGAACCAGGCTGAAATCAGAGCCTGGTAATCAATCCGTGGAACCTCCGTGGTTCTTCAAGCGGTTCTCGCAACCTTCAATCAGCCGGTTTTCAGCCGGTTTACAGACATTGGCTGATACGCGGACGTCTGCAAACACGCAATGACGTTTGTCAGAAACGAAAGTGAACAACAAGAACAATCGTGATGAGAGTTTCAGCGATCCAGAGAGGGAGTCAATTGGTCACCGAATGTCGATCAGGGCTCGATTTCTCAGTTGGATTCTTGCTGATTCTAAAATCCCAGACACCCATTTATCAAACTCGATATGAAACGAGATGAGAACTCTCGATCGGAAAATATCAATGTATCGTGCGAATGAGTGTCACTGATACGTCCGGATATCCGGATGTATGCGGAAGCTGAGTCGCCCGCATCGGAAAACGATCCAAAGCTCAAGTGATAAGAACCTTGACGTATAGTTATGAAACTTTGGTAGACAATTTCCTCGCTCGATGGCCGATTGTAACTGACGAATGACGAATGGCATCTCGAAATTTCTCGAGCACGAGTGCATGAATAAGAATGTAATTAAAAAACTTGAATTATATTCGAGATAGCAGTATCCTAACTTGATCAGGATCGTGGCTCAGGTACGACTCGTCGTAAATGCGTGAGGTTTGCGAATGGAGGAAAGGTGCGCTTGTTGCAAGATGCAAAGGGCAAGCGTATCGATCGCGGCGATTTCATGTTCCCTTCGTCCGATCGATCTGTCTCTATTAATCTCAAACACCTGGTCTGGCGTGGGTGCCAACCCTCCGTACGCTGTTCGCATCAGCGGACCCGCATTGGAGGATCAGGGCGACCCTAAACGAGCGACGAGCAATGGTTCAGAAACATGGTCCTAAAAACATATCCGTCGACTCGTTTATGAAAGTTGAACGACGGGGAGCAGCCGCTCCCTTGAAAGCTGGGCCTCCCGATTGGAAAACCCCGAATGCGAATGAGTATCACTGATACGTCGATATCCGGAAGCTCGATGCAGACGGAAACGCGTTCGTCGTAACGAGCGTTGCAGCGAGCATTGCTTGTAACGAGATCGCAATCCAATATTTCCCTCACGGTCCCCCGAATACGGACGCACATAGCATAAATATTTAAACCGTCCAGATGGCAGAGATGGCTGCTTCACCGCGACGCTCACCCCTCCTTCACCCGCCCCCTCGCCTCTCTCCCCCAACCCCGCGGCAAATAAACCGACATCGATGACGGATTCGTCTAGCGGCGGGACGTCACGGACGTCCCGGACGTTCGGATAAATTTTCGTGGATCTTTATGCGCTCTTTCCTTGCCAATGACAAACATCCATTATCGTCACGAAGCACGTCCAATATTTTCGCAGAGTCTGACTCCGACAAAGAGCCCGCGGCGCGCTCTCGGTTTTTCGTGAAGGGACATTAGTCTTCCCGCACGAGAAATCGCATGATATTTTCAACTGCTCTCTCTCTCGCTCTCTCTCTCTCTCTCTCTCTCCCCCCCCTCCCCCTCCCCCACAGTCTCGCTCTTTCTCTCTCTCTTTCCTTGCCGCTGTCTTGTCTTTGTCGGATGATAAACGTGCAATAACAATCGAACGTATCGAGCAAAATATCTCGGGGAATCGCCGGCGAATTAAAATTAATCTAATCTTGATGTACGTGAAGCGTTATCCTTTGCGACGAGGAGATAGATAAACATAGAACGAGGACAGAAATAACTCGCGAGCCGGTAAACGTGTAAACGCTAGATATGCGATTTAAGCTGCATCAAAAATCGTGGCTACTCCAATTCGGGCTGTAATCGATAAACCTCGTCAAGGATTCTCGATTCTCTTTCGTTGTATTTCATGTACGATCGTCGTGAGGAAACAAAGGGTCGCCATAAGTAAAGAGCCGAGCTGTCGAACAATACTCGCGTTAAACAATACTTTGTTTTATTGCGGAAACGGTTCATTGTCGTCACGAGTCGACGAGCAAGGCCCTGTTCTCTCTCTCTCTCTCTCTCTTTCTCGTTCCTTCTTTCTCCGCTTCTATGCCCGTCTCTAGCGTTGCCCGGAGATAACGAATTTATTGTAAAACTGCTCCCGGCAAGACAAATGGATCCTGGTTGTTGAAATTACAATATGAATCGAGCGCCCACCTTTTCGAGGAAGAGAGACAGAGGCTAGCTCTCTCTCTCTCTCTCTCTCTCTCTCTCAAGAGAGAGAGAGGGAGGGGGAGGACGTCATTTCTGACTTTTTGAAGAGCGGCTCTTAGCTATTCACGAGCCGTACGACCGAGCTATTCGATGGGCGTGCCGAATAAATTTACGAGGAAAAGACAGCGCTGTGTAACGTGGCGGAAACAAATGCGCGGATCCCGCGTCGCTCGGCGATCCCGTTGCGGCTGAAGGCATGAAATCGTAGCGTCCGTTCGTAAGGCAATGAGATTTAGGAGGATCCCCGGTTTATTTACCAGGCACTGGTCGCATTCATCAAGGTTTTATCGAGGCGCAGGCCGCTCGGGGCACTAGCAGGCGTGAAGAACTAGCCACCTGACAAATTAGAGCTTGCTTCTTCGACTTAATTTATGTCCTCGAGTGGTATCTACATTTTTAGAAGGTCGGATGACGATTCTCTCGATTTTCTGGTTGCACTCGGCCACTTCATGGGAAACGTGCCTTACCGCACGCGAGTCCACGGTGGCGGCTTTTAATTCCCAAGTCAAGGATGTCTCTTCGCGAGCGTACTTGCCCATTTTGTTATTTCACAAACGACACAGTCGGAGATTCGAGGACTGTCCACGCGCGAACGCGTGCTCCCGCGAAAGAAAGAGAATAGATAAGAAACACAGCCGGCTAGAGATGTAAATTGCTGTGAAATTACACTGCCTGCGCGATGTGCTTATCCGGAGACCCAACGGACGCTCGGTGCCGCGACAAAAGAAAGAAAAATGTCGGAGATGGCCGCTTCGCCGGTGAAATTTACGAACGGTATATCGCGGCGCACGCCCACTCTTCCTTACCTTTTACATCTGTACGCAAACAAGCCCACGTAATGCGATTAATTCGGCACGCGACGCCGAAGGTCGCCTCGGACGCTCGAGAAGCGCCATGCATTTTTTAACGGACGCGAGGGAAATTTGTCGGACTTCCGCACGAGTGTGGGCTTCGGAATCAGATGGCAAGGGATGATTATCCGCCGCCGATGCAGCGGCAATCTCGAACATCCTCCGTTCGAGAATCTCGTAATCTCGTGACGATTGCGAGTCCTCGCATCGAGGATGAGGTACGTCGAGTGTGATTCTCCACAGAGGCGAGAATTCAATAACGTTCTTGATATAGTTGGCGCTTTTCAGAATCAGCACTCGAGCTGAGAAATTGAGTCCTCGTCGACATTCGGTAACTTGATTGATCACTAATTAATTGATTAATTAGTTAATTAAGTAACTAATGTAGAAGAGGTGTACGTATAGGGAATGTTAACGTATATAAATTTGCGATTGTCCGATTGTAAAACGAGACACTGATTGCGCGAGCAGAATTTTCGGGAATCACTAGCTCGTCGCTATCTTCATCTTCCGTCCGAGCTCCTCTTTTCTCCTAAAGTGACGAATCCGAAATCGACTTAACGATACCCTCCGCGAGGGTACTTAACGATATCCTCCCGCATTTCTTCCGCGTTTCGCAATTCCGCAATTCCCCGGGAATACTTTTAAACGGCCCATAAATCCACGATTGCGGAAGCGCGGATCGCAGGAGGATCTTCATTAGCCTCCGAGGCGCGATCGATGGATCGCGCCGCGTTGCGATCTAATCGACGTTGTTCCACGTTTATTTCCACAATCCCAGCTGAGGCCGGCTGACGTCACGTAAAACGCCAATCGGCCGTGTGTCGGCTTTCTTCCATCCAGCTACTAATAATAATGCAACGTGCGCCAGGAGACGCATAATTCCACGATATTTCCCCTCCCCCCTCCCACTCCTCTCGCGCTTGCGAGTCACCTGGCGCACCTAATGGAGCATTATGTAGCGCAATATGCAAAGCGACTCGGTGAAATCATTTCGCTGTGCGGAAGAGGTCTCGGGGACGGGCCCGCGACCGTCGAATGGCTGATATCTGATTAATAATTGATCAGCGTTGATCATCGAGGCTCGCAGCACGCGGATATGGAAAGGCATTGCGCCGTTATTCCGGATGGAACGCGGTATGGATGCGATACTTGTTACCGATTAGGTCTGCGCCGAAGACGATGCAACCGATGCTCGCTCGATCGCGATGAGATATGGCTGCATCGCGATAATCAAGTAAGCAATAAATTCCAGCTAATGGAGAAAGACGCCGTACGCGGCAGATGCATGTATCGCGAATATAAACGGCGATCGATCCGAGAGATCATTTAGCTCTCAGGGACACCTGAGCAACGAGTCGAATAGACGCTCGTCATCGTCGATTTCGAGACAAGCGGATTTTATGCAAATACCACGCGATAAGATCGCGTCCGTCGAGCTTGGAGTAATAATCGCCGCCGGTGATATTTCTCTTCGGCGAGCCGTGTCGCATATTTTCTTGAAAATCGACTCACTCGAAGCCGTGCCTTCAGAAATGTCCGAGCACAGTGTACGCGAAAGTAGACGCATCTGCTTCGTCTGCGCGCTCGTCTTCTCTCTTTTTTCTTTCTTTTTCTCTTTTTAACAGACGGATAAACTAAATGGCTGAAAAGCTAAAGCAGAAAGAAGAGGAGAAACGCGTTACGGAAGTAAACGTGATATGATTAACGCGAAGAGGAAGAAGAAGGAGGAAACGTTCTCGTCTTCGATGAGATGAAAGATTTCTCTCTCTCTCTCTCTCTCTCTCTCTCTCTCTCTCTCTCTCTCTCTCTCTCTCTTCGCTTGAAAACAAAAGAATGTCAGAACCGGACGCGGTTGCGATTTCTTCGCGCAAGGTAAACCGTAAAAATTCGTAAGGGTGACTCGATCGCTCGGCCGGATGATCGCAGCTCGACAGTCGTCATCGACGATTTCGATTTCTGGGCGTCGCTTCTCATTGCTCATGCAAATCGCTCCGCCGGGTAGCGCACATCGATCTTACATATCGCATCGATCATTGCGCACCCCTCGCGATCGGTCGCTCGCGCGCGCATTCTTCAGCATTGAATCAGCGGCGGCAAAATAACCATTATTCGAACGCACAGCCATGTGCACAGCATTGTTTTCGTAAGATGCCGACCACGGAGTACCGGCAGTCATTAACACGCTAAATATAGGACATTAATACCGCGCGCAGCGCGCTGAGTACATAAAATACTGCGCTTTGTCACGATCCGTATCAGCCGGGAACGAAACGGCCGTATCTGAAAATACGTTTCCCCCGCGACATCGTTGATGCGATCGTTATTATTCAGACGACATGGAACAAAGTCGACATTAATCACGATGCTCCTCTCGGCGTGCCATTGACGCAAACATTATAATGTACGCTCAAACTGTTACTCACGTGTTTTCATCGTGAGGAATAAAACGTTACCTTTCTCTCCTCGCAGCTTTTTGCGCTTGAGATATCATCATTGCGGGATGCATCATTCTAGGATAAGCCGAAGATTTATACCTGCAGTTTGAGGAGAAGGGTAGCGCGGATATTGCTTGCGACAATCGCTAATCGCAGTGACAGTGAATTTCTCTCTCTCTCTCTCTCTCTCTCCCTGTTGCTGCCCATTTGTGTTTCGCTATTGCGAATGGTGGACAGGTGGGATCGCGATGCGACGAATGAAGCGAACGTTTCAAGGTAGACCCCCGATAGATTATTCCTTCGGATTCCGATTCATCGTTCACCGCTAGAAATGCGAGCGAGCGAGATGAATAAGATCGATACGCGTGGACCAAGTACGCGCGTAACATGAAATCAGATAATGATAATAATAACAACAGCAGCAGCAGCAGCAACAACAACAACAACAACACAACAACAACAACAAGTCTCGACGGCTTTCCCGTTCTCGTTCCAATTCGTTCTTGTCTGCGATATTACAAAAGGAAAGGAAAAAAAGGAAGAAAAAAGCACTCTTGCGCAATACGTTATTATTATGTTAGTGACGTGCCGGCATGGCACAAAAAGTTAATGACAGCGAATCGCTCTTCTTTTTTATCTCGCTGCAAGAAGCTCTCTCGACGCGCGATCTATTTATTTATCTTCCCGGTTGCCCACGAAATGGCAACACTGTCGAAAATCTGTTGTGGTCCTTTACGAAACAGCCTCATCGGCACATCCGTCGATGCGACGAATTGCACAATTCTCCGTGGGCATCCTCTTGGGCGAACGTTCCACGTGCGTGTGCGTGTCGCAACGCGTTGCCGCCGATTAAAAATAAAAGTTATTTTACTCTGACTCGTTCGTGGAAAAATTCGATATCTCGCGCAACACCGTGCGAGCGAAGGAAGAGCGGTCTTTTCGTATGGCAGATACAAAAAGCGATACGAATACATCGACGACGATACGCCGACGAGAGTCTGAAATATACAGATTATCCTCTTGCCTCTTTTTCCCTTCAAATCTCTCCATCGGTGAACATATTTTCGCGAGGCCGCGAACGGGAGCCAAGGAAACCGAGAAGAAAGAGATCGTAAGAGGCTCTGCGAGCTGAAATCGCTTGTCTATGATATGGCGTTCTCTCTTAAACCTGCGTAAAATATATACATATATATATATATATATATTTACACATAAAATATAGAAATACATACATATATACGTGTGCAGAAGGGATACGAGGTCAATCGCGTGTTCTCGATTGCGGAACGCGCGGCGCGCGATTCGCGGACAAACGATTCCAGCGGTTTCAGCTCACCGAGAAACGCTCTTACCAGCCGCGGTTCTCCTTCTTTTTCTCGGCTTTCACGGTTTTCGTCCGCACGTTCCGCAATCGAGAGAGAGAAAGAGAGAGAGAGAGAGAGAGAGARRGAGAGAGAGAGAGAGAGAGAGAGAGAGAGAGAGAGAGAGAGAGAGAAGGTATTCCGCATTCGCGGGTAACAAATGAAATCGATAAAGATGCATTATTCAGGATACTTTATCTGTTATTTAGCATTTCGCAGGCCATCCGAAGCCGGCCGGATCTGATAAGCGATGAACGGATGGCGACGAAGCGCTCATCTGGCTGGCGCCCGCGGCACGAAAATCGCGGTGCAAATTAATAATAACGAGCGCGATCGCGCTCGTCGCGCTCACCATTGAGATCATTGCCGGCCTTGGCACGTTTTCTTTTAAGGACCAGCCGATTAAGGTCCGCTTCGAGGTGCTCGGGCGCGCCGTTCCCGTCGTTCTCCTACGAATTCGCGGAACTAGAATGCGCATTATCGAACGAATCGCGCGCATTAATGCAGAAATGCAAATCTCAATGTCCACGGGCAGCTGCGGTCTCGGTCCCTCTCTCTCTCTCTCTCTCTCTCTCTCTCTCTCCCTCTGTCAAGGGAAACGCGCGGTATACGTGTGAGACTTTTCACTCAGCCGCGCGCTATCTCGCCTTACTCTCAAGAACGCGGCTTTACGCGGCGTCCGCGTGAAATCGCAAAATTATGTTCTAACGGGCACGGAGATTAGTACCGATGCGATAACCAATCGGGATATCGAACGAAAGTCAATGAAGTCTAAAGGTCGGTTGCAGACGAGATTTCTTATCGCGGCGCTAATTATCAGTTCCGCGAGGCTCGCGAGTCCACCGGTTTAGAGAAAGAGAGAGAAAGAGAGAGAGAGAGACAGAAAGAAATTATCACGCGCCTCGGTGACGAACGTTATTGCTATCCGTTGTTCCTTTAATCGCATTCTTCTAATCGGAAAGTGACAGTCTCTCCTGCGGCTTTTCTTAAGAGTACGATACGATAAAGTTCTTTGAAAGCCTTCTTGCTTCTATCTCGTAAAGTTACGTGAGCGACCTTCTCGCGATCGATTCTTATTTCGAAAGATGAAAAAAATTAGATACATGCGAGCACACACGAAATGTGGGATCGCAGATTTCATTTAATTCAGCGAGCGATTCGTCTACCTCGATCATTGCTCGCGCCTCGTTACTCGAGCACGAGGCGGGAACGTGCACGGAGAGAACCAGAAATCGCGAGGGATCATGTCGATCGTGTCGCTAATCTCAGCGTCTGCAAGGGCCTCGCGATCGTCAATCGCGTTTTTTTTTCGCCCTGCGAGCATGCGGGCCTGTGTCGCGCCTGATGCGGCGGCGAAATTTCGCTTCCCGGCCGGAACGATAACGGAGACTTCCAGGCCTTGAAGCAGAGATCGTTAGCAGCGAGCGAAAATTCACCGGTTGAGTGCCACTGACAGCCCGGCAGGATGTGGGAGGCGAATGTCAAGGCTAAACAGTCGCGCGGTGTCCCTCCTCCCGCCCGCCATTCTTCCTCTCCGATTCTGTTTGTACCCCGATTTTCGTCTTTTTTTTAACGCCCGTCCCCCCCATCGTGCTGCCACGAGAACAGACAGAGAGAGAGAGAGAGAGAGAGAGAGAGAGAGAGAGAGAGAGAGAGAGAGAGAGGGAGGGAGGGAGGGAGCGTGAGAGACGAAGAGGGAAAGGAGACAAGCCACCTCCAGCCCGCAGAAAATAATTTACGGACAACCGCCCGTTGTTACACTCCTGCGGGTTCTTCAGCCAGCTCCCTGTCCCTCGCCCTTCCTCAGGCTCCCTGAAGGAATTCGTAGGAAATCTGTATGCCGCGTATTACGGAGGTCCCCGCGAAATCCGCCTGTCTGGACATCTGCGGAATTATTTGCAAACTTGTTGCAACGTGCACCGCGCGAACTCTCGCTGATAATCTCGCGCGAGATTATCTAAGCGAGGCTCTCGAACGAACTGATCGCACTGACGAACGTAAAGAGGAATGTTAATAGCGCACTCGTGCGTTTCTTGATGATGTTAAATGGAAATTGGGAGCTAAACCTGATTAGACTCTCGATTTCGTTAACGTCGATTATTCTCTCGAATATTCTCCGTAATCTGCTGATTCGCGATATATTTGACTGTGTTTCAGTCATCATTGGCTACATCGCGGAAGCGACATTGGATTTAACGAAATTATGTTAATTATAGCAATGGACGCGGATTAACAAGAATCTCCCTTGCATTAAAGGGTTCTTGCATCAAAGCGGAAGACAAAGCGATGAGAGCGGTTCAAGCTTTATCCGATAAAGTGGCGTCATTTCGCCGTTCGCGGGGAATATCCAACATTCTCATCGTTGAAAATGACTTATCGCGATTACGATCGCTGTAATCGATGATGTAAAATTGTTAAAGAAACGCAATGAGGACAAAACACGAAGATGGAAAATAGAGGAGAGGCGCGGGCATTGCTAAAGGCCTCCAGCAACGGCAGAACGAGTCCGGCTTGTCCGAAATTTGCGCGATCGCTAAAAACCGCAAGCAATAATTATTGCTGCGGCTGGACGTGGCAATTACGGGCTCCCCATATAACGGGTAGCCATGGAAACCCCGTCGTTAGCGCGAGTTTTTCGAGCCCCTTCGGAGCTGGGCCATCGTTCGGTGTTGGAAATTGCTCTAATAAACTTAGCCGCACTCATGCTGCCGGCAGAGAAGATACACCGTAGAGATGACGAGATGGAAAATAGAAGCGGGGGACGGAGGGAGGAAATTTATCGTTGCTGGGAAATCTTATTATTGTTCGCTGCTCCGATCGCTCTGCAGATCCCCTTCGAGAAACCGCCGTTGCTCGTGATCGGTTGTTATTCATGGAATTGTTCAGGGAATAAATAAAGATAAACAAATACGTATGATTCGGGAAAAGTTAATTAATCAAGTGCCTCGCTCTGGAACTTTCCTACATGGCGATGCATCTCTGGACGGGGCTCTCCGATTTATTCATCCAGAATTAATGAAATGGAACGAGAGCCTCCGAAATCGTCCAAATTGGCGGGATCTTGCCGCTTCGGAGAAAGCGAGGCGGATATCGCCCACGCGGCACGGAAAGCGCGCATTGCCGCTCGTGGACTTTATTAGGAATCGCCAGCCCGTCCATGCCGCGGATTCCAGAAGGGATTTACAGACGCTGAGGCGCTAGGGCGTAGATATTAAATTACGTTTAATAACATTCAGAAGCGGCGAGACGCCGCCAGGCCGAAAGCCGCCACGGCCGCCCTTTGTCGACAGATGCCCTCATGTCGTGTTAATTGCGCCACCATGCACGAGCCGTCACACTTATACATCTCACACACGCGCGTACGCAATCCGTATATTGCCCTTGAGCGTTTTCTCTATGAGATATTCCCCGATCCTCTCATTTATCACGTACCATCCCTCGACTTTAATTCCTCGCGATTACGGAGCCGGCAACGGCACGATCTTCCATTCGAGATTCAGCTCTCTTTCAGCTTGTAACACGCGTAACAATGGATAAAGAGACACAGGTAAGGTAGAAACTTATCCGAGCGCAACAAGCCGATCGTCACTTGGCGATTATAACGAGTAACGTTTGAGTAGTAAACCGTAATAAGCGCTTGCCTACCTCGAAGAGACACCGAGATCGACATTGAAAGAGGAGATTCCTTGCGAAGGAGATAAAAAATGTAGATAAGAAATTATTCTACACTTTTCTCCCAAGCAAGCCGTAAAACATTCAAAGAGAATAGAAGGAGAATGGGAAAGGAGGAGTTCCGGGCTGATGCGTGTTCCAATTCCAGGAAGGTTGAATCTCGCGTTAACGCGAGCTCGATCCATCGATTTAACCGCCGACGCCGATAGAGATTGAGCTAATGAGCAGGCAACCGCCTTCTGGAAAGTTCATTAGGAACAATTATTAAAGCAATTATTAAAGCGAGGCATATTACGCTGCGATCGCGAATAAGGATGTCACGGATCCTCAACGTGAACGATATTAATATAAGTCCTTTCTAGAAGGTCGATAAATTCGAGAGATCATGGATCTTTAATATTCTTTGGAAATTCAACGCGGAGATTGTCTCGCGCGAGGGTGCAACACGTTGCAAACCAAGTTGTAAACGAGTCATGATAAATTTATACGCATTCGTATTATTTACATTATTATTATTATTTACACGAATTAAACACAAGTTGCATGAATTACATGAATCCCTACTCTCCACAGAGATCGCTGTCCACTCTACCTCTAAAAGATCAGGAATCATCAGAGTCCTCCTGCGTTCGTTCTCACATTTCCAGGCATTTTAATGAAAAGCGAGTTTCCTCTTCGCTTCTGATTCTTTTCGGAAAAGGCGAGATGCGTCTTCGATCCAGAAAGAGTTCCTCCACGCATGCGTCGCGAACGGACACCCGGTAGACTACAATATAGTTTAACGCAACGAAGCTGCTTATACTGTTGCTCGCTGCTTGTGCTGGTCGGCAATCATACGGCATTAGCACTTTAACCTACTCGCTCTCCAAGCTCTGGCCATTTTAGTCGGGGAACTCTCGCGCACCACTCCGATGGTCAACAAGGCGTAATTGTTGCGAACAGCGCGCGAGAGAGACTACCCCAAAACTAGAGAATTGTCTCTATCCGTTATCCGACAGCAGCCATTGGTTGAACGAAGTTTTCCGCAGAACGAAGAAATATTTCAAGCGGGCCAACGATTTGGCTCTAATTTCCATCAAAGATGAAATCCACGGAATAATCTTAGATAGCTACGCGTGTATATATGCGGTAATTACGTCTATAATTATATACATCTACAATTACATTACAAAAAATGGGAAATCGAACATTCCCAGGCCTCTAAAACGTTGGTGCAAAAGTTGCATATCGATATTATGAAGGACAGGCACTGAATAAAATATAGGATGTGGTCCTGTAAGAAGAGGAAAGAAAAAGAGGAAGAAGAAAAAACTTGTGCGAGACCTGTAGTGACTTAACAAAAGCGGAAAACAACCATCACCGAATGTCCATTAAGAATAACGAAAATAAAGACTTGAAGGGACATTCGCGACATTTGCGAGATTCAAGATGCCATAAGATGTGCCAGAATCAGGAGACGAGCATGAAGAGACCATGTAAACAGGATAACTGGCTTGCGAAAATCGCAAAAAGTGGAAAACCAAACAAGGCCACCTGGACGGCCTCCAAAACGTTGGTGCGAGAATTGGACATCAACATCACAGCACAAGCATAGTGGATAAAATACATTCTATAAAAAGAAGAAGAAGAAGAGAAAGAATTATATACATCTATCCGAAAATTAGATCATCCAATGATCGCAAAGCGACTCCTGCTCGCGAGTCTCTGCCAGTCTTTCTGTTCGCATCTCGAGACAACAGCGCGACCGTAATTAGCCTGTAATTATAATATTACAATATAAAGGCTAATTACAGAAAGTAACTCGCGTGAATTCATAAGCGCGCATCTTCGCGGATGCTGGCTTTCCGAGCGTGCTTGGCTCCAGAACGCGATCGAGCAACATCGCCGCGAATTGCACCGCGCGACCGGCATGAATGACGACAATGACGAGACATTCGGCATGAATTTGAGTTTTGTGCCGGCGATCGATATCCCAGGCGAAGGAGTCGGCGCGAGCCGATTAAAGCTAAGGAATTATGCGAACCGCCAACGAGATACGGATCTCTCCTGCGCTTTATGCCGCCATTATGCAATAAAAGAGCACACGCGCTAATCAATAAACATCCATGAAAGGCCCGGCGATATACATACGCGATAGATACATTTTCTTGCGGGTCGACGTAGTTTCGTAAGGTCATTCTGCGCACTATTCGTGGGGGGAGGGGAGGGGAGGGGGAGGGGAGGGGAGGGAGCGTTACGAAATTAGCATGAGCCAGTGCTTTGTTGTCGTCTCTATCTATATAATTTGCGACCGGCAGGAATCATTTTGTACGCGCGGAACTTGCACATGCGCATTTATAAAGAAATGCGCATATTTATGCTCGGGCTTATGAATAAACATAAAAAGCCGCTCGCGGTACGCTCAAAAATAGCGTAATGCTGTGCTGGAACCGATGCAACGCGGCAATGAAACGAGAACTGGCGCGAAACATAATGAACGTGAAACCCGCGATAGAGATGACATAGGATGTCTACTTGAAGAATAAAATAGATAAAATAAATAAAACAGATCAAGAGATAATCTCGGCGGCTGCCGAAAACGATTAAACCGATCGCAATTCGGTTCCTTCATTCGATATCTTCTTCGTTCGTTTTCTCTCTCTCTCTCTCTCTCTCCCTCTCTCTCTCTCTTTCTATACATATTCCAGCTTTCTGACGGAACGTGATATTTCTTGACGTTTATTCCCGTTTCATCCTGCTCAAATTTAAATTCGTAAATTTAAATTCGCCCGACATGCAAAAAGTTTATCAAAAAACTGTCGCGATACGCGCGTCAGAGAGAGAGAGAGAGAGAGAGAGAGAGAGAGAGAGAGAGAGAGAGAGAGAGAGAGAGAGAGAGAGGTCGCTAACGACAAAAGATCGGATTCGAGTCCCGTTCGATACAACCGAGAAACGTCGATCGCCGTAGCGAGAATATCGGAAAAGGCAGCCGAATTAGCGCGAAAAAGCGTAAAATTATGCCGCGCCGCCTTTCGCTCGGCGCCGATAAGGTAAACGAAGAAACGGGAGAACCCACGTTCCAGAAAATTTATGAGCCACCGCAGGCGCCGTAGGGGTGCGGAGACGTAGCAGACGTGGCGCCGAGCGTCCCGACGCCCAGACTGGCCGGGGCCGCACGCACGTTGACCGTGAAAACCGGCGTATTGCGGCGGGCCACGTATATATTCGCCTCCGATCGGGTTTCAGCTGATTTCGACGTCGTAGCGGAGAACATCTCTCGATTCTCGCCCGCCGAGCGAGTCGGCACGATTGTCCTCTCCCGCTCTCTCCCTTTCCCCCCCCCCCCCCCCCTCTCTCTCTCTCTCTTTCTCTCACCGTAAAAGCCTTCTCGTAGCGTCGACAGCGCCGGGAGTGACGCGATTTTATTACGCGCGTTATCACGGGTTCGCCTGCTTTGTGCGAAGCAGAATGTTTTAGCCTTGCGAACAACTTATAATTGATAATATACGGTGATATAATGATGCATTATGCGATAAGTATTATGGTTATCGTTGTTACGTAACCGCTGTTGTCCAACGCGGGCTTGTCTGCTTGCGAGTCGCATACGCTGTGTGCGCGCTGTGCGATTCCAGAGATATAAGCTCTGTGCGATATCTAAGCTCGAAATTAAAATAGTTCCTTCGATTTTTCGATAGGCGATAAGCGGGCCGAACTATCTGCGAATTGAATCTGAAGACTTTCCGCGCACGAGCGCGCCGTGAGCGCGCGATAAATTATCAAATCTCCGTAGAACAACGGCGATGAAACGGCCGACAAAAGGGCGTGAAGCAATAAACTCCCTCCCTCCCTCCCCCTCATATAGAATATAATGCCGTACCGGAAACAACAAAGCAGAGCGAGGAGAGAGAGAGAGAGAGAGAGAGAGAGAGAGAGAGCAGCTTTTGATTTCGCGCCGGATTCGCGCGTGTCCACCCCCTTTGCGTTCCGGGGGTCGATCGGATCGATAAAGTTCGAGGGTCCCGCACCAGGCGGGGCCCTGTTCTCCCCCTGTCTCTCTCGCCCTTCCGACATCGAATTAGGAATTCTTACGCGGGAGGGTCTTACGCCGCGAGCAATATTTATTCCGCGGTTCGGGGGTCTCCGCTCCCTCTTCATTCAACCCCTCGGCAATGCCCCCGTGGGGCGGGGGTCACTGAATCGCCCTGGCAACTGCGGATCCCCCCGTCGGGCAACTCCTTCGCCCCCCGCGCGCCATCGACATCGCGCGTACAATTGCAGGGGACAAGGAAGGACGCCGATGAAAATTTCACCCCCGTTGTCGCCCGCGCGATATCACTTTCGCCCTCAACGATAAATCGGCCTCACCCCCTCCGTCTCCTCCTTCGCGATGGCTATCGCACGGAAAACAGAAAGGGGAACCATCGGCCTGTTTGGTAACAGCACGTCAGGTTTTTTGCTATGAATTATGACGGCGAGATAGTGTCTCGTTCCCTCTCGAGATGCCTATAAATACTTACGAGATCCATGGGCTTTTATGGGGCCCCTTGTGGCTCCTTGGTGTGTTTTGAAAGAATTCTGAAAGGCGCGCACTAAAGATAAGCTGATGTCTCGTAGTACACTTTGAAGAAATATCTTTACGATACTATCTTTGATATCTTTGATTGGAAAGCGTATTATACAAAACGTCAATATTTTTCAACACTTACTCGCGATACTCGCGATGATGATGCGACGATTATACCACGACTGTCAAACGATAATCATCGCAGTCGTCGTGAACTTTTGCTTTCGAATGCGAAGTAACGTTTGTTAAGAAACGTCGATCAAGGATCCTTCGCTGATGCAGATGATTGAGAACGAGTCTTAGCTTTGGAACCAGGGAACGCATTAACGTCAGCACGTTAATTTCATAGTCTTATTATGGAGCCTTATCCATGCCATTTCGTGTCGTAATTTCGATGACGACGAGAGGGCTCTTAAAGGGAAGAAGTCGAAGGGCATGCGAAGATACCGAGCGGGGATTAAGAGAAAGGTGATTGCCGGGGAAGGGGGAGAGAGTGTCTCTGTCTAACGGGCGCCGTCTGGGCTTTCACCCCTTCAGTGTAGCGTGAAGTATAAAACAACTTTGACTGACAGCTGGATCGTAAGTATGCGAATAAAACGGTAAAAGTTTGATTTCTTTCTAAGAAGGAAGCGAACAAAGAGCACAGAGCCGTCCCGATCGTTTTCGTGAATGAAATAAAGAAAAGCGAAATCGCACGGTGTCCTTGTTATGCCCGATTTAATCATTATCGCCGTACACGTGACATAAATGCATCGATGTTGTATTCATTGTTCGAGTGACATATCTCGAGAAGGAGACACGTTTGACATTTGACGCGAATTTATTGAAAAAGTACGTCGAAGGAACAGGCGACACGCACAGGCCGACACGCAATGTTCATTGGATATGAAATAAAATTGGCGATTCCTCATCGCGCCGTATATTAATTATCACGCGGATCTTGCGGATGTTCGCCACGAGCGTTTTATGTTATCAGCAATCCCAGATAATTTATGATGCTTCTTAGAAGAGAAAGAAAAAGATCGCGCGCGAAGACAGGAGGAGGAAGGAGAGTGATGAAAAGAGGCGCCAAAGCAACGAGTCTTGCTTGGCGCCGCCAAGTGAATCACGCGTCACGAAATAAACCGCGCGACGCGTGTCGTTTGTAAGACCTCTGACACGAGAAATATGGTAGGAGAGACCGATCTCCTTTATTCGCCGCGATTATTCGCAATGTGCGTGTAGCAATGGGCGCTCCGAAATTCTAAATTGCCGGCTGAGAAACGATTCGCCAAAATAAGACAGCCGAAACAGACGTAAGCTCGGCGAGCCCGATAAGGAATTTAAATTAGCCGCGAGTAAAACG
This sequence comes from Eciton burchellii, assembly GCA_020341155.1. Lineage (NCBI taxonomy): Eukaryota > Metazoa > Arthropoda > Insecta > Hymenoptera > Formicidae > Eciton > Eciton burchellii. The sequence continues at coordinate 2,019,560 of JAHMML010000012.1, read as the reverse complement.
GCGATACACTTTTACACGTTTAACACGCTCGGAATTGAGCCGAGGCTCGCTTACACGTGTCGGTCCTCGCGTGGGCGCCAGATTCGAACGAAGCAAGTTATCGCTCGTTTATAGAGACACTGGAAAGGAAAGAATTTTTTACGAAAACGTAAAGAATATCTCGTCGCTCGCTACACATCAATATAACAAGACAAGAGTTAACGCGTTATCGCAGGAACCAGCTGCGGTCATGCGTATTGAGCAGAAAAGAGTTAAAGGGAAAAGCGGAGAAAGCGGAGGGTTATTCCTTCCTTCGCCAACCTACGGAACGGAATTACTCAACGGATGAGCGATGGCCGGGTGACGCAAAGAACAGACGAAATCACGGCCGCGCGTTAAAACGCCGCCGGACCTGTTGGCTTTCCGCCTGTCACGTATATTAACTCCCGATTCCCCGGCGATGGTAGAACCGGCCCGGCGAGAATCCGCTTGGGATGCCGGCCAGCGGGAAGTCGCTGAAAGCGACCACCAACGCCGCTGTTTTTATTGGCAATCGATCGATAAACATTTACATCGACCGCGTCGGAAACGCTGCCCGGCGACCCATTTTCCGCCACGCCGGGAAACCATCCAGCCGCTCCGGATGCCCGCCGAATCGCGCGTCTTTCCTCTCGCGAAACGATACTCGAAGCTGTAACGCGCCGCGTCAATAATCCGGACGATGCCGGAACATCCGCGCGAAAATAGGCGGGCCGCGGAAAAGACCGAATCGAAACCCGTTCCGCGAAACAATAAATACTCGCCCTGGAATTTAGAGTACGCCCCGACACTATTCGATTTCACGCTCCGACATATTTCACGCCCCGACATAACAAAATAACATGCGCGACTTCGCGATTTCGCGATTTCGCCTTCAGCCTTGGCGCAACGTGAGCGCGAGCTCACGAAACGAAAGGTCGCTTCCAGATTCCCCTTTTCAATCCTAGCTCTCATATTCGGACCTACTATTCGAAATAGAATAGAATTCTAGGCTGCTTTTAAGCAGTCTCCTCCTCCCAGGAGGAGATCCATCTGCCGTTCAAGCGTTCAAGATTCCGCGAGTATCGCATCGTATCGCATCGATCGATCGAAAGTTGCGCGCGTTAACGCAAGCTTGATCGATTCGTTATTTTAGGAGCATCTGAGAGTTAGGACGTCGTCGCATTGGCAGATATCCAAATGGGATAAGCCTCGGCGTGTTCGCGTGAAAGCGACCTCGGCGTGCAGTGGCGAGTGTCACGTTTCCTCACTCTCTCCATCTCCCYCCCCCSCCCCCCCCYCYCYCTCTCTCTCTCTCTCTCTCTCTCTCTCTCTGCCGCGCGCGCGCCTCAACACGTGTGAATTGTGCGACCGTTAATTCGCATTATTCTGATTACTGATCCTGACCCGTTCGATTCGCGTGCACGTCGATTGTCGTGCACGCAAACGATGATCAACACGATCGACCTGTGGCGAGACGGTATTCGCCTCGTTCGAGGCGAGTCGCAAACAAGGAAAAGGGAAACGACAAACATGTTCTCCGCGTGGACGCGCGCGATAGTTCGCGCCGAACAAACAAGCCCCGAATCGTGCCGAGGTCGCAAAATTTTTAGCCGACCAATATTCTCACGCTCCGCTTTGACGCTCCGCGTTCGCCAGCGAGTGCTGGCTTTCTTCATCTGTCAGGTGTATCTACCTTAACGTGCCATAATACGAGGCTAAGAAAGACAGAGAGAGAGAGAGAGAGAGAGACGCTTCAGTTACGGAAATAGTATCGGTAATATTTGGCAGAATGTCAACTGTTATCTCTCATTTCTAGTATGCGTCCCAGAACGAATCATGATACATAATATCATGATATATACATGTATACATCGCACATAAAACGCGAGAAAAGTTGAGGGACCGGATATAAACTTTGAAGGACAACTTTGTTACAACAGAGAAGTCGTTACAGCGAAAAGTCTAGAAATCAAATGGGGGAACACCGCGATGGCTCGGACTTTTTGAATGAGAATGTCATGCGCAGATACAAGATAAGAGAAAAGTCAGATTTAGAGTTACGAGAAGGCGGGGTGGGGGGAAGGGTAAGGGGGACATCTTAGTGCCGATGATATCGATAATGAGAACGGGCTGCTCAGGGAAGCAGGCTCTGCCTATCCGTGGATCGTAAATCCAAATCAAAAAACGTAAAAACGCAACAATGGAACATCCTGGCGATTTTTTGTGTCGATTGCACGGTCACGGGAAACGCTTCCTGTCCCTGAGACGGGAGAGAGAGAGAGAGAGAGAGAGAGAGAGAGAGAGAGAGAGAGAGAGGACTGTTATTAGTTTACGAGCTAAAAACCGTGCGTAACGGTGCGCGCGGGCATGGGAACGTAAATTCGCCGTCATTAAAAAACCATTATCGAGGGCCCGAGCGATAAAGGTCGCCGTGATTCGCAGCCGCGAGCGGCGGATTTTTGAGAGCCGCACTCACGGCCGTCCGATCGTATCTCTCTCTCTCTCTCTCTCTCTCTTGCTTGCGCAACCGCACAGCAACCAGCGACAGCCACGCGAATCCTTGACGAGGATCCTCGATGACGATAGGTAAGACACGCGTGTGCAACGTGCACGGCGTCGCATCCGTATCGCCTGATTGCGCGATTCGCGTCGATAAGCGTCTCGTTAATCGACCTGACCTCTCCGGCTTCCCGAATTTTCCTTCTTATCTTTTAGCCGTCGATTTAGCCCAGATCTCGCTCGAGATGTCTCGCGTCGAACGTCGAACAGATAACTATATTCTATTCGGAATAATACGGCATGAGAGGTGTTGGCGAATCTCGTACGAATAGCGTGAGATCACAAGCAACCGTAATTGTTTCAGACAAAGGCGCATCGCATTGTTTACAAATATTGCAATTACGTCAGACCTTGCTGACCTTGAGTGTTGGCATTTGTGCATTTAACACTCTCGCTTAACTATGGAATATCGTCTCGTTATTTTTTCCATGCCGTTAAAGAGACGATACCGGACGATACGTCAGCCGCCTGCATCCCGCGTGCGATTCTCTTACGTCACACGGTCACGTGTACTCCGGAGAATATTCCTTGATCGATGATGATTCGATTGTCTCACGTTCGCGCGGGAAATAAAGCACGCGCGTGCGGGCGGGAAGCAAGACGCGTTTCTGCGAAGAACTGGGAGAAAGAGAGAGTGTGAGAGGGAACGGCGTAGAATTACGAGAGCAAGCACAAAGAGGCGAGGGAAAAAGGAAAGCCGACCGGCGCAGAGCAACGACCACCTGAGCCAACAATAGTCCATCGTTTAATCCGCTTGATGCACTAGCGCGCCGATATTAACCTTTCGCGAAGAGAATCCGCAGCTGCGCGCGGACAGCGGGCGGGCAAAAAAAAAATCATTAACACCGAGAACGAGAGCGGCCCGTTGCGCGAGATCCATTCGGGGTGCAGATAGAAGCCGCCGTTGATAGAAGCGGCGTGATAAAAGGGAGCCGGCTAGAGCGCTCCTTAATCTCCCCCCCCCCTCCACCTGGCGCTCCTAACGGCGGCCTTAAGGCGGCTCGCGGGAATGAAGCTTCCGCCAAGGAAATCGGGCGAACGCGCTCGCGTTTGGCCGCTCTCGATAATTCGCCGACGCGAGACAGCGTTCCGGGAATTCGCACGGTGCCTCCCGCGTCCCGCGGAACCTCTTTGATGTTACGGAAGATTTCGGCGGATAACGACTGCAATAACGCGACAGGCGCGGCGCGCGATGCCAGAATTCGACGGGATCGCACGGCGAGTCGGAATAATCCGGCGCGCGCGCATGCGCGTGAATCTTGGCTCTATCGTATCGGCCGATACGCGATATACGCCGAAATCGCGATTCCGAGGCGGCGCGTCGGCGACGCGCGCCCGTCCAGACGATAAGAGGTTATAATCGTGGCGGGGATGCCCCGCGAATTCGTCATGCAGGATGCGACGCGCAGCGGTATCAGCGGTCGCCGGGAGCCGCGCCGGATGCACGCGACAATCTGGAGATTTCGCGGTCGAAGGCAGATCGGCGCGGCTTTGACGCATGCGCATCCGCGATCTCGAATTCAGCGTTCAGTATCGAGGCTCCCGCCATCGCTCAAAGAAATGTTCCTCGGATATCCGTTTTATTGGAGTCTCTCGCCATCCTCGCGTACTGCGAACTCCGTGTCGGTTTTCAGATGAGCGCCTCGCTCATCAGGGATAGACGGATCGATTGGCATCGATCGTGCAGCGATAATGCAGCGATTCTGTTATCTAAATTTTCTAGCACGCGAGCACGACGGCTTCTCGACACAATCTGCTTCGAGTAATTTCCCCTAGCTCTCATTTTTACAGATATTTTACGATGGGAATAAAAAAACTAAAGAGAGAGAACTCTGACTGTACAGATTGAAAGCGGTGCAGCGGGTCCTCCCATTCTCGAGAATATTCAGCAGCCATTTTCGAGTGTACTCAGTTATCGAAAATAGAAAAATTGCGTTGAGAAAAATTGCGTTGAGGAAAATGTGCAGCTTTGATGGATAGTAAATAAAACTGAATGAGATATTTGTACAGCAGTTTATTTCAATGATAAATAACATGGCAATGCTCGAACGAGCTGGTGATAAATATCTTGGAAGCGCGCGCCGTTTGAATTCGCCTCGATTCTTTTACGAAAACTCGTGAAAACCCTCTCCACGTCTTGTTTACGTTTTACGGATCTTTTCGATCCACTGCCACGGAAACTGGCATCTCTGCACTCTCGACGTAGCGACGATCCCTGACGTAACAAGTCACATGAATTCCAATCCGTAGATCATTCGGGATTGGATCTGCGGCATGTCTGCGGAACGAATGATTCGACGAATGAGTCTGATGAATTTACTTTGCCATCATTAGCCGTCTCTCCAGCCTTGCCCTTTGATCTCCTCGGAGGAACAATACACGTCCGGAGATTCTCGTCTGGCACAGACCTTCCGGGATGCTTAATGCGACGTGGTTTGTCACGAATCAAGGTGGACTAATAGCTGCTATCCTCGACTCGGCGGTCACGCTTACGCGAGTTTAATTCGATCTGGCAGGCCGCGCGACGCACGCACACATGCAGCAGCCACGTGTGCATCTCGCTCTGGTTGACCACCTGCGGCACCGGGGAGATTCGCGACAGGCCCGTCGTCGCGATGCTCCGCGTCGCGTCGCGTCGCGACGCGTCGCGACGCTCGTGCCCGCGTCTCGGATTCCAAGGAAAACGGAGCGCGAATCGTGCCAGCGCGAAGATGAGATGAGATGAGGTCGCGACGCATCGCGCGCCACGAATAGAGCGCGGCTTCGGAGCGAGCGAAATCGATCCGCGATCCGGTCGAGATGGCGCGATTCGAGTGCTCGAGCCCCTCGTTAATCTTCCCCTGCGTCTATCCCCCCATCGGGGGATCGATTCTGGAACGAATCGATCCTGCAAGCGCTCCGAGCCGCTCGGATTAAAGCTGCTCGGTCGGTTTGCTTTCTCATCAATCGACACGTTACTCTCGTTAATCCGAATTCGCGTGACAACCGTGCGCACGTTCGCTCGCGTGCATTTATCTCCCTCTCCGCGCAAGCGAGTGCCAACGTATAGTGCATTCTTTACGTCACGGGGAGATTAAGAACGCCGTCTCGATTTAACTTTCATAACGTCTGGCCGCGCGCGCGTTACGTCGTTTTGGTCGCGCGTGTTCAGCGCGCGGGACGTAAGCACCCAAGTTTCGCCACAACAGACAAAGACAGACAGAAGGGGGAAATCCCTGATACGTCACGATCCGCTACCGTCCTTTTCCTATCCTTTCTCTTTCTCCCTCTCCCTCTCCCTCTCTCTCTCTCTCTCTCTCTCTCTCTCTCTCTCTCTCTCTCTCTCTCTCTCTCTCTCTCTCTCTTTCTCGCTGGCAAGCGGCCCTCCTGCGCGTGACGGCCGTCTTTTCCCCTGCCGTGACTAATCGCGACGAAAGTCGCAGTGTATCTCCTCGATGCTGGACCCGCGCTGGCGACCAGCGCGATTCTTGACTCTTGACATTTCCGTTTGCGGGATTTCGCCGAATCCCGCTGGCCCCGGGAATCCTCGCGCGCCTCGGAATCCGAGCGGTTTCCGCATCCGGAGGTCGCGCCGGATTACCTCACGACCCGTTATCCGTGTCATTGCCGCGGATAACCGGCAGCATCCGCGCTGCTACGACGCGCTAATTCGCGCTAATCTCCCTTGTCTCTCCCGTTTTTCTTCTGAATAATGCCGCGCGGGCGATCCCGCCCCCGTCCCCGCCATCCCGGTCCTTTGAGATTGACGACTGGCCGGCGAGTGCCAAGAGCGCGCGTCCGCGGGAAATTTCGAGGGCAAGGGAAATCCCGACCGATGTCGTCTCTCTCTCTCTCTCTCTCTCTCTCTCTCTCTCTCTCTCTCTCTCTCTCTCTTGGATCCTCGTGCCCCCCTCGTCCCCTCCTCCCTCCCTCGCCGCTAGGAGGAGCAGGGCAATCCATGGAAATGCGAAATCACCTGGCGGTCGGATTTTTCGAGTCGCGCGCGGCGGGAGGGAGGACGACGCTTTCTATCGGAATCGTGAGTCAGTCTCTCGGTAAACAGTGCAAATCGTCGCGCTTGTGCAAAAACGAAAGCACATGAGCGCGATAATTTTTACAACGGTAACGCAGAACGAGATAGGTGTGTAGTTTTATGTGACAGTTTTATTTGCGCGATAACTCGATCGAATGATTATCAGCTCGGTGAAACATCCGGAGGATTGAAAGATGTAACAAAATGATAACGCAGATCTCCCAGGTCTGCGGAGATGCTATTCCCAAGTAATATAGAGACAGACAGACAGACAGACAGACAGACAGACAGACCGACCGACCGACAGACAGACTCTCAGAGCGTCTCAGACTTTTTCCGTTGAATTAGCTGTGCTGCTAATTAGCTTCCCTGTCGCATCCCAGTCGCACGGTCGAGTTTCACTTGCTCGTGAAATTATTACGTTTCACCGGCTAGAATTGTCGAGAGCACGAGCGTGCCGGCCGGCGTCCCAGACGCAACGCAACATTTACGATAGAGATTTAAAAGGGCTCTCATTCGCGGCGACTTCCGTGCGCCATTCGCCATTCGACTCCGCTCGCCGAGTCAAAGTGCGACATGCGCGGGCTGCACATGCCGTGCCACTTTTGCGAATCGCGCCACCGTAGGCAGGAGGATCGTAAAGCCCACAAGGATATTGCGAACGCTCGGCTTTATTTCGGTCGTCCCGAAAGCCAAGCGCGGTTTCGTGGAAAGAGAACCGGTCGTTTCGAAATCCGCCACCGCGCTGTACCGGATAAAGAAACTGGTCCAGCGGCGGCCGCGACGACAACGACGACGACGACGACGACGACGACGACGACGACGACGACGACGATGTCGACGACGCGGAGAGGAGCCGGTGGTGTTTGGCCGTCGTCCAAAACTCGTGATGCCCGTGGATTTATCGAGGAAATCCTGGCCGCGCGCAAACAACCGGCCGCTGCGGAAACCAGCGGCGACCGGCTGCTGAATGGAAAAAAATTGTTTTACAATCGACGAATGGCGTCGGGCTCGACCGGATCGTCGGGATTACGTTCGCGTGCGATCGTCATCGTAATCTCGATGAGTGAAAATGTTAAATCGCTTGCACAAACACCTGCCTGCCCGCTACGTTCACGTTTACCAACAACAAACAGTTGCGTTTTATCTCGCAAACAAGTAATTGCAGGCGCGTTAACGCCACGCGAGCGCGGCTTCTATTTAACGTTTGCTCCATTTATCGCGCGTCGCGGCGATCAACGAGCGTTCAGCTAAATCTCGACAATCTCCGCGATCGAGCGCGATTACCTCATCCCGCAAACGAAACTCGCCGTGCGAGAATTCCGTTGGGGGGGAAAAAAAAAAAAGAAAAGGAAAAAGAAAGAAAACCCAGAGAAGAAGAATAATAATAATTGGAACGACGCGACGGGGGATTTCATCCGAGGGTCGCCGTCGATTAAAGCCGTCGAATTCTCCTCGCAATCGCGGGCCTCGAAACCGCGAGGCGAGCGATAAGAAAGCCACACGGGGATTGTCGCGGCCGGCTGGTCAACACGAGCAGGAGGCTCTCTGACCTGGATTTCTTGGCGAGCGATTAATGAACGGACGGACGGACGGACGGACGGACGGACGGAGCGTTACGCCGCGCGCTCGCTTTCCAGGCCGGACTGGAACGCTAGTTGCCGGCCGACGTTGCGATTTTTCGCGACTTGCGCAATGCGGCGCATGCCCGAGAGATAGAGATCTTAGAAACCCCGGCGACCTTTATTCCTCGCGCGGGCCCGAGCGAGACACGTGCGCGCGCGCGCGCGCGCGCGCGGAGAAACCGCGGAATAAAGAAACCCGACTCGGCGCCGACTCGCGCGAGTACTCGCGCGAGTCAGCTCTCCGTCAGATCTCCAAGCCGGGATCCCGGCGGTATTAATTTCGCCGTGCGTCAACGCGCGATCCGAGAGCGCATCAGAGGCTGATGACGAAACGCGATCATTAAACGCTCCGCAGAAGCGTTCCTCTCGAACGATCCAGCTCTTTCCGCCCGCTTCGCGCTCGCTCGCGCATCGAAGCGGCGACACCGGGGGCATAAAAACACGATGCGTGGTCGTCTTCGGCGGGACGGGGCGAGGGAGCGTGTTCGACGAGCTATTTGACCCCGACGGGTTACGCGCGCGCGCGCGCGTTGGATTCTGGATCTTTCGGCGCTCAAGTGCGTCGTACACGTGCGAGAACCACCGACGCAACACGTGCGTGCGAAAGAATGTCGGCGATTACGCCGGTCCGATCTCTCGGCCGACCGGTCGGTCGGTCGGTCGGTCGGTCGGTCGGTCGGTCCGCTCGCTTCTGCGAACCCGTCTTGCAAAATTACGACGGTAGAAATTCGCGAGCGCACGCCCTCCTCTCGGCTGCCAAAACGCCTCGCTGCCAGGCTACGAATTACGAGCGACCGTTAAGGCGCGTTAGTGGTACAATATCATTAACATTATTATTACGGCAACGTTGACCCGCCGCCGGGGAAACGCCCGGATGGCGCGGCCAGTATGGCGGGAAATGTCTTCCAGCCAGAGTAATTCCAATCTCGGGATAGAGTTTTCAAATGTGGACACGTGGACGAGTAATGAGCGAGCGAGTCGCGCGTGGGATTCAGTCCATCTCGAATTTTATTTATCGCCAAGTATCTTGCGCCCCCGTCCAACGACACGTACAACACACGTGGCGCTCACGGGAAACACTATGCGCATTCAGACGTGCGCATTCAACGGATATCAAAATATCAAAACGGATATCCGAATTGCATGCCCGCGGAAGCGGAACGGACCCAGACGGACTCGACAATCTCTCGACTCCGAGATGATTCGCTCAAGTCACCACGCCAGAGGACGAGACGACCCGACCGTACGCTGTGCTCGCGCCGGAGCGGGGGGGGGGCGGGAGGGAGGAAAGATGAGGATTTCTTCCAATCTGCGCTGCGTCGTTGAGCTGGAGTTTCCGCGAAGCTTGGAAATGCAAGCGGAGATGCAAGCGCATACAAGGCGATACAAATGACGCAACGCGCGTGGGATTTGCGCGAGAATCGAGAGATGGTGATAGAGATAGAGAGAGAGAGAGAGAGAGAGAGAGAGAGAGAGAGAAATGGCTTTTGTCTCTGTTATACAACGTTTCTCGCGACGAGCTGCCGCTATTCGGCCGCTGCTTCTCGATAGCCTCTAGGCAGAGTACTTAGCTGTCCGACGTCAGGAGCGTAAATCTTGCGGCGCTACCGATTTATTAGACGCGCGGCATAAGAGCGCACGGCGGCTCCGGTATTCCTCGCTTTACAACGGCGAGCATCGGCGTTTCGGGGAAGCGGCGCTTTTCGACGATGCGAGCGTTTTATGCGCCTCGCGTCGCCGCGAAAGCAGAAGCGAACGGCGGCTCTAGCGTGTCGATAAATAAATCCGCGGCTTTGTTACTTCTCTCTGTAAATGTCTCGAGAGGCCGGAGAGGAGGAGAAACGACTCGCGCGAGAATTAGATGCGGCCTTTACGATGCGCGCTTTCTCTCTCTCTCTCTCTCTCTCTCTCTCTCTCTCTCTCTCTCTCTCTCTCTCGCGCGCGCGATTCTCGCGTACGTCGAATGCGCTCGACGGAAACGCGTTCCTTTGAGGCTCCTTCGCTGCTTCGTACAAGCGCGTATACCGAAAAGGTACGCTCGCCACTTGGGGCCGGCCTTGATCGTCTACGTGTACGACGCGATTAGGAACTGGAAGTCCCCGCGACCTTCGCCGTGTCACGTGTACGTCAGGCTTGACAAAGGCGAACGTTCGACTCCGAGTATCAAGTCTGTCGGCTAGGAAACTTGCGAGAGAGAGAGAGAGAGAGAGAGAGAGAGAGAGAGAGAGAGAGAGAACTACCGATACGCCCGCGATTTGCTGGAATATTTTCAGTTGTTAATCGCGCGCGTGCGCGCGTGAAAGAAACGAGAGAAATCGCCGAGCACAGCTGCGCCCGCAACGACAAGCAACGAAACAAAGTCGTGGATACTCTTGGACGATCGGCAACGTGAATAGCGAGCGAGTACGCGCATCGGAAAGAGAAGGACAGAAACTGGCAGAAACGCGTGATCTCAGAGAAGGGAATTCCCTCGTCCAGGCTTGCCGAGACGAGCCTGTCGCAACATCTACGTGTCGCCTCCCGAACGGCTGAACGCGACCTCTCCGCGACCCCCCGTATATCAGATTCAGACGCGCGCCTGAAAATAATCCTGCCTACGGCCGTTCCGTTATATCCGAAATAAATCTGCTACGCCGTTAAATCGCCGTGAGCGTTTTCTCTCGAGCGAATGCTCCAGCAGAAAATTCATTCCCGTCTTGGCGGGAGATTGCCGAGCGAAAGCGGCTCGCGGGTCGGTGGGRACTCTTTTTTTTATTTTCATACAGAAATCCCGAAGAGCCCGAAGAAGGATCAGCAGGATCAAACTCGCAGTTTGACGAAGCACGTCAGCGAGCGAGCAACCAGAGCGCGCCCTCGATTTCACGATTTCTGCCGAAATCCGGTTAGCCGTCGACGATCCGTGGTGATCCTACGGATCGGCAAGAAGATTACGAGAACTCGGTGTCGATCCCCAGCGGGGATCAGAGGGCATTCCACCGAGTGGTACCCGGGTCACGTCCAACGTCACGTGACCGTGACGTTCCGGTACCGCCTCGCGCTCGCGCGCTCGAAAATATGCATCATCGAGCGAGAGGGAATAAATAATATCGGACAATACCGGTGTAACACCGGCAGGGAGATGTTACGCGCCATAGCAGAAGCGTGCGTCGGGGTCGTGATTGTAGAAGTGCATCGTGAAGCACCTCGAGCGAGCTGTCTCTCACGACAAAGGACAGCGGTTGGTTCAACGCGCGAGATATCTCTCTCTTTCGCTCTCGCTCCATCGAATTGAAATAGGATCTCGCAGCTCGTTGCCGTAACCCGATCGGCGTGAGCGTTTCGGGAGAGCTCGATGCCCTCGCGATTGATAAAAGACGATGAAAAAGGCGATAGCAGGGATTCCGAGTCTCCCTCGGTGCCAAACGGCGCCTCTTCTCTTAATCAGAGATCTCTCATTAGCGTCGCTTGCAATTTGACGCGGTATCGTCGGCGAGGAGCAGACTCGCTCCTCTCAGCGAGCGCGCTTCGACGCCGGGTGACGTCTCGCGTGTGGAAAAAAGAGTCGAACAAAAACAAGAATCCGTACGAAAGGCGAATGGTCTCCCTCGCGTGCCTTCTGCGCGCCTTCGTCCTTTGTTCCTGCTGCGTGACGATGCACGCGCGAAGAGACGCGTACACGCGCGAACTGCGCAGCGAGCTAATCTCGGTGGAAGATAAGGGAAACGGGAGTGAGCGAGAGAGGGCGCATCGGAGCGGGAGCGACAGAGACAGAGACAGAGAGAAAGAGAGAGAGAGAGAGAGAGAGAGAGAGAGAGAGAGAGAGAGAGAGAGAGAGAGCGGGCGGGAAGGAAAGACGGAGAAGGAGAATCGGAGCGCAAGCGGGCAAACAAGAGGGGAGAAACGAAGGCGCGTGGCGGTGCCTAGGTCAACCGAACGCAATATCCGAAAGCGAGTCGGGAAGGAGGGGGGGGGAGGAGAGGAGCGGTGAAATACGCTGGGTAATTCCGGTCTAATTCTCGATCCCGCATTCCGGGGCTCGCGCCCACCTGGAATCCTGAAATCGAGCGATCGCGGTCGCTTCGTCAGCTTCCCCATCGATGCAGATCGATGCGAAAGACGGACGACAGCGTGAAATTGGCGAACGGAAGCATCGCGCTCCTCTTCCTCGCTCTTTTTCTCTCTCTCTCTCTCTCTCTCTCTCTCTCTCTGTCTCGAGAGAGCTCTCAGCCACCTGTGATCCGAATCTGACTTCTCCCGTTATCATCTCTCTCGGGCTTTTAAGGCTCGTAATCGACCATCACCGTTGCATCGGGACGATGCATGTGACGTTCCGGAAATTGTAGGACGAGTTGACGCTGCGCATCAGCATCAGCGGATTCAGTTGAGAAATGCAGCAGAAACGGTCCCTTTATCGCTGCAAAGATCGACCGAGATCGATCAGTTGTCGCATACGTTGTTGAATCACGTAACGTCAAGATCAAGGCGTCTTGATTCAGAGACGAAAATAAGGAAAACGACAAGCCAAAGCGTCATTGTCTCTCCATGCGGCCATGCGCGAGGAGGATCATCCGCGCGTAACGCGCGCGCGCGCGCGCGCGCGGTTGCATCCCGAATATCTCCGCACGAGAAGGCTCTCGGAATACTCTCGGAGGGTCCATTCGCGGTACCGCGCAGGAGGACTTTCCAGTTAAAGCGTACAAATAAACAGCAGCTTGAATTAAGCATCGCTCGCGCGAGAGCGACGACAAGGAGCGGCCGGGGAGGAGAGGGGCAATGGCAAGGGAGAGACAGAAACGAGGAACCCCGTTTCCCCAGGACGGTGTGGCGGTGGGTGAAGGGGAGGGCACGCGCGAGCCAAAGAGAGTGACACAAGGTGGTTGCGAGGGAGAGAGAGAGAGAGAGAGAGAGAGAGAGAGAGAGCCCCTTCCGCGCGCGCGCGCGCGCGCGCGCGCCCGCACAAGATAAACTGAAAACAAAGCGCCGCGGGATATAACGCGTTAATATAACCGCGGAGAGCAGCTGCACCGCGTGGAAGGCGAGGAAGGGGACAACGAACTTGCAACCCAACTTGACGTCCGTGTCGACGTGAGATCACGCGTGGATCGCGGGACGAATCGCAGCGGGTGATATCCGGAGCGTGCGCGAGCGAACTCTGACCCCGCGAGGAGTTTACGAGGGAGGAGACTCTCGCCTCCTGCTCTGGCCCGATCGCGATCCCGTTGTTCGCCATTGAGATTATCTGGCCTCTCGAGGGGAGGGGGGAGGGGGAGGGTGGGAGGGGGGAATCAGGCGAGCGTGTCTTTTGGGCGGCGTAAAGTTTTGCGTAAATAAGCAAAGCAGTTACCCGCGCTCCGAGAGCGCTCTTTGCGGCGTTGTTAACGCGCCGGATAAAAGGAGAAAAGACGACGCTCCGTTTCAGACCGAGACGTCCTGCAACCGGACGTTTCTCCCTCTCTGTCTATCTCTCTGCTTTCTTGGCGACAAAGAAAATCAAAGTTTACACTAGATAAAGAGTTGCGTGCTTGCTGGTCAAACAGAGCCGAGCGCTTTGTTTGGAATCGCTGACAAAGATCCAGATTATGCGAGGCTGGCACTGAGAGTCGGCGATAAGGGTACGGTTCGAAGGCCGCGGCCAGATACGTCGACGACCAGTTATAGAACAAGGAAAACAGGAGAGGAAAAGAAATCTCGCCTATCTCGTCCGGTTTTACCGGACTGGCCGAATAGCGTACAGTTAACGGGTAACGCTCGAGCCCGGCGCCGTAGGGTGGCGATCAATAGATATCCGTTGACTTTGCTAGCATTCGAGATCTGTCAACGATAGACTATAATGTCCAAACGATAGGTCGCACGGATAGGTCGTTACGTCAACTCGTACTCTCGCTCTCGTTTCTCGCTTCATATTCCTGCTCGCGTCTCCATCACCTCTCGTTTCTCCTTTACCGAATCGCTTAATCGCTCGTACGCGCATCGTCATAGAAAATCTGAAATGAGATCTGAAGGGAGATCTGTAAGCCGCTTGGCAATCTGATCTCGATCTCGATTGTCGCGTTAAGAATTATTTATCGCCAATTTCCCAGGCCGAAACACCGGCCGCGATCCGGCTGTGAGGCGTGTCGGAACCTAAGATCTGGCTTCGAGGAAGCCAGCAAGGCCACTCGGACCCTTCTGGGCCTTAAGGTCCTCCGGCTCGCGCGGAATGCGAGTGATAAAAAAAGGAGACTCGAAACCGCCAAATATCCCGCTGCAGCCACTTCCTCGTCCTAGCTTCCCTCGTGTAACACTCGCATTCCACGTCCGTCCTCTTCTCTCGACTCTTGCCTTTCTTCGGCATCGCTTTGTAACGCGCGACGTATGAATACCTCGGTGAAAAGGATGTAGTAACCATTGTTGTGTCTTTATTCCGGACAAAGGAAATCACTTTGGATTTTAAGCCTCACCCGCATAGTTAAGCGACAGCTTTCAGGAAGGATAGAGGAATTCCGGTTACACAATGCTCAAGTAACAACGTTACAAGCGCCATTATCTATTTGCAAAGGCATATTCGAAAGTTACGATTATTATCGTAATAATAATAAGGAGATTATTAGAGAGATTATCGTCAGACTTACAAATTGATCCTTTCCCAAGATTGGTTATCAATTAATGACTCGTTAATGTCTTTAGAAAGTCAAATCGCTGAATCTCTTCTACGGTAATCAATTTGACCTTGCCGCGAGGAGAAACTTGTTGTTCCGAACGTTAATTTCAATTGGCCGGATAAAAGTTTTCCATTTGTAAATCTTTACGAATAACTATGCAGATTAACTATAGCTTATTAATAAATTATTAATTAATGATTCTGTATCAGAATTCTGTAAATTGGAAACAGCAATGATGATGATGATGGCGCAGCTACATGCATCTCTCTGGCGTTCGGACGTCGAGTGAAATAATCGGATAATCGCGCGAAATAAAAGCCGTAAAGCGATCGAGCTGGCGAAGAACAGCGTAGGCGCTCTCGCAAGTTTCTCACTCAATTAACGTAACGTTATTTCCGTGCATCGCTCGGAGAAGAAGCGCGATCGTGAGAGGCTCGATTACGCGGCTACGGTGGCGCGGAGCGACGAGTTGGAAGACTCGTGTCGGCCGCCGAATTCGGGCTTCCCGAAGGAAGAATGGCAGCAAGGAGCGAACGGAGTTGGCTTGCTTTCTCGTGGATCGCGCAACGAATTTAAAAGATGCATCCGGCCACGKGGGGGGGGGGGGGGGGGRGGGAGTCGACTGGCGACCGAGGGAAACATCATTCCGATGTAAATGCGACCCGGCTGCGTAATATGGTCGCCGACGCGATGCCGGCCGCCGAAATAATGATACGAAAGTGGGCTCCCAATTTTCGTATGCGAACGGTGAGTGCCGTTCTGGAGAGTTGAGGCCGTGCGATGAGTCGATTCGCGAGTTCCGCCGTATTTCCGCCGCTGCACGCAGCTTCATGCGATTACGCAATCCGGTCGCTTCGGCGGATCGACGCGGTTTAACGATCGACGCGAAATTTCCGAAAACAACTGGCCATTATCGCGATCGCGATGGCGGTGCGCGCGCTTTCCGCGCGTTACAGTTTGTAAACAGCGCGCTGCGCCGCGCGGATCTGCGCGACGCGAGCGCGATTAGAAGCCTCGCGCAAGGCTATCTTATCTGTGGAATGCGACTTCCGGTTGTCCACGAAGTCGCAGCTTTCCCTCGAGCGGCCGAGTCACGAATCGGCGAGCCGCGAAAACGCCGCGTCGCGTCATCGCGTCATCGTCATCGATCTTGCGCAACGTTCGACGAGTCTCTGGGCCGTCTGCCAATCGCGCGCGATCCAGCTCGGCGCATGTCAGCGGCGACTAGAGCGAACGAATGTGAATCACGCTCGACCGGCGTCAAGCCGAAATCTACTCTGGCTCCGGAAGTCATTATAAACACGTTACGAGGATCCCGTGGCATAGGAATCAACCGCGTGAAATTATCTGATTTCCAGAAAATCAAATCAACACCTCGATACGCGATTCCATATCGCGTGCAATAAGCAATCGCATCGATTCCAACGATCGTATCGTCGATATTAAAATGGAAATGAAACGTGAATTCCACGTGACCAACACAGCGTTATGAATTCTTCCGTCTCTTTCTTTATCCGTATACAATTTACAAATCATGACGACAATCCGCAATCCGAATTTATCGCGCGTCGTTAAGATACGTTTCCATCGTCGTCCGCCCCTCCCCTTCTCCCCCTTCACCTTCCCCCCCCTCTCTCTCTCTCTCTCTGTCTCTCTGTCTCTCTCCGTCTTTCTGTTATTCTTCCTTTTCCAAGCTCGTATACAACAGCGAACGGCGTGCGCCGCGTGCGCCGTGTGTGTAGAAATAATAACGGATCGGTACAATAGATAAAAGAGAGCGCCGCTGTGTTCCATTGTGCCGCGCCGAATGTCACACGTGACATACGGATCAGCCGTTTGATCAGCCGAAATTGACGAGGATAGCGCGACGAAGGTTACTCGCGATCGCGAGATGGCGAATAGCGTCGCGACTCGCGACTCGCGACTCGCGACTCGCTGGCACGAGGAAGGCGATCAGGCTGCCTTTGTTCCGCGCGCGTGCACGCGTACTCTTTGTTTACGCGCGCATTCCGCGCGGCCGGGCGGCGCGACTCTCGCGCTCGCAGCGCTTATCTGCATCACAAAGCGCTCGCCGCTCCAGTCTGGCCTACATATTCCGGCGCGTTTCCCCGACCGATAACCGCAGAGTGGTGACGCATCGGACCGAGATAACAATGTCAGGAACAATGTTGGCCGGATAAGGCGGAATTTCGCGCGGAGCTGGCCGCTGACGACGCCCGTCCGGAGGCTGTTAAAATTCGCGAGTCCTTAATGGCTCGCGATTGCTAAGCTCGCGGCGAAAGCCAACGAGGATTCAAACGTGCCGTTATCCGCACGTGAGGACTCGAGCGAGTTTCTCAGTTCCAGGGTCCTAACCCTGGAGGAGGAGTAATCGCCTGTTATATTATCGTCTCGCTGGTGTTTACTCCTTGATGATAAAATATCCTTGATGGAAAAATTTCCCGAGCGAGGAGGAAGCTTCGATCCGGCGGCTCTCCGGCGATCAAAGCCGCTCTCGATCAGCATGCTGCTCGAGCAGCACTTTCGCAGCGGTTACTTTCAGAGTGGCAGAGTTCTCGACACTCGCGCGAGTTGCGTGTGGCAGAATCAACGTAACATAATTAAATATTTCCCCGGTGGAGCGATACGTTTGCTCCTATCAGAAGCCGAGATCTGGAAAGCAGTGCAGAAACTCCCATCGGCGGCCATTGCGCGATCAAATGAACAGATGAAATCTATTATCCCACGCGCGATCGCTTAATGGCACAAGGAGGCCGGCGCATCGCGATAAGGCAATTAAAATAGAAAAATCAAGATAAGCCGAGCGGCATAACTTTCATGCGCTTGCGTAACCGCGGCGACGCTACGTAAATCGGATATGCCAGTCCGCCGGAGGATTTGTACGGATGCGTTACGCGTTAAAAGTCACGCTCACGGCTAAAGGTCGCCGAGTAGTGGCACTGCCATTTGCGTGGATCTTGATGGGTTATTCGAAAATGGATGAAAAATTCGAAAAATGACGGGGAATGCTCGCACGAGATAAGCTCGACGAGTACGATAACGTGGAATCCCTCGCTGAAGAAATGCGAGGTGCAAGGTGCACTCGAGGAAGCCTGGTAGCCTTCCGAAGCACTTTGAACTCCGCTGAACATCAAACGCTGGATTATGCAATCGCGTGCATTCGTAATAGTCCCGCATTCGTAAATACGTCTCACGACGGGCAATTCGACCGATTCCTCTTGTCGTTGCCGCGTACGAAGCGACCGATCGCGAGTAATTTTGGTTGTTACGAGGAAATCTCGCAGCAGAAATCTCTGAGCAAGTCGAGGGCGGATTGGCACGCGTGTTGCCGGCGAAGAGAGAGACAGAAACGGCCAGAAACGATGGAAGCGTTAGAAGCGAGCACGTGGACGCTTCGGATTCGCCGTCAATTAATTAGGCGATAATTCTTGCGGGCGATTAGGCGCGGATGGAAAAAACGGAACGCTCGCGGATTCCGCGCGATGAATTCAAGGACGCGCCATAACGAGACATCGCGGACGGAATTGGCGATAATGGCGCGCGTGTTGGAGCCGCGCGGCTGAAACACGCGCGGTCGCTCGCTCGCTCGCGAACGCGACCTCGCATTTTTCTCTATCGCTCTTGGCGTCGGATCGCTCGCTTAAGGAGATCTAGATGCGCGAGATCGCTCGCCAGCCGCGACTGGCTTCTAAGACGCGCGTCTCGCGCGACCTTCACCCGCAGCCGTCCATTTTCAGCGGATTTCGCGGAATCCCGCGCGGAATCGCTCGCTTTCGTTGCCGCCGGCAACGCGACCGATCCCGATCGCGATCATTCCTCATTGTTGATTCGTCTCAGCTCTCGCGCTCGAGCGTTACGCTCAGCGTCACGGCGAGGCGTAATATTCAGGCGTAATATTAGTCCGGCGACTAATTGCAAGCGCGCATACTCGATGGAAAACAACGCGGCGGCTACTCGCGACCTAATATAATTTACCTTACGATCGTCTCTTATGAGAGACGGCCGATTCTCCGTATCGGCTCTCCACGAGGAAGATCGTACCGACGATCTCTCGATGATTGATCGCCGACGATCTGCATCGAGCTGCCGTCGACAACAACTCACGCGCAACGGCAAAGCAGAGTCCCCGCGGTTCGCCGCGATTTGTCAAACCGTGCGTGTTCCTATGCGTGGATCTATTTGCGATCCGTTTGCGAACCGCGGGGACTCGGCGGCGGCTTCGCGGTGCGACGTGTCGAAAGGCGCCTCGCGCGCGTAAATGCCTAAGCAAACTTGAAGCTTCGACTCGCTAGATGCGCAGGCATTCGACGCATCGCCGCCGGCCATGCTGGCTTTTGCGAGACTCCGATGTGACCTCTAAGTTGCTTTGATTTCTAATGTCAAACTGACGCATTTACGCATGGCAAGATCGGTCAGTCCGAGATGGACAGAGATGGACTCGGGCTCGCGATCCGAACTCGCCTAGCGAGTAGCTCCCGGTTTGAAATTCGAATTGGCATTCCTCAGCTTCGCATTCGCAGCTTTCTTCGTCCGCGTTCTTCAAGCGGAAGGAAACGCCGCTCTATGTCGAAACAGACCCGCACGCGGGTCTGTTTTTACGTTACTTATTCCGAGTCGAAGCGGAAAAGCTGTCGCGAGTGCTGTTTCATTGTCGCGCCACGTTCCTCCGCATTGTGCCCGTACGAAGCAAGAATTCTCGGCGATAAAGCAAAATCCGTTCCACCGCTGTACCGCGTGTTCCAAGTCTCCCCTCCCACTCTCTCTCTCTCTCTCTCTCTCTCTCTCTCTCTCTCTCTCTCCTTGCTTTCAGGAAAATGATAATTGCGCGACGAGCGCGGCTGCGATCGGCGCTCGCAGCCGCGCATCGGATGCGTTTACGCGGCTGCGTAAGCTGCGACTCGTCCTCGGCGATGTTGGCAACGTTACGGTCCTGCGAAGGACAAGGCACAGGAATGTCACAATTACGCGGGGAAGCCATAAATACAGGCACGGCGTTGCGAAACATCGTTGCCGTACGCGCTTTTAACGGCCGCCAAACGGTGACGCGCATCTGGAATCCGCAAACGAGCAGCGAGCGCGATCGAGACGCCGATTCTCGTTTCGAGATTCCACCGTATCCGAGGCATCGGGCCTCCCTTGAAACGTGAATTTTTACACTTTGCCCTCGCCGAAGTGAGCGCGTAAGCGTGTAAGCCACGCGGATCCAAGCGGGATTTCTCAGGCGGCGGGAGAGAGCGGGGGAGGAAAAGTCAAGGCAGTTTTGGAGGCGCCTGTACGCTCGCCGCATGCGAGGACGCACAATTTACCGCCTTATCTCGCGGTCGTGTTCGAGCCGGCGTCCGTCTCCTCGCCTCGTCGGTCATCCCGAATTCCCGGTTTTACCGGGATCGACGAATTGCGCCACCAATTGCACCATTGCGCCCGAATTGCCACCGATCGCGATTGCGCAACGCGGAATCGAGCCCTCGCGTTTTCGCCGGGACGATTTTAGCTAACGATGCCGTTTAGCTAACGTGACGAACGCAATGCCGAATGCTCGTTAATGCGTGATTAATTAAAAAATATTATAAATATTTACGCAAGAGAGCAGATTAGATTTTCGAGCGCGATCGATTATGCGATCGGTCCGATGTGATTTTGAACAAAAAGTCGTTCTCTCGTGCACAAGTGCACGCGGATTACAGGTTGTCGAAACGTAACTCTGCGTGACTCAGCGGATGAGTTACATTCGCGTACAATTAATCGTGTAATTAATCATCTCAATGACGAAGACCACTGGCCCATGGTCGAAGGTCACGAGCTCGTTCGGCTCGTTCGGCTCGGAGCGGCACGTGTCGATTTCATGTTGAAAATCTGCATACACTCGCTTAACGCGTCTGTGTAACTTTACGTGCGCTTTGTTATTCGCATTCTTGTAACGTTCAATTGTCGCATGGCGCAAATTAACGCGCGATCGAGAGGCAACATCTTCGCTCGCGCAACGAGATTGCGAGATTGATCGTACGATCGCACGCGTTGCGTGCGTTCTTGCGCAATGATCATTGCGTTTGATATATTTAATAGCTGATCGTATATACGTACATTTAATCCCACATTATTAACAGCTTTCAACATTTTTGCATGCATAGCTGCTCTTTCTGTGAATTACAAAAGATCATCGCGCGAAGCAGCGCGCTGCTAGCTTCACAATACTCTCTTCAGCATCGTAATTTTCTTTCGTCCCGTCTCGTTCCGACGACCGGAAGTCCTCGGCTGAATTTCTGCCAGCATAATCGTGTCTCATGCAACCGATAAACAATCCGCCGCGCGGATTGTCACTGGCGTCATCGTGTCACGATGCTCTTCCCGTCCGAATCAACTCTCTTCAGCATGTAGACCGCCGCGCGGCCGCTTATCTCCTACATTCCAGCGGAGCCGAGGTAAATGCGAGGAAAAGAAGCCGGAGAGAAAAAGCAGAGAGAGAGAGAGAGAGAGAGAGAGAGAGAGAGAGAGAGAGAGAGACGCGCGCCTCCTCCTTGTCAGCGATGATCCCCAACCTGGCATCAAGGTTCCGGGAATCCCACTACTCGCGTGCTCTTTCTACGATCCGGTATAACGATCCGCGATCGCGCGCAGGTCGATCGATTCAACAACAAGATCGACCTGGCGGAAAATCGATCGGTGCAACGGTCGCTCGCTTGCAGCGCAACATTGTTTACGCGGAAGCGCAACGTGTTTGCGCAGACACGGCCATTAGACGAATCAAAAAGTTGCGGCGCAACAAGTAAGCGAGTGCAAGTAAGTCATTAGCGCGCGTCGGGCCATCGGGCGCGACAATGATCGTTGGCAAACGAGAGGAATCATCCGGCTGAATAAATTCCTTCGGATCCGTACGAGCGAATCGTCTCGCATCTGCGATGGACACTTTGGCCCCGCGCGAAAAGCCACGCGCGTGCACTCGATCGTTCATCCGATTATGCAAATCCCGCGATATTTATTTATGAAAGCGCACACGTGCGCACACGCATTCGAACGCGCCACGTTAATTTCCCACGTCGAAGGAAGCTTCGGCGCTCTGCCGAAGGACGCGCGGAATGTCCAATGTCCCTGAAACATGGAGACATGGAAAAACCGATTAATCGCGCATTAAGACCGCGTCGCGATTAATACGCGATTAATTTCACGCCGGAGACGTCTCACACGTGTGTTTTGTCAGCCTTTACTTTCGTCGGGGCTCGCTTCGGGATCGGTCGTCGAGTCGAGCGATCCGCGAT
Organism: Eciton burchellii; assembly: GCA_020341155.1. Classification (NCBI taxonomy): domain Eukaryota; kingdom Metazoa; phylum Arthropoda; class Insecta; order Hymenoptera; family Formicidae; genus Eciton; species Eciton burchellii. Next base: position 1,997,491 of record JAHMML010000012.1, on the reverse strand, counting down.
CGCTTGTTTGTCCCGGCTGGATCTCGCCTCTTTTCTTCTTCTTCTTCTTCTTCTTCTTCTTCCCTCCGTCTCGCTCCGTTCCTCTTCCTCCTCCTACCTGCCGTTACATCGGGTTATTGCGTTTTACTAGTGGCGGACCGCTACGCTTCTCTCTCTCTCTCTCTCTCTCTCTCTCTCTCTCTTCCTCTCGCGCGTGCAAGAGAGAGAGAGAGAAAGAGAGTCATTACTGTCTCTCGAAATGCGAATATGCAAAGGCGACACCACCACTCGCGGAAGCGCGATGTCGAAACGAGCGGCGGTAGTTTCTTTCGCATAGCTCGGCGATTCTATCCTTCGCTGTTGTTGCTCGCGCGCGCGCGCGCGCGCCGAGTGCGTCAAAAGTCATGTTCCGACTCTTCGAGATCGCATCGGTTCGATTTGCATGCGAATGATTGGCGAGGTTCGCGCCTCGGCGGCGGGCGGCTTTTCGCGTTCGCTTCTTGAAAATTGGCCGGATCGCGCCGGATTATCGGCCGCGCGATTATTACACGTCGAATCGATCGATCCTGCTTATCGCCGTGATTAGCCGTGAAAAACGCATTTCCAATCGTCGGCGTATCCTTAAGCGGTTTCACGCGTGTCCGTTCCTGCACTCGCCGCTATCGGCCGCACGGCGGCGCGCACGTGAACGCGCGCGGAGGCGAAATTACGAATACGTAATGAACGGAACTCCGCGAATTGCGGCGACGTAGAATGTGTTTTTCGCGAGTACCTCGCTTCGCTGCGCCTCGAGCCTTATCTCCCGACAAATAAAATAAATGAATTATCGCGTTCGGCTGCGCGCATCCGCGCGCGCCTCGCCGATGCGCGGTTCAATGCCGTGACTTTTCGATCGCACGCGTTCGCGCCGATCAACGCTCCGCATCCGAATTTCTTGCTCGAATTTCCTCGAATTTCCGCTCCGCGATCGCCAAAATATCTCGAGTTTCATTTCACGAAAAATGTCAGCGGCATAAAGGATCGCCGATCAGCGGAACGGCTCACCGTTTGCTTTTCCACATTGCGATAAGACGCATTCAATAACCAAACGGACCAAAGCACGCTCCGATAGCACCGACGTGATAACGGCGCTGATAACGACGCGCGCTATCTTTCGCGCGCACGCGAGTCTCTGCGGCGCGTCCTCTGAATGTTTTTTATCGTCGATTTAGACCGCGCGAAAACACACGGCGGGACTGCGTGTCGCAATTCGCTTTTCTCGCTCGACCTGCACGCCGTCCGGCATTGATATCCATGTGCCGACATGTCGAGATACTCGGGGAATAGAGCGAAATTCGGCAAAGCAAATTATTATTATTGTTATTCTACGAGACTGTTGAAAGGCACGAAAGGCATCGTTACGCGAGGCAGCATTATGCCACGAGATGTTTATTGTCGCGTGAAGTAACTTTGACGTGTTCGCGATTTATTAACGACCTGCGCTGTTAATTTTTATTTTTACCCGCCTCTGCCCGCCTCTGCCCGCCTTTGCCCGATCGAGATTCGTTAGTTTAATATCCCGATAGCACGCGGGAACGCGTCTGGAACGCACTCCAGAAGCGGATTTGTTCTACGAGCGTACAAAGTGCGCTTCCTCGCGATCCTTTCCTCGATGGCTAGGATCTGCGAGGATCCGAGATGCCGACAACAGCCTTGTTTCGAGGCGGGTGTCCTCTCGGCTAAAAATAACGCGGATTATTAATGGCCAAGTGCGCTGGCTGTAATCTTGAGCGCGATAATCGTCAACGCAGGTGTCTCTTCGTAGGATGTCCAAGTGAAGCGGATGATTCTCACGTGAAAAGTACATAACGTTCCACGTGACGTTTCGATACGAGCATGACTCGTGTCTTCTTCCTATTGAAGTAGGTTCTTGCACCGTGCGCGCAAAACAGCTAGACGCAAGGATTCGCGCAAAGTATATATCTCGATATATACGAATATTAATATTAATATTTAATTAATATTTCGAATATTAATCGAGATTAATTCACGTACGAGTGAATTACATCATACGTAACTCGCGACTCGATCGCGAGAATGTTTACTCGCTTAAACTTTACGCGCAAAGCTCATTCTATACGTGTATATGGATGAAAGTTCGCGGCTCAAGGTTAATTTGTTTTCGCAAAGAGCAATTACGCGTGGAACGCGTATGTTTTTCGGCAGCCATTCGTTAACGAATTCCTTTAACGAACGACGTTAAGGCAGAAAGTTCGGATAACGGCGTTCGCGTTCGCGTCTCCATTTAAGGATCACATTTTTTGCGCAAGCGTAATGACCGAGCCAAAGTAGAGACGTTGATTAAAGCGCGAGTATTACCGCGAAATAATACCGGATACTATTGGAAAGGCGGCATTTTGTCTGATATATCCGTTCATTTCGGTGAAGCTGTGTGTGCCTTTCATCGGCTTATACGGAGATATCATGCAACGGAAAATAATATCCCTTTCCCTACGCGAGAACATATTAATTATAATTAATTATAATTCCGTTTAGTTAAATCGATCGTGTCATTTAATCGCTTTAGCTTTCCCGCTAATTTCATTCGTCGCTTTTCGTTGCCTTGGCAACGGAAAATAACAATCGGGTCGTCGCTGACCGCCACGCTGAGAAGAGACCCTCCTCGGAATTAAGGGTCGTTCCAATAGCTCCTAAAACCGATTTTAATTTATACCGGGAACTTTCCCAATTGAACCCAATTAGTCAATTGCAATAATTAACACGGAGAGGGGCGACATGACTGCTCTTGTGCTGGAACTTGCTTCACCTTTGCTCTCTATCACTTTCTGGTCTTTTACGTAGAGGGGGAATGCTATAATTCATTCCATTCAAAATATGCCCATCTCGAGATGGGCATTCGAGACAAAATTCAAAAGTAAGAGAGAGAAAGAGAGAGGGAAAGAGAGAACGTTGCAAAGTAATATTGCTCGTTTGAGGATTCGAGTTGGATAAAAATTCGGCTGGAAAAAGACGAGGAAAGGTGCAAGAGAATGTCACACAGTTCGATTACATTTAATATATTGAAATTTTATTTTCGTATTTCGTTCAAAAATAAAATTATTCGTAAAAAAAGATTTCGCTCTGTCGGTACACAATATATAACACACACATATATATATATATATATATTTATATATATGCGTCTGTTGAGTGTATATATATAATATTATTACATTTTATGTATACATATATATATATATATATATATATATATAATATAACGCAATATATATACACACACACATACACACACACACACATATATATATATATATATATATATATATTGCGCTATTTATTCTCGTTACTCTCGTATATAATATGTAACTCTATGGCGCGCGCGTGTATGAGTGTACGTGTGTGTTCTTATCTCTTTCTCCCATGGGCGTCGCTAACCACCGCACAACACCCCGCCACGCAATTATACACTACTATGGGGGTTTTTTCGCTTACTGACTAAATCACATGTGGTTTCTGTTACTTTCATACATTTTCGCGCCACCGCCTCCTCGCCCGCCCAGAAGAAGACGCATGCCCCTGAAAAAATACGTCGTCGCTCGCGCGATTAACTCGAGAGAAAGAAAGGCACGATGTGTCTGCGTGTGGATGATGTATATACGTGTGCGCGTGTGTGCGTGAACGTCTGGCTCGTTTCTGGCGAGCGTTTCTGTATTTGCGTTCCTACTCGATGGCACATTTAGCGTTAACTGTGCTCGCATCGACATGCTTCTGCTTGTCCGATACGGAGAAAGCCCGACCCCGACCGCCCCCCGACTTCATCTCGTCCGGACGAGACGAAGAGTTGCATTTAACGACAAACGCTCTTCCCTGACCGGCCCTCGCCCTCGAGACTCGCCCTCGTACAATTTCTCGACAATTTCTCGAAACGCTCGCCGTGCGTGCCAGACGCCATCCTTCCCCTCCGAGACGGGTTCTGTTGGTCGGATCGTTCGCGAGCGGTTAAAATGCACGGATACGCAAAGTCGCGGATATAGAAATTCAGGCGAGAGAAGAAGGCTCATGCGTCTCTTCGAGCGACCTCCATCTCGCCCTGAAGACTTGCCCGAGCCGCTCGAGCGCACGGCGAGTCGAGATTCTGCGATCGGGCGCCCGCGACGAATAAATTACCGAGAGCGTGAATCCAAGCGAGAGAAACAGCGCACGCTTAATCCACCGTTACTCGCCACCGGAATATCATTATTATTGCCGCGATGCGGGTATTCGTGGTACTCGTTACGCGATCCGCGCCATCATTCCTCCGGTCTTGCCTCCTCGCGAAACGAGTCTCTGTTAGTCGCGACTCGTAACGACTCTTATCCGTAAAATTGCACAAATTGCTCTTTGTTTTTCCTTAACTCTATCTACATCTTTCTCATGGAACGCCACGAGCTGAACCGCAGCGATCGTTGCGAGTACCGGAGGGTTAATCTTAAGAAATAAATACTAAACCTTAACGTCCTCGACAGCGTTACGTGTCAATGTTAAAAAAGAAGTATAGAGAATGAGAGAATAAGAGAGTGAGAGAGAGGGGGGGGAGAGGAGGAGGAGTAGGAGGAGAAGGAGACGAAGAACGAGGCCAAGAGTCGCGAGTCGAGCGAGTCCGCGTGCACGTCCCGCAGCCGTCCTCCTCTTTCTTCTCTCTCTCTCTCTCTCTCTCTCGTCGGATCGATGGAGAGGAGCGAGAAAGATCCCCGAGTGCGCGGCGGAGAAAGATCGATAGCGATCTCCGCCGCGCGGAGGATCGATTCGCTCGTCGCGTCGGCGCGCTTAATTAATTTGATTGAAGCTCCGCGCGCGTCTTTCCGCGCCGAAAGTTGCCACCTCGCGAGAGGAGCCTCCAAGGGGAGGAGGGAGGCCTTCACGCTGAAACGATCCTCCCGCGAAGGTGCGATCGCAAATTGATTATTTGGTCGCCTGCCGATGCATGCCGAGATACCGCGATGGATCGATCGATAGGTGTGGCCCGCCGCTCGTACTCGCGCCACCCGTTAGATCTGGCGTTACGCAACATCCGCGTAGAACGAAGAAAAATACGCGCGTTCCGCCGAGCGCGACAGATTCTTACAAAGTTTACATAATTCTTCGCCAAAGCCCGCCACTCGCTCGTTGCTCCGGTGTGTATCCGTAAAAGGACACGTCGCGCCTCGCCTCGCGATCTACATATCGCGCTGATTGCAAACCTTCCAACGTGATTCCTCCTCCCCCCGGGCCGATTCCAGCCCTTCCGTAGTGTCTGCTACTCTGCTATCGTGGATTTGGAGCGCGATCGTCAAGCCCGGACTGCCCTACACACTCGCCCCACCGACCACAAACTTGCTCATTCTCGGATAAAGTTACGGGGACAAGGACATTATTCGCCAAGGATTGCGCAACGTGCACGCAGCGTGTACAATCGCGATTTTCCCCGTCCGCTGATGCAAAGTGCTTTTCCACGCGATCGCGCCTCTCGCGTATGTTTGCCCCGCTTACGAAACGTAAGGCGCAAAAGCAAAGACCGTTATTCCGTTATTGCTCGCCTCCCTCCCTAGAATGCGTTCCACTTTGATCTGTCCGCTCGCGACGTGCTCGCGAGCCGAAAGTTTCCTCCGAATTGGAAAATGCGAAATGTGCCGAGGAATACTCGAGGAATACTCGCAGCGCAGATTTCAGCATCTCTCTCATTCGACGATTCTCGCTTCAAGCTGCGGACGCAGCTTTCGGCGAGACGCGGCAGAGAACGGGCAGATCAAGTTGGACAATGAGAAGATGTCACTCGCTTTGTCGCTTTTAACGTGAGGCATCATCAGCGAGCGAGCATCCTCGATGCTCCTCGAGGTTGCCTCGGATTAAAATACGCATGCACGTACATGCGCGTGTACATGCGCGTACATTTCGAACGCGAAAATTATGACAATAACAAGTGTGTGTATCGGCATTGCGTTACAGGAAAAATGTCTGCACGCGTGCACGTGTAACACAGAGACACGCTTCGTGCTGCCGCAGCGTCCGCGATGTCTCGCGATGCCTCGTAGATGACGCGCTGGCGAACGCGATCGTTACATGTGTATATATGTATGTATATACGTGCGTATATACACACACATGACCGGCTCCGCACCGTGTATACAACATATTCCGGACTTTCGCACGCCCGTTGTGTGTGTGTGTGTGTGTGTGTAGGTGTAGATGTGTTACACGATACGCTACACGCGTACGCATTGCGCGCTGCAAGTTACCGGAGCATACTGGACAAGACTAGATGCACATATGACAAAGTAGAATTCTAGAAGAACCAAAGGGAGAACGCGACTTCGCTCAAGCGTCTCCGGCTTAAAAGCTAAAGGGGGTAAAAGGCTCGCGGCTTCCTCGCAGAGAGAGTCGCGTCGAACAGCGGATGCAGCGGTATACCGATCGCGACGATACAGCGGGATGGACCTGCACGGATGTCCGGCAATAATCGCAACACGTGCTGGACGCGCCAGTTGGGAGTCCAGCAGCCACAAGTCTGATCGGAATCTTTAAACTCGTCGCGACTTTTCCGGCCGTTTCGTATCGATATCCAGTCGATACGGCGCGCTGTAAACTCACGTTTGCGCCGTGCAATTGCAAGGCGAAGTGAGCTCGGATCGTGCCATCTCTACACGTGCACCAGTAATTTCGATAAAGTGGATTACGATCCGTTAATCAAGATCGTTGAAGCGAGTACGAGGAGTCTTCTGAATCTTCTGTAGGCGCGCAACGATAACGATCGATCGACTGGTGATCGCTAGTCGCGATACCAGTCTGCACATTTTGCTATCGTGTCGATACGATCGCTTAAGGATCGATACATACGTCCATCCGACTTATCCCGCTAACGTATACCGCGGTCATCCTTTTGCGAGACGGTTTTTCTCGATTCAGGTTCAACACGATCGACCGTTCCCGAACGACGTTATTCTATTTGTACAGCCTTGATGGCGCTGGTTCCTTCTCAAAAGCGGAATTAAAACGAGGCCACTTGGACGTACGTCCAGCCAATATGCGTTGCTGGCGAAACGAGGCACATCGGAAAAGTGTTCAAGGAACGAATGACGTCGGCTGAGTTTCATGGGCGACGAGGCTGTGATCACAATGAGCGCGCGCATCTTCTGACGGTATCATCCTCGATAGACGCATCATAAAAATATTACTTTCGTCATTCGTGTGTCTTTATTTGAAAATTTCTTGACTGCTTTAAAAAATATGGAAGCAAGATACAAAAACAATTTTTACATACATATGTATATATATAAATATATATATATATATATATATATACATATATATAAATAAATATATATATATATATCCTTATATAATTTTAACAATATATTACTTAGCGCGCTTCTTCTCTCAACGTATAAATTACACAACTTTAAATTCGAGTAGAAAAATAATTTAACATACCAATTCTTATATACAATTGTCGATACATTTTACCACAGAAAGAAAAGAAAGTTTTTCCGTGTTCCCTTTCGCGATAAAGAAAAGAACGTTACGAGAACATTGACGACGAGAACAGGGGTGCGCATCTCGCAGAAGGGGCCGTTTTAAGAAATTAAAAACTTGCTAACAAGAGAGATCCTGTGAGAGATTAATCGTCAATAAAGTAAAAACTGTTCTCCAAGTTGAATCGCTTGAATCCTTATCGACGAATGACTCGCGGTTTGGAACACGCGTCGCTGTACAGAGACTGCCCTGATGACTGCACGCCCGGTTACAGTACACAGCACCGTACTTCCTAGAATTAATTTATCGATTCGTATGCACCAAAGTCTATGAGGCTTCGAAAACTAGCGGAATGCTCGAGTCTCTCAACGCTCGCGAAAGTGCACTCGGCGGTACAAGGCAAACGTGATCTCCCGGTTTGATTGCGCTTATCACAAGTGAGTTCGTCGCACGGTCCTCGGCGCAATCGCGCCAAGAAGGCAATATCTCTCTTTTGATTGATCCATATAAAGTACACATTGTCCCCGTTCAAGCTAAAAGGAGCGCACGATAACAAGATATTGCGAATCGCCGATACGAGCGACGTATCGTGCGAGGGGTTTGCTTTTTTTTTACAAAGTAGCTCGAATAGCGGGGGCATGAAAAAGGGGCATTCTTCAAAGGGGGGRGGGGGGAGGGGAGTTTAAGATTCGAGCGAAGCTTAAGCTCTCGGCCAAGCCCGAAACGAGTGTGAACATTTACAGCAAGGAGGAGCGGAAGAGGCGGGAGGAGGCGATTCTCGATATTATCAACAAGAGCGGAATTACTCTCTGGCGGATGATGGTCGATTTACGACGACAAATAATTAAATCGACAAAAGTTGGTTTACCGCGTGTCAAAGTACAAAGGTCAAAGAGCAGTGAAAACGTTGGTCCGATCGGTGACGGAGGAGAGATCAGAAAAAGGTGAAAAAGAAAAGAGAAGAAAGGACCTCGCGGCCTCTGGCAAATTCGAATCTCCCGCCTGTTCCTCCGCGTTCTCCAAAATGGCCGCCACGATACCCCTCTCTCACGCTACTTTACACGCCTGCCTCTTTCTCACTCTCTCTCTCTCTCTCTCTCGCACGCACGCATGCACGCATGCATACACATGCATAAACATACATTCTCCCTCTCTCTCATCCTTTCTTCTCACACACGTATACGACGCATGCACTCACTCATCGCCGAGCGTGTCGCCGCGTAAAGTCTCTCGCATGCGCACGGCACGCACGCGTGCACGCCTGCCGTTCTCCCAAACGTAATCCTTTACATTTCATATCTGTACGAAGGCACTCCTTCTCCGCCTCGCCCGTCACCTCTTCCCCCTGCTCCCTGCCGTAGTTTGCAGTTTCCTCCTCCACCCGTTGTCGCGCGATCGCCTTCTCTCGGACGCGTCAGGAAACAAGAATAAGGAAACCCCGCGGATGACCCCGTGGATGATTCTCCAGGGCACGGCGATTCTCCTTCCTTCCTTCCTTCCTCCCTCCCTCCCGCCCTCTCTCCCTCCTCGAGAGAGAGACGACAATTGACGATTTTCTCTGCAGCTCTGCCGGAGATAGCTTGGCTCCTCCCCGGGTACGTTTCTTCATTCCGAATTCCGTTTCGATGGCGATCGATAGATCGCCGCGGACCGTCGTCCTTTCTCTTTTCAGAGGCTGCCTGCTGCTGTGCTCTCGCTCCTTTGGTATCGGTATAGAAAAAAGCAGGAAACCACTCGGGGAGTGGTTGAGAGATCGAGGCAGAAAGGGAGAGCGTTTCGTGCCGGCCTCGCGGCACTCCACGTGGCACAGATATCCCTCCCTCCTCCTCTCTCTCTCTCTGGATTGATCCACTCATGGGTGGGAAAAGTCGAAATGTCACGAGCAATGGTCAGCTGCTGCTGTTGTTGACCACGGGGGGTTCTCTCTCTCCCACTTTGTTCTCTCGTTCTCTCGTTCTGGTGAAAAGCACGTAGCGGGAAGGCAAGAGACACGTTGAAGGCAATTTTTACATACATCGTCGCGCGGATAGCGGATAACTCGGTAAAACTCGAGTTCTCGTCTTCGGGGCGGACGTAAAAGACGTAAAAGCGGTAATGGTCGTGGTCGTGGTCGTGGTCGTGGTCGTGGTCGTCGCGGTCGTCGTCGTGGTCGATCGGCTCGTTCAGAAATGGCCGGCGACCGTCATGATCTGACAACCCGAGTGCACGTGGTCCATGACCTGTTCCTTGAGTCGGCACACGTGTTCCTTGAGCTTGTGCACGATGCCGCTCAACTCGCTGTTCTCGCCCTTGAGCACTTTGACCTTGTCCTCCAGCTTGGAGATGCGCTCGAGCTTGCGCCGTCGGCACTTGGAAGCGGCCACGCGGTTCCTCTGTCGCTTCCTCTCCAGCTTGATCTTCTCCTGATTCTCCATGTCGATCGGCGACATCGGCGGCGTGCTCGTCACGCTCGGCACCGTCTGCGGCTCGTCCTTCACCTGGATCAGCGCTGGATTACTCACGCCGGACTCGTTGCTCTGTACGCTGCCGGGGGGCTCGAGGGTGGTGTACGTGGCACCGTGGAGGCTGCCGGGCTCTTGCGAGCTGTCCGAGTGATGGAGCTCGTTGAGGGCGTCGACGAAGCCACGCGCGTACAGCTCCTGCGCCTCGGTCACCGTCTTGGGGAACAGGATCTGAGTGGTCGGTGTGGGCAGACCGGTCACCAGACCGTCCTGCTGCGCCATGATCAGTTTCTCGAGCTCCGGCGAGCCCAGCTTCAGCATGTTTAGGTCGGGTGAGCTCAGGATCGGCGTGACATTGTTGAGCGCGGGCTGCAACGGGCCCAGCCGCGGCCTCTTCGTTTGCGGGCCCTGACGCTGGCAGCCGTTGAGGTCGAGGGTGAGGTTACGTTTGAGCTGGCCCATGCCGCCCTCGCGGCCGTTTATCGCGCCGTACACGTTCGCGTCCTCGTAGAACGTCGGCTCCATCGTCGCTAGACTCCGAACCATCGATGCCAGGCTGATCGACCGCTGCTCGATGGAGATTTATCGAGGGGCCCACCCTCGTCAAGGACGAACGGACGACCCCCGTCGTCCTTTTCAGTTCTCCGGAGAAAACGGCTCTCTCCCTCGTGGCTTCGTGGCCTCGTGATCCCTCGAACGGCTCCGTTCTTATCAGATTCGACGAACAACAGAGGCGACTCCTCGTTGGAAACTTTCTTTCGAGATAACGAACGCCTTCGAACGCGCGCGCGCGCGCGCTACACGTTTTATCCGTGTGTCTCCTCCAGTTACCAATTTCCTTCCTCCTTTACGCCGCCCCTTCTTGCCCGCTCTTTCTTCTTCTTCTTCTTCTTCTTCTTCTTCTTCTTCTTCTTCTTCTGTCTCTTTCCCTTTTTTACATCCAGGCGCCAACAATCGTCATCCTCCCCGCCGCAACGATTACATAACCGTGCGCGACTACTGCTACGTGCAAAAATTCATCCGTACCACTCGGTACGGATCCTTTCCTTTCACGCCCCCCTCGTCGATCCTCTCCTTTACTTCACAGGACACATTTCTCGCGACACTCGATATATCGCGCACAAACGCCGACGGTCACTGTACGCTCGTATCGACGGCTGATGGACTGTCGTCGTGATCGGCGTACAAGACACGTCGCTGCGACACGCTCGACTAGTCGCAGCAATCGCAGTTTCCGTAATTAAGAACAGACACACCGCTAATAGGAACCGCGATATGCGAAGGAAGCCCGCGGCGACCCGTCTGCTTCGGCTGTCAACACAACAATGACTCACGACACGACGGTACGCGATGCGCGTGTGCTGTCTGCTCCCTTGAAGCAAAGGCGTAGCGATATTGCGCGAACAGACGCTGTAATCCGTTCACCAAGGCAGACCGACAACTTGTGAACATCCAATTAAACGTACTCGCTTATATCCCGTGAGTCACGTCATCTAAAAATAGCGATGTTGTCACGAGCCACGGTACCGATTGGCCGCCGGTGGCGTCAAGCGACCAATCTCATTCGCTGGCCGATCGGCGCTACTAGGAAACGGCTGGCGCATGCGCCGAGTGCTCGCGCGATGGTGGGGCCAGAGGTTAAGGCGGCACTTCATGAAAGAAATTTCGAAGCAGCTTCGATGGATGAAACGTTAATAACTGTCGTAAACTGTCACAATCGCTATAAAAAGAGAAAAGAAAGTAGATTGACGATTTTCTGGACAATGTGCGAGGATGCAGGTAATCTCTACGGGTGCACTTACGAGCTCGATTTGACGAATTTCGCTTTTTAACGGAGACTCGTTCAAAGAAAGTGGAAATGATACTTTATACTCGCCGCCTCGCTTCGAAGCAATCGCGGATCGCCGTCTCTCTCCTTTTGTTTCTTGCCTTTTGTTTCTTCCTCTCTCCCTTCCTCCTTATCCTCCTCATGTATCAGGCACGATCGCGAAAAAAGTTTACAAAAGTTTACGGGATAAACTTTTCATTTCAACGCAGATTTTCGAGCAACAATTAGCTCAGCGATGATAAATAAATCAATGCTAGATGCAGGATGCATTACGTAACCGTGAGTTTTTACGTTTTGCAATTTCAAGCATTACATCAATCAACAGGATCTTGATACCGTATAAAATATTGTTAAAACCAAAACCGTTTCGGTTCGCTTTCTATTCGCACCGTATGGACAACGGAATTAATTGCATCGTCCGGATTGCGGACGATATTTATTTCATAAAAACGTATCAATAAACTCTAATCTCGCCTGCTGTTTCCCGTTGTCGTACAACTATTGTACAATGTCCGTGTGATTAACCGTCTGCGGTGTGTTGTGCAGTTTGCGTCGAATGACTTTCGGGACGATCGAGATTATTATCGTTCTCTCTTAATGAACTCTGGCGTAGATCGCCAGAGTTTCGTTTTCGATTAATTTCGAAATAAATCGAAAAACAGTTTATCACGCGCGCGTCATTAAGACACTACGAGAAATTAAAATTTAGAAGAGAACGAATAAAGCAATAACGTGCCTGTGCAGTTTCTCGGAAATAAGCGCGTATGGATATTTAAGTAGGCTTCATTAATCCAGACCTCTAATCTCTCAGCGTTTCGAGTGGCAAGTGTTACGTAATTGTCGCGAGTATCTTTATGCGATTAATATTTTCACCGTCTCTTATTGTTCACTTTTGTACAATTATTAATTTCACGATAACATTTTTATTTCATCGTGATCTATGATCTCTCTTAGGGTAATGATAATTTTCCTCGTCTCCTTATTTCTCTCGGCATAATCAACTTTCGACGCAAACAAGACCAAAAGATCAAAAGGGGCACACGTAATTCCGCGGGGCTGAAGTAAACGCGATCGTTGGATCTGCATTTCTGAAATTGCGGCGCTCTCCGACTGCGGGCATTTTTCCAGGAACGGCCGGTGCCTCGATCGTTACACGGCAACCATTCCCCAAATCTTTTCCAGGGAAAGGTTTCGCCATTGTCGAGAAAAGATGGCTTCAAGCGTGGCCGACTTAACGTTATTGCCGCCAATTTACAGAAATACCGAAAACGCACTAGGTTGACGAATCCGAGTCGTAACATGCATAACCTGCAATAACCTGAAATAACTCGCGAATAACTCTGGCACGCCCCAAATTATCTAGAGGCCATCTAATAGAAAATCCAATAGAAAAAACTATCTTATCTGTATCATAATCGCCATTAACTGTAAAAGAAAGAAATGAAAGAAAAGTTTCTATCTGATATCGTGAACCCTCATAAATCATGCGCATTTCGAATCTACTTTGTACTACACGCTGCGGCACGTTACGCCTTTGAGCGTTAAGCGACCATATGTAGATAAGCACGATTCAGAGATAGAGATGGACTTTTTACGCACGTGCTCCGTTGCAAACTGCGCGCAGTTCTCTCAAAGGTAACCGCCGTGCCTTCGAGCAATCGACTCATACAGCGCGCAGTTAATAAGATGCCTATCTCCGGTTTCGCCGCATTTTCCGGCATGCGCGGGGAAACGCGAGCGCGGACTGTTGATATCCGGCAATCGGCGCGGGCGACATAAACGCACTATGTTGCAACGTGACCGATGGCACGTCGATATCCAACGGCGCATGCGAGCGCCATCGTAACGATCTACGGTTCATGTTGCATCGGCATGATGTAACATTGATCATGTCGCGAACATCCTTCCGCGATGTCTCGCGTTACGTTTTTAACGAGCGGCTTCGGGGCTGATGTACACACGATGTCGCGGCGCGGTCATGTTTTCAACTTGCAGGCGCGACATCGGATCCTGATCAATCGCTGGATCGATCGATCATCGATTCCCGATTCCCGAGGGGACTGAATGCTTCCGAACACCGGGATCGCTTTTACAAGATTGCGAGATTGCAGATGAAAAGCTGGAAAAGAAAGGAATCGGTCATCCGTCGAAAATAAAAGATTCTTCCTACTATTGTATAGAAGAGCACGTGCGATTTGTGCACGTGCGTTCCTTCTTTGTCATCTCCTTTAACATTAAATACTCTGATTATTATAATTAATCGTACAACATCTTGTATAGCGTTAAGCTATACATAGTAATTAATTAATACATAGTAATTGATTATTCATTCGCAATATGCACACGTTGAAAGATATATTAATAAATAGAGAAAAGAGAAAAGAGAGAAAGAAAGAGAGAGAATATATATATATATATATATATATATATATATATATATATATATATATATATATATTAGAATTAGCATATGAGCGCCTTTTACAGGGAAAAAACCTTGGTTTAAAAGCTGAATGTGGTAAATAGAAAGTAGCGTAGCTTAAAAAAAAAGGAAAAAAAGGATTTCATAACTTCTGTTCCTCCTCCGAAATCAAAATTGCGCCGACGCTGCTTGAGCGAGTAAGATGGATCCTCTCATCTTGAAATTAAACAAACATAATTAATTTCCGCTCCCGCTCGCTCTTTCGCTCTCCCTCCCTCCCTCCCTCCCTCCCTCCCTCTCTTGCGCGCGCGCGCGGAAGGTTAAATCCATTACATGCATAATGCTACTTGAGTACGGAGGCCAAGCCTTTTTATTTGCGCACGAAAGCTGCCGGCTGTTTCCGACGGCGATCAATCATTTCGACGAGTGGAATAGTTTCACCTCACACTTAATTCCGCACTGCCGTCGCTGTTTCTGCAACTCTCGCGGCAATATCAGTGTTTATCGGGAAGAAGGAAGGAGATCCTTCAAGAAGAAATCATTTGAAAATTTGCCCGAAACACAAAGCAGATATATACGTCCGCGAATCATTACGAAACGTAATCGTTATCAAGTCATTTACAAAAGATTTGACAGGTTAAAGTTGATGACGATGATTTAACTACAATGTGCTTGCGAATCGATGATAATTGAGATTTCTCTGTATATTACGTAAGTAATATCATATACGAGTAGTGTCAAAAGTATAAATATGCATGCTGATCCGCCTGCTTTGTCAGGAAAGTTGCGATTGTGTGATCTCCACGTGAGGTATATCAAGAAATTTCGACTTATACATTCGTTGTATCGTCGAACGTACGTTAGAATTTTCGTTCGCGAGAATTTATTTTAAACTCAGACCAATTAGTTAATGTACGTGTTGTATGCTGTATTAACTTAAATATAGCCCGATATGTGCCTACAGGTAATTGGAACTTTGATGAAGCAAAGGATTTCCTAGAGCCATCTGTTAGACATTCTCGTAATTTTGAACGCATCTACACGCAGCACGTTGATTTTACCAGGTAACGACAAGAATTAACTTTTTACATATCCACAAGCGTTTCACACACATGTGAAACAATAATATTTATTATATCAAGGGAGGAAGTGATATCTTTATAACGAGACACGAAGCTACAAAAGCTACAAATGCAGATAAAGACTGCGGTCATCAAATACACACAATTAATATTAGACAATTAATAGGCGCAATTGATCGCTGATAAGATTGTAACGACTTTTTATTGCCATGAATAAAAAAAAAAAGGAAGAAAAGGAAACAAAAACTTGATACATACGCGGTTTCGCGAGAGATAAATTAAAAACGCGTAAAGAGATATCCGATAATTCATTGTACATATTCCCGCAAACGTATTCGTTGTTATATGATTTGTACAGAATGAAATGAAACGCATTTCTTCACATTTTATATAACGTTTATTAAAATCATTGTAGTGAGATAGAAAAGAATGTAATATATAAGCAATATATGTAGAGGAAGATATTGTTTGGATATGATATGCATCAAAACCTGATACAGAATCATGTGCGACATGTCGACGGAAGTAACGTATTCGAGAGAATTTTATGGATCGCTATTGTGAATCAATCTATCAAGAGGGTTGAATCAAACGTTTGCTCTATATAAAATATCAACTGATAGATAACATCAATATTCATTGGGCGAATATCGTTTTCCTTTCTGAATCGATTATTTAGACAAGTTTCTCTTATACTGGTTTACATATTTCGCCTTAGTTTTCTAAAAAAAAGAGAAGCAACGGGAAAGATATAATCTCACAGTGTATTCAGCTTGTAGCGTGCTCGGTCGAACGATTAGAATGATCAGAATAAATTCTACGGGGAGATATCTCATAATAATCTGAAAGAGGTCTTGAATACTCACTTCTTCATACTAGGTTCCTTCAAATTCATCGGAGCTCTTCGTCGTCTCGGACGATTTGAAGCGTTGCTATTCGTGCTATCGTCCGTATCTTCCAAGCTGTCCACCTGATTAAATGTATCGTTCTTTCTGCAAAACCAGAATATTCAAGAAGATGTGGTGCAACTTTTGCAAATAGCTAATTTATATAATCGTGCATACATAGCCATGTAATTATTGACGCTTTGCGTTTCTGTTTCGTCAGACATCGATCTTTTCTGCTTGACACGGGATTCGTTTAGCTTTTCCAAAACAACTTTCGCTGCACTCGGGTCTCGATACTTCTCCGACTTGTTTCCTTGCTTTGCTTTGCTGTCCATCGTCGAATCGTTTTCGATGTATTCCGTTTTATCTTTCACGCTCGATGTTCCTGTTCTTTTATTCTTTTTATTTGAGTGTTTATTTTTTTCTGGTACCGATATTCTCTCGCGTTTGTTAATTAGCGGTATTTTTGTCGTACGATCGTATCCTGATACGACATCCTGATCTCGACTTGATGCGAAATTTGATGTTTGGACATTCGTTATGTTTGATCTCGTGATTTCTTTAGCATCGGACTCATCGACATTAGAATTTATTATGGACACATCTGAAATTGGTAACTGCAGCTCGTTGATATCAAAATGCATGTTTCGAACTGGTTGACGCGTCAGCATTAACGTGAAATCTTCTGATTCTTCTTCCATAATTTCGGAAGGTGCTCGCCTTAACGTCACGAAACTTGCAAGACTCATTGGATCGTCTTCCTCGTTATCCGAATTTCTCTCACAAGTAGATAGACTTGCGGGAAATGTCGTGCCAAGATTATTATCCGCATCGTGATCATTCGAACAAGATTCAAATTCGGTATGACCGGGAACGGATGGTACATCTTTCTGTAAAGTCGACACATTATTAGATTCCATTACGTTTTCCATGTTAAATGCCGACAATTCGTCGGGAGTGTTATCCGCAATACTGGAATCGTCATCGTCGTACTCTATTATATCGGATGTGTTATTATTGAAATCGGAACTATGTAAATGATTAGATTCCTCTGGTTCGTTATCCCGTAACGGCACAGCTAGAGTGTTATTGAATAACCAGCTTGGACCTTCCAATGGATCCTCCTCCCAAACATTACTCTGTGACGGTTTCAAATTTTCTGTTGTATTTGGATGCCTGGTAAGATCTTTATCACAAGTTTTGTTGATTGTTTGTACATTAAAATCATCTTCCGATGTCTGTGCGCTTACTTCATCCTCTTCGTCTAGATTAATAGAAGCCTGCGTTTCTGATATTATGACATTTCTTTCTGATGTATCATGATGCGCTTCGTTACTATTTTCTTGTACCTCGACGTTATGGATTAGCTGCATAAAGTAATAACTATCTTAATAATTTATGTATTTCCTGATAGCCATGGAACAAATTATATATTAAACATAGTATCTTTTTATGCATATACATTAATAAAACGCTTACTCTTTTGATATTGATACTGTGAGAATTTCGCAGCAATTTGGATACATCATTGAGTTTGACTGTAGGAATACCCGATTGACTGATATATTCTGTACTGCTTCTTGGAGTTTCATTGGACCATCTCTTCGATCGCAATCGTGAAAATGATCTCGACAATTTTTTTGAACGATTCTTTTTCCGCTTTAATCTTTGCTCATTGTTCAGAGTATCTGGATATTAATCAAGGATCATATTATTTCTATGGACAATTTTTTGCAAGTAAGAAATCATATACATTAGTCATAATTAATATTTCGTATCTGATATCAAAACGATAAAATATTGAATTCGTCGTACCATTAATGGACGAAGATACCGGCAATCTTTCTGGCATTCTGTGCGTAGAATCATTTTCCTGAAATAATCATATTTTTATAATACACACAAATTTCTTTTTGCCTCTCAATCTAACTTTGTTAACAATATATGCAAGCATACAAGTTTTTAGATATATGTATATCTAGAAATAACAATATATATAAAACAAAAATATTCCTACATACATATCTGAATGGCGTAATGGCCATGGGAACACCAATCGGTGATCTGTCCTCGTTTATTTGACTTCTGTTTATCGAGCTTCCATTAGGTGTAGATACTTCTGTTATATCGCTTAATCTCGATACGCTATTAATATTTTCCATGTTCACTCGACTCAAATTAATTGTGGGTTTTGTGATGGTGTGCCCACTCACCATAGGTTTCACTACACCCTTAGCTGGTGATTTCGTTGATAATCTTTTAGATGAGTCTTTCCCTAAAATGATGTATAAAACCCAAATGTTTCATGATAATGCAATTTATAACATGGATAAGATATTCTTTTGTAATGTATTTTACATATTATTTAGAGAAAGAGGAACCCGTTTCATCGGTTCATTTTATCATTTATACGAATCAAGGATATCGAAATAATATATTGATATATCTCTCACTTCCATTTGAAGTAGTTGATAATCTCACTGTAGTATTGGAACTAACATATTCTTGACATATAGAAATAGTATTTGTCATATAACCAGACATAGTAACCAACATTTTCAACATTTCTTTTGCATTATTCAATACATTAGTAATCACATTCTGTAACAATAAATATAATAAAAGAAAGGACAACAGTATAGAGTAAGTTATCTATATATCTGTCATTTTCTTGTATCTCCATTTTTCACGATTCCATCCTTTATTAATATCAATACAGATAATGCTTACATCTTGCACGTTATATCCTAGACGTAACTCTTGTATTTCTGAAATTAAAGCAAGATTTTGTGTGAATAATGACTGATTATTTTCCTTCTCGTGTGTGAGAGCCTTGGCTAAATAGCTGTTGTTGTTTTTTAATTTCTCATACACTGGAAAGAAATTATTAGTAAATAACGTAAGATTACCAAGATTAGTAAAATAATGATAAGATATAAGAACGAGGAAATACGAGGCAAAGGAAATTATAAATTGAATTGAACCTGAATTCTTACATGGTTTATATGATCGTTCCTTATAATATTTCCTTAAGCATTGCGTTCTTTTAGTCAAGACAATAGGCCTTTTAACCTTCCGAATCGGCATTTGTGGCATTGTTACGATTATTGTCTAATTTTTGATGCAATAATACAGGGCAACGCAGCATGCAAGACCCAAGATACACAAATTTAGCTGAAAAGTTCAAAGTTCATTACTCATTTTAACATCTTAACGTCTGCCTCACGGAGAAATTATTACCTAATGAAAGAATTGACCTCACAGTAGCGCTTTGTTCTAATTATTTAATAACAAATCCAAAATACATCCTCGATATATATGCCACATGTTGTACAATTGTTCGATCGTATTCGAAAATTTTCTCCCATGAAAGATCTTATTCTCTCTCGTTTCACAGATGAGATATTTATAACAATCCTCTTCGAGATGAAACTTGACACTGTTACATTGATTTGATAGAATTTAGTATTTAGCAGAATACAAATTCATTGTCACATCGCATAACATCGCCACTGGCAGAGCTGAATTACTTTCTGAAGCACTAGAATTACCGGACATTCATTGAGAGTTTAAGCGCATGCAAGAGGGGAATCTCCGTTAACGGAATAGAAATTATACGATGCGATACGTCTTTAGTCATATGGTATATATACCGCCTTCAATTTTTTATACATTCTATCTCGTGAAACACTATGTGAAAAAATTCCCAGACTTACTTACATAATAAGCGCGCAAGACTCAGACGAAAAAGCAAATTACAAGTTATTTCCGAGTAATATAACTTTTTCTTCTTTTAAAATATAATGTCATTTGAAAATTGACCAATCATATAAATCATCTGATCTGCCTGATTAAAAGATCATTTATCTATTGTCTGTTATCTAGTAGTTATCTACTTATCTAGATCTGTTTTTTCTCGATTTAATATGTACACTTGTATGTAAAAAAAAAAGGAACATAAATGTTATAAACTTTTAAGTTAGCGGGAGGAAAGAGAAGAGATCTAGTGGTCAAATTAACGCAACCAGAATGTAACAAAGAATAAATATTGTGTAATTCATGCGCGTTTACAAATATCTTAGTTACTATTTATTGCGTACAAAATATTACAAATTAATATTTTAAAATATAAAACAGATGTAAAGTGAGACCATTCCTGTTCATTCTTTTTCATTATCGATCTATTCTTAAGAGTAATTATAACAGTATTATACTCTCATGATTTAGAGATGCGAAGTAGAGAACCACTGGACATTAATGAGCTCTTATAAATATGGCAGCTCTGTGTCGGTCTATAAAACAAATTGGGAAAAATTTGTTTTTCTTGGAATCGAATAGAAATATATCGCTATCTGCTACCACACGTTTAAAAGAAAGTGCGTTTGTTATTTATGGCAAATACTATTTGTCAATCATGACATGCAAGCTATTCTAACCTATATCTATGTTGCTATCTACTCTAGCATCATGATGCTAAATTTATTTGTATTTAATTCTGTTGCAGTAATCGAGAAAAAGGAAGGTAACGTTTTGACCATTGAAGGTGCCTATGTACCACACAAAAACGAACATTTGCTGATAAAGCGAAATTCCGATGCATGTCCTATATGTTCAGCGGGTCTTGATGTCAAACATACTGTAAGTCTTGATGAAATAGTTTATACATGCTGATATCAATCAAAGTTGTACTTATTTTGATACTATTGATATTTCTATATTTAAATACTAATCTATATGTTGCTCCATAGGATGTTCTTATCTTAAGTCAATTTGTACGATCGGATGGTTGTATGCTGCCACGTAGAGTAACTGGCCTATGTAAAATACAACAAAAAAGGATAACCTCTATGGTAGCCATGGCTCAAAAAGCAGGTTTGTTTACTTTAAATTCGTTCTATGCATGCATGCATGTAAGGAATGAGAAATTATCTATATATTTCTCTTCTTCTATTCTAGGTTTGATGTCGAATCTGACTCCAGCATGGAGTCACAAAAACCCTAAAAAAAGGAAAGATTGGAAAAAGTTCAATACATACTTCGATGAGGACACCATCAAATATAAATATAAAAATTATTAAATGTATATATAATATGTAATTAAATAGCATATATTTATATTTCTTTCTTTACTATTTCCTCTCTTTACTAATATTCCATTCTTTATTTTTATCAAATTTACCTTTGTTTTTATTATTCTCTAATCACTTATTATTTTCTTTTCTTTATGTAATCGTGTATGCTTCTCTACATTGCTCTGCATCGTGCATTCGCTTTTATGAATTCTATATTTTTCTGCACAAAATGCAGTTTTTGATTTTTTTTAAGATAGATCTTTTATGCGAAGCAAATGTTGATCTAGAAATAAGTTATCTGAATAAATTATAATCTGAGTAACTTTTCTTCTCTTTTTTTTTCTTTTGCAAAATGAAATTCCAACGAAATATATTTAAATGTAAATTTTAATTCTTGCAAATGATTTATAATTTGCGTGCAGCGAATAAATAGAATGTGAATAAGAATATTTCGTCGGTAAAACAGATAATCACAAGGTGATCGCAAGTATCATCTAATGCCATTATGTGAATGACAAGTTTCTCAACTGTTACGTACGTAATTGCTAATTTTTAACCTCTTCGAATGACTAGATTAAAAGATAGTTTGTTCGCTTCTTAAATTGTATATTTTGAATTAATAAAAATAATCATGCTCCGGACAATATTAGATAAATATTAAACTGCGCAAATGGACGTTTAGAAAAACGAGGTATGGAACTATTATCTTTTGCAAGCTTAGAAATATCGGAAATGTCATTAATGTAATTAGATATAAGAGAACTTCTCTCAATTTTAAAATGCATCTTGTATAAATGTTTTGCATAAAATATTGTAATATTGCATAAAAAAGTGAAATGTATTATATTTTTCTCAGATCGACAATAACTAAAAAGAATCATGGCAATAAACTTGTTTTTAAGGAGTATACGCTCCATTAGCGTTAATTGTTATAATACATGGAGTAAGCCAAAGCATTTAAAGCGTTTTGGAACCGGTGTGTTAACGGGATTCGCAGCATATGGTATATCTAGCATATCGATTCTTACAACCTCAACGCAGAATGACTTGCATAATTCTGTTAAAGCTTTCATGGCAAAGCCTATTACAAGCATCGAGCAATTACAGAAGAGTCAAAATAACATGAGAACAAAAATGGAACTAATGGTGATGAAAACACAGACGGACGTTTGCAGGGCATTGGAATCATTGGAAAGTGATGGGTCTGTCTTCAAAGTAGATCGTTGGATGAGGAAAGAAGGTGGTGGCGGTATCACCTGTGTATTGCAAGATGGTCAAGTATTTGAGAAAGCTGGCGTCAATGTCTCCGTAGTGACTGGTGTATTGCCACTAAGCGCTGTTGAGCAGATGAGAGCGCGTGGCAAGAAAATGGAGGATTCGGTACCATTTTTCGCAGCTGGCATAAGTACTGTGATTCATCCTCGTAATCCAATGATACCTACAATTCATTTCAACTACCGTTATTTCGAGGTAGAAAATTCAGATGGAACTACTCAATGGTGGTTTGGAGGTGGTACGGATCTTACGCCATATTACCTAAATGAGGAGGATGCCAAGCATTTTCATAGAACATTGAAAGCTGCATGTGATAAGCACAATCCATCCTACTATACACAATTCAAACAATGGTGTGATAATTACTTTCACATTAAGCATCGGGGAGAACGACGTGGTATAGGCGGAATATTCTTTGATGATCTCGATTCTCCAAATCAAAACAAAGTGTTTCAATTCGTGACTTCTTGTGCTGAAGCAGTTATTCCATCATATATTCCCTTGATAGAGAAACACAAGAATGATGGTTATGGGTATCACGAAAGACAGTGGCAATTATTACGCCGAGGCAGATACGTTGAATTTAATTTGATCTATGATCGTGGTACCAAATTCGGCTTATATACACCTGGTGCGCGATACGAAAGTATACTTATGTCTCTACCATTAAACGCAAAATGGGAGTACATGCATGAACCTGAAGCTGGTTCAAAAGAGTCGCAATTGTTAGAAGTGTTAAAAAATCCAAAAGACTGGTTGCAAGTTGAAGGAAAGTCGGGCAATACATAAGCATAAATTTTAATTTTTAATTTTTTATTGATAGAAATTTATTAGGGGAAGATGTAAAGTAATGCTGTAAATACACATAATTCTTGTAAATGTAAATATACATAATTTTCTATTTAAAATAATAAGTGTATTAATCTATCTGTATTTGGATTTATACAGCTAACTACTGTGTTTCCAATTAATAATTTTGGTCGCCAGTGTCTATCAGTATATGCGTATATTTATCCTTGTATAGAGGGAGTGCTAAGCATCATTCTTTTCAATTGGGATTTTATAGCAATAGTTTTACAACTGCTGGAGAGTTAATCCACCGCCTAAACTCCCAACCTGTATGAGCTGTATGCTTCTCTTAGTCTGGTTCTTAACTTTTGACCTATCTGGCAAGAGATTCTACCAGTAGCTACGGTAGAAGCCGGTATAGCCTTCAGAATTTTAAGAACTCACAAGCCTCTCCACCCGATAGATATTTCGGCAAGATGGAAGCACTTTGTTGGGGGGGGGGCGGAATATATTAGTACAGTATACAAATTAGAAATATAATGAAATAAAATTGTAACTTCGTAATTTATAGTTATACAAATTTATGTTACATTTATGTTAATGTAATATTTAATTGGTTGAGGATATAGGAGATTTTTATAAAATATTATGATGTAGTATAATAATATTACGAGAAGTGAGTAGCCGAGAGCGATTGTTTGACAATTGGGGAAAATCCGAATTTGATTTCCAATATCGAAAACTCTTCTCGATTCTAATTGAACAATCTTTTTCTTCTGATAAGCAAATTGTACTGGGATAAAAGATAAAAAGAAATTAGGTTCTCCTGGGAGTTAGATACTAGGCCAGTTTCATTAGTAAAAAGGCCGAATACGAATGGAATATAGCTTTAATCGAGGATGAAGAAAATAGCATTTTTCGGCATCATCGAAAGTAACGGGAACCTACGATGACTAAAAGAAACTCTTATTTCCCATGACAATTTTATGTTCATAAACTTTATTCATGGCTTCGCAACATTAGGAATTGGTATGACATCCCAGATGCTGCCTTTATTTAAATGTGCAAAAGAGAGCACGATTTGCATTGATGAAATACGTGAACGCTTACACACTATATTGAACGTATGACACTATAAAAAGAAGTATAAATTATTGTACAGAATAGACATATAAATTTTGTACAATATACATATATTGTATAATTGGTCTTGTACAATCATACATATATTTAATTTCTGTAATTCTGTAATTTCTGAAGAAATTAATATTTATATATATATATATATATATATATAAAAGTAAAAACAATAATGACAAAGAAATATAGTATAAAATTTATCAAGCTATTCTAAATGCGCTTTACACTACTATATTTATTCTAAAAACATAATTCGACATATTATTTACAATATAGCATTAGGCGTTACAATCAAGAATAATTTTTTATATAATTAAGATTACACATATATATGCATTAGTATGGAAGTCGATAATTATATCCAATCTCATAAATTGTATCTAGTTCTTTTAATATTCAGTCTTCGGTTTATAAAAATTCCATTTTGTATGTGTCTCAGTTTATATTAGGCGTAATTATGTAAATAAAAAAATCATCTCAAGATAAGAAATACGATATTGTTCTACAGATATTATAAAAGTATATTATATATCAAATTATATATATATATATATATATATATATATATATATATATATATATATTTTTTGAAATAATATAGCAATATTATAAAATATTTTTTAAAATATAATTATCAGATGGATTTATAGATGAAAAAGAAAAGTAATATAACGTGTTTCACAGCCAAAATGATTTTATAATCGACTTCATGTTTTATCGTGATAAAGTCTAGAGCATTTGTTAATAATATGACGATATCATAGATAAAAATCATTGTTTGGCTTTTTTCTATCCTAGTATTATTGAGCACATTTCAACTCGCTAAAACTGTTTTATAGTTTTTAATTAATCGCATAATATCGACATTAGTTAAAATGAACCATTAAATGGTTAAAGATATTCCATATATGATTACCTAATTCTCATTATGTACAAATTTTTTAAATAACGGCATTTTCAAACTTGATATAAATAGCATTAGTAATATCGCATATATTTTTTTATCGTCAATGAAAACGATACAAGTGTTTAATACACGAAGCGCGTTACATTATAATTCTAAGAAATGTAGAAATTATTTTCATAAAATGCAGATTATGGAACATTAATTGTACATTGTTTATTTAAAATAATCTAGTTTCAAGTAAAATAAATATATGATTTCATTATAAATGAATCGACCTATTATGTATATTAAACACTCGTTTCTTTCTTAATAACAGGTAAATGGATCATCGATTCGTCTAAATACATCTCATTAGCCTCGAATTGCTGCATGTTACCCGATGTCATAGATTCCGAACTCATTTCTCCGATTAAAGTCAGATTATTGATATCGCGCGAACCGGACTTGCTAATTGACATGATATCAGTGAGAGAGCTAAAATTCTTCTCCAAAAGATGATCCTTCGATTCAGGTGCGATAAACATATTGTGATTCACATGGTCTGGTGGTTGGAGTTCCTCGCAGAAATTATTTTCCTCTAAGCTTCTATCAGAGATGCAATGAATATTCGCCAAGGAACAGGTATACGGGGTTTCCGTGTGCGGCGTCAACGTGCATGGATTATCACTGGTTAGACTGTTTATCTCGAACAACGAACGTTCCGAAGGATCAAATGATCCTCGAGATCCAGGAACTTTTTGTTCGCACAGATTTGAGCTAGTTGTACATTGCACATCTGTGAACGATGGCATTGAATATTTGCAGTGTTTTGCATTCGTCAGCGACACGATGTCGTTCATGGAGTTGCAGTAACTGTTCATCAGCGGTTTTTCATGCTCTAAGGACAAACAATACATGCTGTTAGACAGATACAAACGTCCCGCAGTATCCCTCGATAGGCGTTCCTCTGCGACGGCTTCGATCTCGTTCACGCTGGGACATCGTTTTCTTGAAAAGCATTCCTCCTGTGCGATTTCTGTGCTTTCGCAAATCTCTGGCAGATTATGATCGCTGCGTTCGCTAGTCATCTGCGTGACAGTGTCCATCTCGGAGCTATACTCTAAGCTACACTGTTGCGAAACATTCCGCAAGTGCCAATGCTCTTCGTCTGTCTTCGATACGTCGGCATCTGAATCTTGCGTAGCCCTCTTTTCTTTCGTTGTGTTTCTCGCTACATCGGATATTGTAACGTTACCGAGTGAATTATGATAATTATCTTGTTGCGTGCTGTCGTTGTTGATTTTCTTAACACTACGCACGAGATTTTCCTGACCGATAACGAAGCGCATCGGAATGTTGCGCTCTTCGGAGATGCTGCCACCACTATCTGACAGTATATTTACATTTTTTATATCATTTATGGGATTCAGTTCGACGTGTATATTGGTATTGTTAACTTTAGCACTGCTGCTTAGAATGCTGCGTTCGAGATTGTTGTTGATCTTTGCGGTAGGCCGTGGTATGGAGACACAGCTGCCGCCATCACTCGTGGCTCCACCGTCACCCTGTTTTCTCGGACCGAGATTATTCTTCTTCGCGGTGTGTCTACGTTGCTTCTTGAAAAATTTCCTGGCAACACCGCTCTGATGCGGATTGTAAAACATTTCTACACATGCCGACGCCGGTTCAGTATACGTAGTGACAGAATTGTTGGAGCGATATTGCTGACGATGCAACACTATCAGATTTGCCGCTTTTGCACTCATAGGGACGGTAGATATGGAATCTCGATTAGTTGTAAAATCTGCCAGTTTTGACTCATTGTAGATCTGTGAACGGTTAGTATTTCTCGATGATGTGATGGAGTTCGTGTCAGATATCGCTTGAACGATCTGCGAGTTCGACGACGGTGGGACGAGATTTTGTACTAAAGGCTGCGTCGGAATCGCGGCATTCGCATCGCACACACTTCTGGTGCGGCAGCAACGATTTTTACGCTTCTCCAGCCAACAGCGCATCTTTAACCACTGACTCCGCACGTCATTACGAGCAATTCCATAAAAAAATACTACAAATATACCCAATGAACTGGCGGTAACGGCATACATCACGGCGAACATAGTCTCCTCCAATGGCATGAAGTTCAATGGCTTGACTGTTACTGCAGCTGCATTCGCCCAGGACATTAGGAACAACACCAACATTATAATCTGACCCCTCCATTGTGTAAATTGGGAATGTTCCGTATCCTCGATATCGGATGAAACGGTCTGCGTACTGTGCACACTATTTCTGTCCCCAGAAGGATTCGGGTTCGGTTCCAACAATTCTAAATCCATATTCTCCGTGGCCTGGGTACCCTCAGATAATTGCGCATTCGTGTCGACGTTTTGAATTGCGCGTTTGATAAGCAAAAGAAAAATCAGTAGGTACGCAATAAGAATTCCAGATGGTATGAAGAGCGCGGCGAGTGCCGGTCCGGATGTGAGGAAGCAATGAGAATAACCAGCGTATTCTCGCAAGTTGATCGCGCCGGATATCCCGCAGATTATCAACGCTATGCCCCATCCGACTAAATAAAGACCTAGCAATGGTTTCGGTATAGGTTGATCCGGAAGCTCATCATCTGGTATCACATCGATATCCGGTTTTGTCAATTTTTTATACATGTTGCTGAAATACAACATTTCGATTTAATAATTCGATTAACGCGAAAAATATATTAGCAAACTGCAGTGCATTTACCTGGCAGATACTGCCATCCATAATAGACAACATAGGGACAAATAATGTAAAGCGAGTCCTACACCTTGACAAATTTCGACCTGCTCCGTTTGCTGGATACCAATACTATACAAGAACGATAGCAATGCCATGGCGAACCAAGTATTGATAACAGAATGTTTCGCTTTCTTAGGCATTATGATAGATGTGTAAGAGATGATATATGTGACGAACATGATCATCAAACAAGTTATCGTTATGAAGCTGCCGATGTATATGGCAGGATGAGAGTACCTAAATTTCGCTCCGCGAATACTGAAAAAATCAAATATAATAAGAATAGCTATAATAAAATAGAATAGAATAAGAAAAAACAGATGCTCTAAATATAGTTGAAAGATATAGTTCTGAAATGTTTCATACTTGTTTCCATTCGCATTAAGATGCGAAACTTCTTGTAGAAGTCCATAATATCCCAATTTATCGCATTGAAAGACTATCAAATTATTTAATAGATTTGTTAAACGACATCCGTCACTAGTCCAACCTCCCACATTGTTCAACATGTCATCCCACACTACCGGCTTTGGTCTTTTTCCATTATAATGATATAACGGTGCCTTCAGCATAATATAAATTGGTTCCGACAGATTTCGTATTGACATTCCAACTGTAAAATACGCAAAGAATTTATAAAATGCAAAGATTCGGCGTCTTACAATTTCCAACTTACTTAATTTGCTGCCAACAATACAGGTCGATATGTCCATGCTATCATTCGTAATCGTTTTAGGAAATAATCTATTATCGCTGTACATGGATATCATTAATTGGTAAGGTATTGTTCCGTCTTGTGAATGTTGCAATAGAGAAGCAGGCAATTGAATAGAAGCTTCTATCGTCTTATCTTTTGTGTTGATTGACGTCGTTCTGTTGATAGTGGTGCAATGCAAAAATCTCGCATCCGAATCAGTATCCGTTGCGACGTTCGTGTACCATGTACAAGTTAATCCACCGAAACTATCGCGTTTGATACGAAATTCCTCGAGCGCCATGTATTTTTTGTGAGATTGTATAGACGGTGCGAATTCTGTTATATGTTCGATCGCTTTGATCAATCTTGTGCAAGCTTTGAAACTTATTTCTGCCCTCTTCAATATCTCTTTCGATAATCTCATCATTGAGCTAACGACATCGATCAACATGATTCCGAGTTCCTTCTCATCCACTAGGAAGTCCAAGTAATTCTCTATTGTTCGTACTATGAAATGAATTTCAACTGGATCCGTCAGTTTTACTGAGCCGTTTCCCGTATAATTCTTGAATCTCTTTGCTGTCTCCAGTAGACTACTCTTGGTTAAAGACAGATTTACTTTCGAAAATTGCTCTAAGATTTTTGTCGTATGAGATATATACGGGCATAATTCTGTGTTCAGATGCTCCCACTGACCATTCATGTTACAGTGATAAGAGGCTTTTAAAGATGCTTGCATCAAGCCTGATAGACGATTGCCTTCGCATGGCAATTCCGCTTTCCATCCCACTATCGTTTTCGGCCACGTATAAACACCCTTATTGTTTCTAGTCACTGGAAGAAGATCACATCATGGAACTAACAATTTCTCGATCCGATGAAACAGATAGCTTACCTGCTAGGGGACAATAACGCGTGTGCTCAGAGATCACGATGACACTGACTGCTTTCGATTTGTTTCCGTTTACGGAAACCAGTAAGCAATTCCATTGTCCGTTATGCTCCTCTTTAACTGGAACTATACTGAGAGCACTGAAAAAACATACAAAGAATATATAAATACTGACAATATATGATATACAATACACATAATATACAATTTTTGATATCATACATATCAATTTTTTAATGTGAGAAATGTCTATATTACCTGTCCACGATACCGCTGTCTGAAAGATATCTATTATCCACTTTAATGTTGGGTAAGCTCTTTCGTGGATCCTTGTAAGCGCTCAAGTCCATGATTTCAGCGGAAGCATTGGGGTACCATAGCCAATTTAATCTGGCGCTCTTGTCCACAGTGATACTGGGTGCTCTACACTTCAAAGTGATTGAATCTCCGGCGAAAACCACCTGATTCTGAACAGGTCGGATTTCGATCGCCGGTGATAACCATTGACATTGAAGCTCTTCCGAAAATCGTAATTTCTTTACTGGTTGGCCTTCGGCAGTTGCTGGTGATGCGCATTTCGGCGGTGGACTGAAATGTTATATTAAGTCTAAAATACAATAAACAAAAGCAAATGAAATTGTAGAATTAACAAGATATGCATTACTTTAACTTAATTGAAGAATTATAAACCCAATTACTGAACCAATACAGATCGCAATTGCAGTTCCAAGGATTATTAGAAAGATCCCTGAAATGTAGACGTTATTATATTTTTAATTTTATAGAATATATATGCATGCAAATAAATATATGGAATCATACTGCTTACAATTGTTTTAACAACTTGAGCCCATGAAATGTTCCTTCTTTCAAGGTTGACAGATTGTTTGCATTCAATTTTCTAAAATGTAAACGATATAAATTCATATGATACAGCATGGAGAATACACATTCACCACATAAAAAAAATCATTAACAAAACTAATTTATATTGAATCGCAAATAAATTGTGTCGTTCCACTTACAAACGATCTAAGGCCAGTAAATCATGAAATAAGGATGGCACCAGAATTGTTATCTTATTTCCAGATAAATCGCTAGAGCAACGAAGCAAAGAAAATAGATAAGATCAAAAGAAATATCTTTATAGAAAACACATGTATGTAAATCTTTTTTCGGACTTTAAACTTACAGCCTTTTAAGATTTGATAATTTTTTGAATGCATAACTGTCTATTGTTGATATCTGATTCTGGCTCAGATCCCTGAAATCATAAGTGTCATAAAAATATGAAAGATTAAAGAAGATAAATAATTTATACTTAAATTCTTACAATCTCTCTAAATTTTCAAGTCCATTAAAATAACTTTCGCCTATAGAACTAATCTTATTTTCTGATAAATCAAGTCGTCGAAGATTTGTCAGATTCATAAATACATTTGCTTGAATGATATGAATAACGTTCTTGCTTAGATCCCTATAAAATATTAAATGATTATCATATCATACGTTATCATACGTTAAAAATATAAATGACACAGGATTATCTTACAATTGTATAATTTCTACGCTAACTGTATTGATATCCACATCCTTGATATCCTGTAAATGATCACTACATTTCAAGCGTAACCATTCTGCTTGAGCACCAACTGATTTGCACGAGCAATGTTGCGGACACAATTGAACCGTGTAGGTCCACGTTTGAAATAAAATTACAAACAAAAAAATTGCTTTCATGATTGGAAAAAAGAGGCCTGTAAGCTGAAACATACAAAAGTTTTTTACATTGTAAAATTGGAGACGTAAATGGAAGGTTGCAGTTTAGAGTACCAATATTTATTCATGATCATTTTGATCATGATGTCACTGTAGCAAATGATAGCGCTATTCAAATGTCAAGACTAATTTTAAAGAAACAGAAAATTAAACACCAAACGCGTAAAACGCATTATCACATTTGACATATTCAACACATGAAAATATTGTTTTATCGTTATAGCTATTTCTGACTAATCGCAGCAGCACGAAATCACAGCAAATGAACAGAAAAAGAAGGTCCCGATACTTACGGCCCAATTAAAGAATCTATCGA
Source organism: Eciton burchellii (assembly GCA_020341155.1). Taxonomy (NCBI): domain Eukaryota; kingdom Metazoa; phylum Arthropoda; class Insecta; order Hymenoptera; family Formicidae; genus Eciton; species Eciton burchellii. The sequence continues at coordinate 1,965,737 of JAHMML010000012.1, read as the reverse complement.
CTATCACATTGTCGAAGAACAGATTTTAAATAGCCACATTTTATTTGTGTACTTTGTGTATTATTGACGCCGCGTTACCAAAGAAAACTAGGTGGAGGTACACACACTTTGACCGTAGCGTCATCTGTAAAAAATGACCAGCACTAGCACAATGTATTGTGCCGGCAGTCTCAAAGTTTAGCTGGCATATTGTTGGAATACTTTGGATGTTTTTGTATCAATTGATGTGTTATTTGTTAAATATCTGATAATTATACAACTGTGTGACTGCTTTTAATAACGTTAAGCTGGATGATGTGATTACACTGATTTAGAAGAAGGATTTGCCAATGAGGATATTTGGGATATAACCTTAACATTTTGTCTTTAACGTTTGTTTTGTATAAACCTCGTTGTAGTATCTAAAAATGTCGATTGAAATCGAATCTGCCGAGTGAGTGAAGTTATCATCTTGATTTACATTTAATCACTGTGATTAATGTGCAATTTTCTGACAATTGTGTACTTTACAATAATCTAATTTTGTGTTTTAGCGTGATCCGATTGATACAGCAATATCTCAAGGAAGCCAATCTTGTGAAGACTTTGCAAACCTTACAGGTATTTCCCATTGTTTCTTGTTCTTTAATAATTTAATCCATGTATCTTGATGTATCGAATTTATCTATTGAATTTTATAAACAGGAAGAGACAGGAGTATCACTGAATACCGTGGATAGTGTAGATGGATTTGCTGCAGATATAAACAATGGACATTGGGACACAGTTTTAAAAGCAGTACAATCACTGAAATTACCCGATAAGAAGCTAATAGACTTGTATGAACAGGTTAATATCTTAAATATCTCTATAAATATTTTTTCAAATTGTTCAGATACATAAATCTTAAACCTTTGATCTATGAAATATTGTAAAGAATCTTAAATTTCTTATAAAAATTATTTTATATAATCTTATAAATCTTATAATGATCTTATAAATAATATTTATCGAACTACTATTATAGGTTGTTCTAGAATTAATTGAACTACGTGAATTGGGTGCAGCACGTTCTTTATTAAGACAAACTGATCCCATGATCATGATGAAACAGCAAGAACCTGAAAGATATATTCATTTAGGTATAAAACATCGGATATATTTAATTATAAGAAATATTTCTTTTTCATCTTGCAATAGTATACAATATGTATAATTATATATACGTGTAATATATCAACAGAGAATCTGCTTGCGCGTTCATATTTCGATCCACGCGAAGCATATCCTGATGGAAGCGCGAAAGAAAAGCGGAGAGCATATATAGCCACTGCCCTCGCTGGAGAGGTATCAGTAGTACCTTCTAGCAGATTGCTCGCCTTATTGGGACAAGCATTAAAATGGCAGCAACATCAAGGTCTGTTACCACCAGGTACTACGATAGATTTGTTCAGAGGAAAGGCAGCAGTTCGTGATCAAGAAGATGAGAAGTATCCAACGCAGTTGTCAAAACAAATCAAGTTCGGTCAGAAATCACACGTAGAATGCGCACGTTTCTCACCGGATGGCCAATATCTGGTAACTGGTTCGGTAGACGGCTTTATCGAAGTGTGGAACTTTACTACCGGAAAAATCAGAAAAGATTTAAAGTATCAGGCACAGGACAATTTTATGATGATGGAACAAGCGGTATTGTCGATGGCGTTTAGCCGTGACAGCGAAATGTTGGCAGGTGGTGGACAGGATGGCAAAATCAAAGTGTGGAGAGTGCAGAGTGGTCAATGTTTAAGGAGATTTGAAAAGGCACATTCGAAAGGGGTGACTTGTCTACAATTCAGTAGAGATAACAGTCAAATTTTGTCCACTTCATTTGATACTACCATAAGGTCAAGCAGGAGAATATATAACTATACTAGTACATATATTTTTAACGATGTATAATGTGTATGTTCATTCTACAGGATACATGGTCTCAAATCTGGAAAAACTCTTAAGGAGTTCCGCGGTCACAGCTCGTTTGTGAATGAAGTTATATTTTCTCCGGATGGCCATAACGTAATCAGGTATATTATTATATTACAGACATTACATTCTAGTAGAAGAGAAGAAATAATCATTTTTATTGCGGAATCTATTATCATCTTCTATTCTTTTATAGTGCGTCGTCGGATGGAACTGTAAAAATCTGGAGTTTGAAGACTACCGAATGTATAGGCACTTACAAGTCATTGGGTGCAGCTGATCTGACAGTGAACAGCATACATTCCCTTCCTCGAAATCCAGAACACTTCGTCGTGTGCAATCGTTCTAACACGGTAGTAATTATGAATATGCAAGGGCAAATAGTCAGATCGTTTTCGAGCGGTAAACGAGAAGGAGGTGACTTTGTATGTACGGTGGTGAGTCCGCGTGGCGAATTCATTTATTGCGTCGGTGAAGATCTCGTATTATATTGCTTCTCTACGTCCTCAGGAAAACTTGAAAGAACTCTCAATGTAAGTATCTGTGTTATTGTTACGTTCTATCATCGTTTAGATTTATTGTAATTAACAATATTCCACTTTTTCTAGATTCACGAGAAAGATGTAATCGGTTTAGCGCATCATCCTCATCAGAATTTATTATGCTCCTATAGCGAAGATGGCCTTTTGAAATTGTGGAAACCGTGAATAAATCAAGGGATTTCCATCTTTTTTTTTCATTTCAGTAAAAAACTGATTTGCAGAATCTACATGTGTAGATGCTGCTACATGTATCATAATACAGCACTTTTAAAAATAATTACAAAGATGCTCAACATCTTTGTAGTGTTTGATCCATCTACTTTTCCATTACAACATTATTCGTATCAATCTCGCCAAACTCGTGAAGCTTGAAACTTACCGAACTTCCTTGTGTATATATACGAACGTTTATAGTATTACTAATTATATATATTTATTACACACTTATAATAAAGTAAATCAGGATTAAGTGAACATTTAAATCAAGCTTGTATATTCATACGATATTGCTGCATAAATATTGCATGCTCTTTAATTTCTTCAACATCGGGTTTATAACGTTTTTTTTTTCTATCCTTTATATTTTTCACGCCTTATTCCGCTTATTATGACCGCTAACGAGCAAAGCAAAGGGAAGCATTGATTTCTGAGTTTTCACGGGAAAATCGTCGATATTGCTGAAGCATTGGATGTAACGCATTCTTCACGGGGAATAATAGACATTACGCTTCGCTCTATCTGATCGTGCGAACCTAATCGTTATAGGGTTGCCGATATTAGACGGAGCAGGTAGATAGGATACGATTCAGGGCTAAGTGCACAACCTCCTCGTACCTACGTCCCCTACGTCGCATCGTCACGTAGAACTCTTTGGGCCTTTCGTCGGCGCGCGCTTCGGCGTAATTGGGCTCGAGCAAATAAGCAATCACTATATTTCGGCTCGGCAAATATTATAATAACAGATTGGTCGGGTTAACCGGGTTATCGGTCGTACGATCGGTCAGTTCAGGCGTCTTAGGCAGCGCCAAAACCAGCACCGATCCGCTGTTCCTTTTTGCGCGCGTCCGCTTTACGGCTTACGGTCGTTCACTGGAAACGACCCTTCGTTAATATCTTTATAAAGCCTTACGCGCGAAAACCTATCCAACCGACGATTAATCGAATACTTAGGATGTTGATCTAATCGAAAATTAATTATGCAGATCGATATTTTCATTTGTGTCTAACATCGATTAAGGCAATTACGTGAAATATGTCTTTTTAATATGCCTTTGATATTTATGACGAAATCAATTGTAGGACAATTGTGCAATTAAATTGCAAATAACTATATTTATAAAAAATATTTATACAAAACTATATTTATAAAAAAAATGATTTTATGATTAATATAAAATATTTATATTTTTAATTAAGTTTATATTTATATTTCGTGATGTAACATATTTATATCTTCTTTATAATGGATGTTTTCCGAATTTTTTGATGAAGATAAATTGATTTTAGATGGAAGACATTTGTCTCTGCAATGCGTTTTTTCTCACGAAAATACGAAGCGGTACGCTTCGTTGTCCCTTAAAGCTAATGAAACCTGTCATTTACGGTGACACAAGTATGCGAGATCAGCGGGATTTTCTCACAAAGCGAGATTAGAAGATCGCGTGAAAATTCACTGTCGGCCCTTTTGGCATGTAATCCATACGTGGACAAATCGACCGAAAAGCCGTTCCGCTTCCTTTTATTCTTAGCTAATGCGACTTTAATGTCATTGGAAGTTTTTCACTTTACTCCAGCTTCCTGTCGGTGTCTTCGTCTAGTTAGACCAAGTTGGTCCAATTATCTTCCTTGTGGTTAAACCCGGCGCCGCCGGCGGCCTTTGTGTGACTTTCGATTATATTTCAATGTTAGTTTTGGTTTTCATTTATCATAAAGAATCTAATCTAATCGACAACTAAAAATTTAGTTATGTACAACATAATTTTGATAATACTAATGAAATAATAATAGAAATAAAAAATATTAAATCTTTTTGCAGCTGCATTCTGCTTGAGAAACGTATAAATATTACGTATAAATTAACGAATCTCATTTGTTCGAGCAAGATTTAAATCAACTTTTGGTTATTAAAATTAAAAATAATTTAAAAGAAAATAAATTTCGATTAAATACAGCGAGAGATGCGTTTTACTAGATATTTTCCATTTTATCTTACATCGTGTACGTGTATTTTGAATTACAAAGAGAATCAGCTGGAAACCGGAAGAAGTTATCTGTGTCGAAGAAGCTATTTCGGGAATCGATGATGAAACTACCAGATAATCAATGACTTCGTGTGTTCATTACGCGTGTTTGTGGTCTATCGCGAAGGTGCACAGTCGATGCTTTGATTATGAGATAGACGCAACACGTGCTGTATCTGCGGAACTGTTTCGTGTCCGAGTAAAGTGCATGTAATCATGAGACTATCCGCTAGATATAAAGGATTTTCGAGCAAGCGGTCAGATGAATTAACTGTACGTCGCCATCATGCGCAAAAGCAGATGTCACTCTTAACGTTACTGGTACCGTAGTTAATAATCTTGTAACCAGTACCATCTTTTAAGCTTTTAAGATTTTTGTATATTCATGCATACATGCATAATGGATTAACAATCTGATGATTTCTTCAAATCCGAAGAGACCGACATATTTGAGAAATTAGAAAGAAGATTGTATTAATATCATCAAATTAGTAACTAATTAATGATAGAAAAATAATTAAAGACTCCTATTAACAGGAAGAGATTTATTAGAGAAAATATATCGGCTAAATTCTTTCTAATTACATTCTTTAGCAGCATATGTGCGATATCGAATGACTTTGTATTTTGATTAATGATTATCTGTATTAATGTTAACGTTGGATGACTGCTATTGAAGAAACGCGGCTTAAGATTTGACGACGATTTACCTTAGGAAGATAAATAAAGTGATAAACGATTCGTTTATTACGCATTGCATTATTCCATCTTGTACCGGATATTATCCAGTACACCATTATGTAACGAAATGTACAAAAGTGACGGGGGCAGGTGCCTCGTGCAGTTTCGTGAAAGGGCTCTCGAAAAGACGGCGAATCCCCATCGCGAGGGAGGAACTACGAACGGCTGGTCTTCGGCGATTCGCTCCACTAATTTCGCTTCTTCCGTTGTGATATCGTACGAGTGCCTTCAAACCTTATCGGATCCATCCAGAAGACACTCCTTCATCCGCATACATCCACGCTATCGTCCTTCAACGATGAAATTACCCATGCAGTCATTTTTCTGAACTAGCTGTACTAGCATTTTTCTATCAGCGACAGATATTTCTTGATAGTACTTTATTGTAGAATACATTCTAGAACAACTCGCACAAAGGCGAGTTCTCTCAGAAGATAAGCGATTCATGGATGACATCAGCGATACGAGGATCTGTCTTAGATCTCTCCGCTTTTCGGTTGTTCTAGTTCTCGTTTCCGTGTTTCCGGAAGACTCCCCAATTTCGCGATCATAATTTGTTAATAATTGGACATTGGTTGTGGGCCCATGGTAGAAGGGCCTCCTCTCGCTAGCCAACTGGCCCCAGGTGTGTGCACGGGGAGCGTGGCGGACGCGTGCTTCTCCCCTCTTTAACCTTCGCTTGCAGCCGAACGCGCTCGATTCGGCTCGCTCCCTTCTTCTGCCTCTTCTTCCTCTTCTTCCTCGTCTCTTCTTTTGCGTCTTTCACCCTGCGCTCTTCTCTTCCGCTCGCTCTTGTCTCGCTGAAGTGCCCAACGACTCTCGGTGCAATTTGATGCGCGCGCGAAATTCGCACTTCCAGATATTAACTCGCACGTTCGCGTGCGATCGATTTAATAAGAAATTGTGGGATAATCGAGGTGCTACTTAATCGTCTTGCGATTTCATATGTGAGAAAGACGACGCTATGACGATAAATAAGAGAATGCGTCAGTTCTATGAAAAAGTCGATCAAAAATGTCTTAGAGATTTTGATAACAAGTAAACCCCTTTTTCGTTCAATTATCAATCGAAAAATCGTCAACTATTCTAAAGAACTTCTGATTAAAAATTTCTGTTATAGAAACACATTAAATTCATAAACAGAGGTACGTTTAGCAGTCGATTTCAGTTCGACCAGAAAATCTGTGAATAAGAAATCTGCGAGAATGCTGGACGGATGAATCGACAAACGAGAATATCGCTGTTCATCGTAATGCAAATTAGCTAGAGATTTCCCTTAATTACCGTACGACGTGCGGTAAAAACGGTTAAATAGGGTACGTGGGGTATGCCGAGCAACAGAGAGGAGTAAGTTTCGGCGATACCGTGCGGAGAGGGATTTGCATTCGCGGAAAGGTGGCAATTACTCGCGGAACGTAATATAATGCAATTATCGAATTAACCCTCGCACCCCCACTTAATTGCTCGCGACTTCACGATTTAAGTGGATAATCATTGGGAACCGGCTGACTGGTCCGAGCGCCGAAATTCGCCGGGCGAGCGTCAGTGAATGTGGGACGGCAAGATCGAGCGGTGCATCGTGTAATTTACGTTGCACGTACGTACGCACGCACCGTTTGCTCTAATGGCGAGTTTAACGGATGATCCTGCTCTCGTTGGTTGTATTTTAGGACGACATTTTCTCGATGCGCCCGAGTAATATCATCTCCTGCGTTCTCGATCTCTCGGAAGAATAGGATTGAATTTCAAACGGATTAGGGATACTAATTAAAAGGCACTACTTGCTACAAAGTTTCTTTCCAGTAATATGATTATTCTTATGTATTGTACACCTCAACTTATTTTTTGTATTGCTTTTTGCACATTGCATTGCTTGGCTCAGAAGAAGATTATCGTGCAACATAGTATGCATCTGTCTTAGAGAATTATATATATCGCGTATCTAATATATGTTGTCTATAAAGATACATTTATTTATAAAATAGATATATATATTATCTATATGTATATACAAATATTATGCATATACATTAACATTACATAACAAACGCGTTAGCACAGATAATGCCCGTTCTCCATGTCGCGTTCCTTTCGAGAGAGAATAAAACTTCTGCTTCGACTGCGATTCCTTATGAAATATCGATGATAATCTACCGCGACGTGGTTTGTCTGTTTCGATTGCGGGGGAAATTGATCAGCGAGTGGTGTAGCGTCGCAAAGTTGAGGAAAAATTCTGTTCCCGATCCAAAAGCTACTCGGTCACACAGGAGGGTGCCGCATTGTTACATTATAGGCCTCATTTTCAGCTTCGTTTCTCTCTCTCTGTCTCGCGCTTCCCTCCTTCACGCGGGTCTTATTGTTTCGCGAGCTGCTGAAAAACGTCTATTGTACCGTCGACTTCAATGCACGAATCTTGAAATAGGTCGCTCGATTGTTTCACTTCTCTTTGAGTGCGCCGGCTGATTTGTCGGTATTCGCCGACTCGACAACGAAACACCAGTTTAAAGGAATCGATATTGTTGCACGCGGATCTATCCGTCGTTCGATTTTCATCAAGTCTGGAACACACATGAAAATCATGCAGCAGAAATTTCAACGAATTTCCGCGTTCGATGTAACATACGATTTAATATTCTTATTAATTTATATTACAAACAATTTTAGATGCGTGAGTCTCCAAAAGATTTCAGCAAATCTGGAATTACGTTCATCAAAGAATTTCTAAAAATAAAATGCGATGGAGAAGAAAGATCTGCTCTTATTTAAGCAATCCTTTGAAAAATTGGATTCGTCGTTTATCACGCGATCTAGGCGTGTCGCGGTATCGTGTGAAACTCGTCAATTTCTCGAGAGGAAGCATTCGTAACTGTCTCGTACTCGGACTGAAAACTCTGATTCAATCACTGGTACCACCCCCTCGTTTCAAAGGGCGCTTCTTCGGCCCTAATCACTAGGCTACCGATGTTTTCAGAGCGCTTCGTATTCATTTTACGAAGCCGTGCTTGGGAAAATTCCGCGTTGCAACTGCAACCATCGATCCTCATCCTCCCCTTTCCGGTTTGTACTCGCTGATCGTTGAGGATGATGACCGATGAAAAATTTATCCAGCTTTGGTTTATCTTATTTCAAGGAAGCTGCTCGCTGAACTCCTCGAGATCAATTAAACAAGTAAACTTAAACTATTTTCCCAACGGTTATCGGCTTATCTTCCCTGTTGCGTCCTCTGATTTTCTTTTCATTTGTTTCCCTCTGGCAGATAATCGCACGCAAACGAGGCCAGTGATTTTCTCAAGCCGCATTACAAATCACCGAAGCGACCCTCGCAAGGGCCACCACGATTCCGAGTCCTTTCTCAACGGCGGTCTCCTTCGAGAAATTCCGAAAATCAATTCTTTTCCTCGGGGCGTCAATTAAGCGGCGCTTTCCCGTCTTCGACGTAGGTCCGGCAGAAGAGCGAGAGTGAAAGAGAAAGAGCGAAAGAGAGAGAAAGAGAGAGAGAGAGAGAGAGAGAGAGAAAGAGAGAGAGAGAGAGAGAGAGACAGAGACAAAGCGAGAATAACGATTTTGGTTTTTGAAGGCCTTAATCGTCTCTGCTCCTACCGCGCTTCGCCCATTGCAATTTTCGAGACTTTCGGCTACCGAAGTCGTTCTCTTCCTCTCTCTTTTTCTCTCTTGAGTCTTTCGCCTAGGTGTTAATCCCTCTAAAGAGGACGTGACTCGGCATCGGTTTCCTCGAACGAGCGGCAATAATAACGACAGAGAATAAATATTTAGGTATCATCGGCTATACTAGCCGTCTCTTTGTATGCGCTTTACCCGCCTAATCGATGATGAAGTATTTTCATCTGTCATTAAAACACATTGAATTAATATTTCTGAACTCGTAAATGCAAACAGTATAACATAACGAGAAGATAACACATTTGATTTGCATACGTTATTACGCCTTGAGTGTAAAATATAAGAAGGCATTATTAGAATGTTTGAGCAAGTATCATTTGCCGCAATTCTTATTCCGAGCTTTAAATGAAATCGAGCGAGATTCACTTGATATCCGATTTTGTTATTCGAGCGATTCTGATGCGATGTGATAATTAGAGCAAGAAAAATGATCACTTATGCCGAGCTGGTTAAAATTTATAAGTACATGTTTGCAGGATGCAGGTTTAGATCGGCGAGTTGCTTTAATCGCTGGAGCGGCGATTAATGTGCGAACCGATGTTAAGGGTATCGTTGACTCGACGGAAGCGGTTCTCTATTTCATCTCGCGATTATACACTCGAACGTGAGTACGCGTATAATCGGCTTACGCTTGTTCGCGGTTAGCTCGATCGAACTATACGATGGATCGATTCAAGGTTTCTTTTCCCTTCCTTTCTTGCTCTCTTTCGGTACCTGCGAGGTAAGAAGCGCGCGAATTAGGTTTTGATTAGGCGCTTTGACAATCCTAATCTCGTGAAATATACGCACGAAGGCGCGAGAGAGGGACAGCAACGAGGAGACACAACGGATTAAAACGTCATAGTCGAGCTAGTCAAGACGTGATGGCCGCTAAATGCGGCGCTAATAGTAATCCTATTCATCGTGACGCGATATTTTAGGCGCGTCGCATCGTCCTACTTGTGCGGATTACGCGCGGAAAGGGTGGCCAGCTTCTTCCAGGAGTGGCCGAGCAGGTGAAAGGAACGGGGGACGGCATCTCTACGAGGTGTTGAGATACAAAAACGATTTATATTTACTCTGATATAACATTCGGTAAGGTTTTCAATATGGAATAAAAATAACAAACGGAGAAAGGGCGAGTCATGGGATTTTGCAGCGAGAGATTTTTCCAGCGTTAAGACTTTCCATTCGTTCTCAAGAACGCGATCGCGCTCCAAAGTCGATTTATTCAATAAACAAGAATCACGCGAGCGAGGAAACGGACAGTTTAGACGTTTAGACGGGAAGCGATGTAGATATTCGCGCGATGATAATTCAGAGCTTATTCTTCTTTCCGATTCGATCGAATCGCTCGGTCCTAACACGATTTTTTCCAATCATAGTTGATGAGATTACACGAAAAATTCTGACGAAATTACAAGAAAATTACGCGCAGTCCTTACAAATTCAGAGAGAAGTCTGGAAATTCTAATCCAACGCGCGTCTTCTATCTCTTTCAACTGTATAACTGTGCTTATACCTCGTTTCAGTATTGCACGGCAATAATCGTCAATGACTTCATCTCACCAACGAAAGGGAGAGTCTTGCGTCTTACGTCAGCCTCATCTCGCCGCTCTAGACGCCGCATAAGCCGCAGGGGTTCAAACCGGTCTATCACAGCCGCGTCCCAGTTATTAATTATACTCGTGCCACCGCGGTCGCTTCTTGCAATTAAACGCACGTACATCCTGCCGTCTCACACTGAGTGATTCATTTCGGAAGTGTGGCCGTTCACGGCGGGATGTCAGTGCTCGGATCCGTCCCGCTAACGTTACGTTAGCCGGAACATTGTAATTTTCCATACAAACAGGATCGTGTTTATCCAAGCGACCTCGAAGACACGCTTTCACGTGTAGAAACGAATAGATAATCTCAGAGGAGCAACATTACGATGTTCGTTTATTTCTGTTTGTTTATAAAGCAGCATTAGTACCCGAGAAGTAAAGTCTAGCACATGTATCCGAGTAGCACCACATCCGACAAGGATCTAATTAGTTTCTAATCCCTCGCAATTGCAGAACGCAAAACTGTGGCTTCATACAAGTATACTAGAGGGTAGTCACTATCGATAGTCCCGGTGGATCTTGGACAGGCTATCAAAGTGAACATCGCTCGAACGAGGTCTCATGAAAGAGAAGCGGAAAATGAACTGACCATGATCCGACAATGCGATCGTAATCGAATTGGCGGAACGTGGCGTTTGACACGCGAATTGGGTTCACGCGATTGGCAGCGACGAGGAAAGCGCGAGCTAACAACGCACGCTGCTCCGTTGTTTTCTTTCTCTCTCTCTCTCTTTCTGTTCACGTGTAATTATGATTATAGGAGCGCGCACGTGTGCGTCGGTGGGTGCCTTTACCTCGCGTCGGAGATCGTGGGAACCGGCGTAAAGGGAGAGAAGGACGAGGAGCAGAAGGAGGAAGGAAGGAAGGACGGACTGATCCCGAAGTGGAGAAATGGATGAGGGGGATGGGTGGGGGAGAATCGAGGGGGGCCAGGAGAGATGAGCGAGGCTGGAACGGAGGCTGGACGCCGGATATCTCTCTTCTTTCCTCTCCATCTTCCTCTGCCCTCGACCGGATCCGGAGTGCCAGAAACGCGCCGAGGACGCTCTATAACGATCCGTTGTGTTGTTGGAGTGCGTCGATGGCACTTGCAGCATTATGGATCCGATCAAAGCGCTATATTGTTTGACGGCCTCATTGCACCGGCCATGTAAACTCTCGCCGCGTCAACGAAGAGGGACCCCGAACGGAACGACACGTAGAGAGATGCTTGCTGATCCGATGGTTCGTGTCCTTTTGATCTCCGAACAGCAATTTCGCTCTGTATAAAAATATAATGATACAAACATAATTCTTTCGCAGAATTTCTTTGGAATTTTCCGGTACACGGTGCAGCAGACTATAAACTATAATCAAACGTTCTTCGGACTGAAGGAAGTCAGCCTTTTTTATATTTCTCTTGAACGCTAGCTGCATGAATCTTTATCACGAGTGTACAACTACAAGAGCGGACGTATCACTCTGGTAATTTATACTCTTAAATGCAATAGAGACGTTTTTCCGGGAGAGGAGAGGCAGAAGAGCACGTCACGGCGCGACGTGCCACGCGTACTCCGACAGGACTCCGTCGACGCGCGATAATTATGGTGGCTCGGCGGAGAAGTATTCCTACACGTCGGTGAATCTCTCTTGTCGTCCCTCTTCGCGGTCTGCAGTCAGTCGTAGTAATTTAGCAGGTAGCAAAAGGCCCCGATCTCCGCGTGGCCTCTCGCGGTCGGGGATCACCGGTCACCGGTCCTATCTCCCGGGCCCTATCCCGCCCGCGCGCCCCTCCCGGTGCTCGCGCCCTTCCTCGTTCCCCTCCTCCCCGCTCGTCCACGGAGGAGCCCTTCTATTCCGGTCACCCGTTGCAACCCGCGCGCGTATTTAAAAGCGTTTAAGGACGCTCTCGAGCGCTCGAGTGCTCTCCTGCCCCGGATCCATAATGGTCCTTGCGTATTATTTGTTGGTGAAATAACATGCTGTCAGTTATGGGGGATATGCTAAATATATAGGCACGCTAGATTCCCGAAGGAGAATCGATCGAACTCCCGTCGGTCGTCGGCGATCGTGACGCTCGAGTGTTGTGCTTCGAGTCACGGCGAAGCCGTGGCACGCTCGGAAAGAAAAAGGGTGCAAGGGGTAGAGGTAGGAGGAGGAGGAAGAGGGTGGCGATCTCTATACACACGTAGGTATATGCAACCGAAGGCCCTGTCTTTCACGAGACAATTCGTAACGATCGAGCAGGCATCAACCACCGCGGCTCGCTTCGGGGATGGATCGCGCGGATCGGATCGATTCGACCGCGGACACCCCTCGTCTCGCTCGCAGCATCCAACTACACCGCCTCCCTCTTCCCCCTCGGCCCGGTCGACGCGTCGGGAAGGCGTGGAGGCACACAGTTTATTTCTTTTTTTTTTTCTTCCTTCCTTGCTTCAGGCCGTCGATGTCCGACAATCGTTTTTCTCTTGCCGCGCGCGCGCGCGCGCGCGAGACGGGCATCGCAAGGATTCCGGATAGAATTCCGAGCATCGCGCCGTTCGCGCTACTGACGCCTCGAATTTTTACGGTACGCCTAGCTGTGTCTCCTCGTAAACGCAGAGTCGAGGAAAGTAATGTAGAGTCTATTCGTTTACTCGCGAGGAATTACGAGATCAGACCCGACATGCTTCTGTCTTACGAAGAAAAACGTAAAGTGACTCGTAAAATGCCGATTTTATACGAGAGAGACGTGATCGGATGTTCTTATCTCCTTTTATGTACGAAGTACCCACCTAGATCTCGCTACCTTCTTGCTTCACATTCTGTAAAAGAAATCATATTTATTCTGTATTCTGTAACACAAATGAAAACTCTAATTAAAGAGGATTAATTCAGAGAGTTTAATTTAGAAATTTAAGCATTGATCGTTTATTTGATGTAATGATGTTATTGGTAATTTAGCACCTGCGGAAACTGGGATCAAATTTATTTTTCTCTCCCTCTTTCTCTCTTATTTAACAGAATTAATATCATTCAAAGTGTATACACCTATAAGTAAACGTTTTGTTATTTCGACATGCATGTCGTGTGAAGCTTTTAGCGACAGTTATTTCTTCGAAGGGAACCCGAGATACTTGCAGTAAGGTGCAACGTTAAAAGAAGGAAGCATTTACTTTTTACTCGTATTACTGCTCGGGGATTATTACCAGGATCTTTTTACGCTTACTTAATCTAATAAAGCAACTAATAACTAATAATAACTTAATACACTCCGCTCCAAGGGCCGTAATTATGTGCTCTTTAATTATGTGGATCCTGTGTTCGATCGAATCGACGTTATTTGATTATCGAGCTGGGCGCGTACATAAAATAACGAAGGGGAGGAGCTGTTTGTTTTTCGGACACTGATGGGCCCCGAGCGGCGAATTTAGGGTCAGATCGGCGTCCGATCGAATGTACCGAGCTCGCACGTGAGAAGAAGAATAATGTCAACATTTATACCGTGTAACAAACGGGATTTATGTAAAATACATGTTGCATTTGTCATGAATATGCCAATATATTCGCGCGCATTCATGAATACATTTGTTAAATTAATTGAATACACTACGCGGATGAGCTCTGATTCTCTGCAAAAATTCTGTAGAAAAATGCAAAGAGACGGAAAATGATTTTATCTAGTCTTTTCAGTTTTTAATAGTTTCATTTTTATTTTACACACGCATGCACACATACACATACGCATGTATATACGTGACATATATACGTTCCTATTCGGTTTTGTTTCTCAGATATTTGAACGATCCCGTGGTATGCTACGCTCGCGATTAATTTATATTATATTGGATTAAATCGACATGACGCATCACGTACCTTCTTTTTGTCGTTGAAAGCGCTTAGTATGCATTAATGGGATGAATAGCTTAACGGTTCGTTGAGGAAATGAAGTGGACCGCGGTGCGTGCGCTCGCAGCTGTGTTACCACAATGCACGTGCCGCTGCGTTTCGCACGCGCTGTCGTTACGCGAAATGCCACGTGACTCGGTTGCAATCGCGAATAGCTCGAAGAAAACATTATCCCAATAATCAGTCGCGGAGAAATATAGTCCTCGTATAATCATCGCGTACCGTTATCTTGGCGCGCAGATGTTAACGCATGTTCATTGTCGTGATCGTGTGTACTTGAGCATATTTCTATGATAGATGATATATAATTACTCGTTAGGTGGATGAAGAGAAATTTATTCACGGCGGGATGTAGGAATAAGGTTGCAAAGTGTGTCTAATCGATTGAAAATTCGAGAGAAACGGATCGCATTTCATTGGCGCACAAAAGTAATCGTATCAAACGTCGATGAATTCGAAGAGTAAAGCGAAACGGGAATATCCGCGATTGCTCGCGTAAAAGAAAGAAAGCCTTCGAGGATTCGACTTGAGCAACGAGCTTTCCGCTGAGATGCATTTTTCATAATCGACCGTATAACGATAAGGAATCCCTCTAGTCGGGTAATTAATCGTTTAGCCAACGCGAGACCCGATTACGTCTGTTTGGCCCTTTTGCTGCGAGAGATGCGAGCGTGACTGGCAAGCGAAGGCAGAAGCGGCAGAGGCGTTCTCCATGAGACACGACGAGTCTCCTCTTTCGCGATTTTTTTCGGAAGAAGGGCGAATCTCGCGATGAAGAGAGAAACGAGATCTCGTTAGGATCCAACCTGGTTAACGTTATGACAACCCCCCCCTGGTCGGCAATTACCGGATTACAATGTAAAGATGCTAAAGGTGGTAAAACGCTGACAGGGTCACAGGCGCTTATCGCGGGGTTCCCCTTTGAGGGCTCGGTAACGAGTTGCGCGAGTGTGGGCGGACGTCGGTGCGTGAGACGCGTCATTTCGCCTCATATCTTGACGGGATAATTTTCTCCCTCGCAGCTTATCCCTCCTCCTCCCTCGTTTCGCGTATAATATTCGCGCGCCTTAACGCCACATCACAAGCAGATCGGCCGCAAGGTGTTTTGGTAGGCCGGGCAGGAGATTCGGCTTATTTGCCGCGTAACGTAAGTTTTCAGCAAAACACGCTCGATCGCGCTCGATCTTTCTCTTTCTAGAACGGACCCCCTCGACCGGATCGTCGCTGGCAACGCAATTATCGCTGCAGATTCGTGAGACGCGTTATAAAAAGGGGTCACCTCAAATGCAGGCTGCCGCTCGCTTGGTGAAAGATCGTTACGATATAAACGTTTCCGAAGACGAAACGTTTCTGATATAAGAAAGATGTATATGTATCTTTTTTACATAAATATATATTTACTAGAAAAATTATGAGATGTCGTGGACTTGCGCTTTTAATGTATTAGATAGATTTAATATGCAAATTAATATCTTCACGATACAGAATCGTCATGTCTTTATTAAAGGAACTTCAATTCCTCGTTAGATTCAGTTTTTTATAGTTTTTTTACACAGACAAGGAGAGAGAGAGAGAGAGAGAGAGAGAGAGAGAGAGAGAGAGAGAGAGAGAGAGAGAGAGAGAGAATGATTGCGCTTTGGTATTCATGGAAACGTTTTGCGAGTATTCATGGCAAAGATATTCACCGTAAGGATTTCACGTGCGTTACCGACGCATCTTACATCACTTACACGTAAGCCGCACTTTAGCCGCCCTTTTATCTCTTCCGGAGGTGTTCTGGCTATCGGTCAAGGTAAAGTGTTATTTGATTTGTGGCCGGGGAAGAAAAAGCCACTCGTCTGTAATAAGCGAACCGCCTCTTCCTTAATATATCTGTCTTGATGGCTCAATGTACGCGCGTGACCGCGTATGAATACGTTTACAGCGCGTCCACACGGACATAGGGATATGTCACGAACCGTAGATAAAGAACGTAGACTGTTGAGAAATGTTCTTTATGGAAATCGCGGAACGATGCGCCAGCTTTCCTTGAAACGGAACAAAACGTGATCGGCCTGTCAGATTTCCTTAATTGCTTCGTTCCCACGTAAAAGGATAAGAAAGAGGAAATTGTGGAGATTGTGAAGCAATCTGGAGGTATCTCGTAATTTAGAAACGAAGGAATGACATCCGAGAGAAATGTATAAACAATTAAATTAAATAATCAGAGGGCACGGCTTAATGTACATATATTCCTTCATTTATTTCACAAATAATTTTTGATATTCATACATTTTGCAATTTGCATTTATATATTGCATTTGTCAACTCTTTCACGTTTTTATCGCAATGTTTCACAGTCATCCGGATGGAAATATCAACAAATCGAGATCCATCTCTTTCAATAATAAACTGCAAAATGGTATTAACGTTGGAAGAAAGATGTCGAAGAACCTTTTTCGCTCAAGCACTTTTCGGAGTGCTTTACGCGCCGGTTTGCACGAGGCGATGCAGTCTGATTGTCGATCATTCGTGAGGGCAGGCTTCCTCTTCAGGCTCGCGGCTAAAGAGACGAAGTTGTTTTTAATACGATCATAAAGAGAGAGAGAGAGATCCGTGCACGCGCGCGTGGTGTAAAGTACCAATGTAGAGACGAAGCCGTACGAAGCCATAACGCGCGCGGCCGCAGCGCGATAAAAGTCTTTAGGCACCTGTCGTTGATGCTCGGATCGCCAGAGAAAGAGCCGGCACAGATGCTGCCGGTCATCCTCGCTGCCGAGACAACGGACTGACACTCGTGCGAAGATATATTTCCGCTATTAACGCTAACGGACTTCCTTATATCCGTTACCTCGCGGCCGTAAACGCGTAATTAATTGTATCTGTTTTAGCGACTTTGCGGTCAGTAAGTAGTGAGGACGATTTGAAGTTGGTCTCAAGCTTGCGAGAGATAGTGTAATGCAAAATGCATTGATTAGTCACATGTTTCCGCGAACGACGTGTATCCTCATTATAGATTTATCTACATTTTAGTAAAGCGTACGTACACGTGTACACAAAAATCGGCAAGATAACTAAAATTTTTATTAGTTTTTATTAGTAAAACGCATCTGAATTATTTCTCCTTTTATCAATATCGCGAGAGGAAGAAGAATATTTGAAGCTTCTGAGAAAGGCACTTGCTATTATTATTCGAGATCTCGAAACGTGACGTGACGCGGCATGCCTGGCATTGATATCTCCAGGATCAAGGCTACGGATTTTCTACATGTGTTACCCTGCGCACGTGTTGCGTGATATAATATCACGACGATAACGATCTCCCGTTAGTTTCAATCTGCACCTGACAAGATGCAAAATCGGAAAGGAAGCTTGTATATCGACAAGCTTCTAATTTTATTTATTGCACTGATGCACTCAAAGCATCGATGCGCAGCAAGAACACTCTTTTCAATCTGCATTTCATCGTCGGACGCTCCCGTTGCAGCCGCAAATCTCGACTTGACGACGCAGGGAACGCGCATGCATGTCGCAGACTCCTCCCGAGAGAACACAAGATGCTTGGATAATTTTTTTACGAACGCACACGCAGCGGCGAACACGCTCCGCACGCAGAGCGCGAGGCCTCTCTCTCTTTCTCTCTTTCTCTCTCTCTCTCTCTCCGCATTATACACGGACGATTTCATCGTCGCGATTACATGCATCGCCTAATAAACGCCAGTAACCTTCGTTCGTTGCCGAACCACCGAGATCGTGTACAGATAGGTCCAGGACAAGCTTGCTGGACCACCCGGATTATTTCGAGTGACAGCCAGAGGAGAGAAGCGACGCTGCTCCGCGGTATCCTGTATCTCCTTGGAAACGTTGACACCTATGAGCAGTTGCTGATACATAATGATCGACCGTATCATGATTGTCATCGTCATTGTGTGAGATCGCCGTTAAGTGAGATCGAAGCGACATAACGCAGTCATCGTCTTCGATAGATCTCGCCGTGTCGCTGATACGGCAATCGCGTCGCGCACGATGTGCTCTTCGTTGTATAATGTTCTCGTATTGCGATAGAGAGATTCTATAATTGGAAACGAGACATCATCCTCCGACATTAATGGCAATTCTAGAACCAGTCACGTAAACCGTGAGCTGGCTGTGACCGGGTTTTAATGATTCCATGATTTCTTTTTATGTCGCATGGTTCCAGAAACTGAAACAGATTTAATGAAATGATTTAATAAATATTTTGATGTAACATTGAGATCAAATATTGCCGGATTATCTGTATACGTATCAATGGCATAGCATTTTCGGATGCGCGTTGATACGACATCACTGTCCTAATTCCTGATTTAATTCCAGAATAATTACTCGGTAGATAACGGGAATGCGTTTTGGCCGATGCGCGAGGTCGATGCACAAATCATGGCATGATAGATTTCGTCTCGGTCTCGGCAATCGTTGATCTAAGCGCACGTTTCCCTCGGTAAACGCCGCGTAAGGTTGTTATCTATCAATATCAATATTTATCTGTAAGCTATTATCTGGCAATCATATTTTACCGAAACCTTTCTTTTCGCGACCGACCGGACCGGCATTTGTTAATGACGAACAACCGGTGAAAGGGGACCCGGTGTTTAAATCTCTCTGCTTTGAGAACGCGCGCCTCATCCACTCATTAACTATGCATTTTGGAAAGGTCGAACTAGATATTCGCTAGATACTCGGGTGAGGAAAGTGCTGTCCTTGTAAACTACTCTTTCCGAGTCCCGGTACCGAATTCGAGAATACCGTAATCTGATCGTACCCTCGAAACTAGCGAAAACCTGAGAGAGAAGGAGACGCACGCGTAGTCCAAACGAGAAAGAGCAAGAAGATGAAACGATGGCGTGGACAGCGATCGCACAGCGATCTTCGCCGGAAGGGTCCCGGTGCCTGTCTTCGCGCCTACTTCAACGCGTAGATACTTTATCGCGGATCGAATCAGCCGGTATTTGTCCCCTGAACGAGAGATTCTGCTGCTTCGCATGAGTCTCGCCGTTTTCGTCCCGCGATCTGGATCTCGGACTATTCGTCGCCTCGGGAAACACAACACGACCAGACACGGAGGGATGTTGTTTTATCATGTTGCTTTCCAGCAGCCCTTTCTCTCGATCCCGAGAGAAGCCGGGCTTCGATACGAACGTCCCTGCTTGCTTTCACGGCTTTCCCTATCCATTCCTGTAATCGTCTAAACATTGATGCAAAGATGCTGCTCGAATCAATTCTTTTCCAACAACTTTATTTTTCTTCTTAAATTCACGTGAATTAGATTCAAACTTTACATGATATTTCTGAAGCTGTCGATGCTTTAATCTGTTTTTATGCGAGAGAATTTCCTAAGACAAATCTAGCTTACGTGGGTGCGTGAAATGCACGTGTCGATTGATGCTGCTGTCAAGGTAACACCGAGGCTTCGGATTTTCAGGAAATTTGGCGGGTTCTCACGGAAGACCGCGCGATAACGTCCGGTCGGACTGTCGAAGGAGAGAACGGGCCTCCAAAAACCGTCGCCGCCCACATCCGGAGGACGGCGGCGCCTCCGGATCGTTCATAAGGCGTTTGTTGGTTTTACCGGTGAAATTGTTAATTCGCGCGTTTATCCCGTGCGCGATCTCGGCCCCCGTCCTAAATTGGGCCGCCCTCATAAATCTCACGGCCCGTCCGGTCCGCGTTCAATTTCAGATAATACGGTGCCGTTCATCGCGCGGAAGACGAGGAAATCGTCGCAACGATCTCGCTTCCTCAACGTGAAGTAGAACATTCTTTCGAGTAGAAGTCGCACAGGTGCAATTTCAAAAGCTGAAATTATTTAATCCTCATAAAAAATATTCATTCGCACGTGTATCAGTCTTATCATGCATGATGCTGTACATTTTAACATTGACGGTATCGATGTAAGCTTCTTGATTAATTTGCAACTTGTTGATTCGTCTTTAGCGCAGATTTGAATGAAAGGTCGTTACTCATATGCTATTTTCTAGCTAACAAACCTGGCTAGCACTTTTGTGCTTCGACAGATCTAATAAGGAATATTTTCGCGATTGCGACCGTCCGATTGAAGACACAACGCAATCTTGCTCGAAGATAAGTTCATCCCGGATTTTCGACTCTCCCTCTTTCTCAAGAAGCGATTCTTCTTCGCAGAGTCGATTCAGACAGAAACCGAACGCTTTTCATGTGTCATCCTCTATGGTGTCTCTAAAAATAAAACAGCCAGCTGCGAAATCCCGAGTTCTCGCCTCGAGAGTCCGCAGAGAGCCGTATAAAGCATCAGGATGAAAGGGAGCGCACCCCCATCGGTTTCATCTCGGCACCGACTGTCGCGTTGATTTCCGGCGTCATGATTCGGCACGATTTCTCCAAAGCATATATATTCGACCGTATATATCGCGGGCCCGGGACTCGGGACCGTCTCTGAGGGTAGTGAGAATTAAGGTAAAGCGAACGTTATACAGAAGGGGGTGAGAGGACGGACGCGCGCGCGCACGGGTTGCGCCGCCGAGGGAGGACGACGGGGCCATATGGAGAGCATACGGCGAGCAGCAGGCCCTCCGCACCCGCTACCTTCGAGGGTTTAATCTAAACCCGCCCGCCAAACTACCGTCTAAAGAAATCAGGTAAGCAGCAAACTTTAGCGCGTCTCCGTTTCCGTTATTAGGCATCTTTACATATGCGGACGCGGCCGCGCTCGCTCGCACGTGACGTATGGATCCGCTTTCGGGGGATTACCCCGATGCATTTTCGGAACGACAGATATCGGCTCATTCAGTTCCCGACCGTGTCGGGAAATATTCTGTGATCGGGAGCGTTAATGCGAGCATTGGATCCACTCGGGAAACTCGAGATCAAAAAGTGACATTTCAGTCTCGTCGATCGATGAGACAATCTAGCAATCTGTGATCGCGATTGAATTCCGTGTTTCATTTACTACGCTGAAATATTTTTATAATGAAAACTATTAAACATCTAAACTCATTTTAATCGATATTCTGCATTGAAATTGCAGAAGATACGTATGTAATGGAATTGATAAAACTCGAAACGGCTCAAGTAGATATCGATGAAATCCCGCATCACGGAATTTCAGTTCCTTGTATGCGTAGCGAAATTTGTCTATCTGAACTTAGTTCGTCAGCCACATGCAGGTTATGTCTAAAAACTAAATATGTTATTACCGATACCTATTCTGCAATCTTTATGCTGCATTTTATTTACACCCTCTCAGAGAATTATTATTGTCATTATTATTAATCACAGCATCGATTCGCTCGCGGGGACGAGGAGAACGAGAAAGCAGCTGGGAGAAAAAAAGACCAAAAGAAAAAAGAGAAAAAGAAAAGAAAAGCTAATATCCGAATGCCGTTGATTTCAGTAACGAGCGACACGGCGATCATCATCAGTATCGCCGTCGCGCGATGCCGCGGACTCTCGATTCGTCGATTCCTCGAAGAGAGCAAGCTCGTTCTAGTAGACGATCCCGGGGCCCTCTTGTCTCTCCCGCTTGCCAACTGTCCCAGGTGTACGTGTCCGCGGGCCCAGGGCCCGAAGGAGAGGGCCCGGGAGGACTCGAGGCGTGTGGCTGGCGCGTGCTGCTAGTCCTCGATTCCGATTCCCCGCCCTTAAGTTGCTGCCGATCGTTGCCTCCATCGCCGTCGCCACCACCACCACCGTCGCCGCCACCGTCGCCACCGCCGCTGGCACCGTCACGCTTAACGAACACGCGAAGAAGTGAGGCCCCTTCGTGCTTAAAGACACAAAACTCTTCTTTTCTTCGTTCCACCTCGCTCTCCCTCTTTCTCCATTCCCCTCTAATCGCTCTCGGTTTCAGCTTCGGTTACGCTGCTCGCGGAACCCTCCCGCCCGTCAGAGAAAGAAGGTGCATGCGCTCTTGTACTCGTCCGAAAATTACGTTGAAACGAGCGTAAAGTTCGTCAGGGTTAACCGCGCGAGGTGCTGAGGATTGACAGTTGACGGCTATTCGGCGTACATCTTGCGGCTATCATAAGGAACTCGATCCTCTTGCGGAGATAGACTTACGAGTGTTTGGATGTACGATGAGACAAGAAATGAGAACTTCTTTCGGAAGCAACGAAGATTCATCTGTTGATCTCGCCGCCATTTAAGAAGTGTAAGAAAAGTCGGAGAATGAAAACTGAAGAAACCAAAAATACCGAAACGAATTACTGTCCTTTTGTAGAGCTATCTCATAACTATCATAGTATGATTACATTATATAACAATAACAACAACAACAACAACAACAACAACAATAATAATAATAAGCTTGTTAAGCTTGTTAAAGCTTCTCAATTTTTGGAGAACAGCTTTCTCGAAATATTGGATCGAAAAATTTGGCAGTTGGATTTAATTAATCCGACCGCCTAATTTCCCTAACGAATACCGAAATTCTTTCTCTTCGCTGCAAAGTTAGATTCGCGCACACACGATTACCGGGCAATTACTACATTAAACATCCTTGACGCTTTCGGCGAGAAGCACGATGTATTAGGGTCGTGCATCCGTGCGTCCCGCTAAACTAGCCGGCGATCCCGTTGCCAATTATGGAAATGCGGGCGCATATGCGAATACCTGTGCCGGGTGGGTTTCGGTTCCTCGCGGTTCGTGCGAGAACGACGGTGATCTTCGTGCAGACGTCCCGTTCGAGCGGCGTGGCGCTACCAGATTATCGATTAGCGATTTTCGCGGCGTGTGCGTGCCGATGCCTGTGCGGACGACGATAATTTGATTCGAACAATCGCCCAGCCGTTAGAAGTCGGTCACGACACAGGTCGGGAACATTCCCGAGACCGCATCGTGCTTATCTCACGTGCCGGCCGAATCCACGAGCGTTAAGTTCGGCGATTTGCGTCAATAAGGGTGACGAGCGTGTCGGGAAACACGTTTGCGCGATCGCGGACGCATTGTTCGATACGTCACCGGCAGAATGAGCTTTTCATTGCTCGAGCCTCTTTTATCGCCGTTACAGCTGCTCGTCTCGTACGCTCCTTTCAAGGAGCGAGATTATTATTCTTTCTGCACGAGCAGATTTCACGAATTAATGTCTGACGAGATAGTTCCTCGCATCAAATTCATCACGCTCTCGTGAGTGCAATGTATGTTATTATACGCACGTGATAATACGAGTTATTGACTCACGGCCGGTATGATAATTAATATTCCTTACTGTTTAGTAATTGTAATCGCTAATCGCTTGAGTCGAGATTGAATCAAGCTCTTCCGTCATCGATCATTTTTATTGTTTCACGTATTGTCTTCCTTCCCATGGATTCCTGCGACACGAAAAGAAGAACAGAATTCAACAAGTTCGACTCACTTGATTTTTTCTTCATTTTAGAACCGTTGAAAGAGAAAGAGAGACAGATATATATATATATATATATATATATAGAGAGAGAGAGAGAGAGAGAGAGTATTTTGGTATCTTCGCCGACGACCTTCGACGATCGGTAGATTCACACGTGGAGGACCGTATGGCGGAATATACTTATCCTTCCTGTTATCCTTGTCGAACGATCCGGATTTCTTCGGGAATCAATCAGTTCCTCGTTACTCTAATTTCGCGACGTTCTCGCGTCGCGCGAGCGAGAGTCGCATGGCACGCGAGGCATGCACACAATGGCCGCGTCGTCCAACATCGGCGGATCATTGTGGCGAGAAGAGCGGCGCCTTTGATAGTTCTAAGCTGCGTTAGCATTTCTATGGCCGCCGAATTGCATCGGCCGGTTCGTCGAAGAAATCGCTGCCGCTCCTCTGCGGCCGTTATTGTACGACGCGGCGGACCGACACGCTTAAAACGTTTTAGCCGTTTATCCCGTCATTGGCGCTAATCAGGCACGTTATTGGCATTGTTACCACTGAGAGGAACAGTTTTGGAGGAAGCTCGCGCGCACGCGTGAAATTACCGCAGAGACGTGTAAATCGCGGCCGCCCATTTGCTCTTCATCGTAAAAGGCACGTCGTCCGCTCCCGCGAACGAGCGAGCCGCGGTATCGATGAGTCTCTTCAATGGCACGGACGCTGAGGAACCGGCTCAGTCATTATCACAGTATCCTTCTGATCCCTCGCGTCTTACGAGACGCTTAAACGTTGAAACTGGAGCGACATCATCGTGGTTTCACCACGATCATTTCAGGAGATGTACTCTTTCACGGAGATGTCTTCCGTTTGATATCAATTATCTTCAAACTCCCCGCATGCCGTTGCAACTCTCGCTTTCGTTTATGGTTGCGTTTGGCATCGTGGGACGTTCCCCCCGTAACGGAAAATGAAAATTCCGATTTATATTACACGCGCATCCAACGTCCGAGAGAGAAAGGGCCCGTGGGAAGGAGCATCCCGCCCACAACTCGATCGCGCCCCGATCGGACCGGTCCGAACTTTCCCAAAGCCTGGAAACCAGGGCGTTTCGTCCGATATGGCAAACGTTAATCTCGAAATTGGGCATTTTTATGGTTCTCGTGGCCGATGCGGTAGGGAGGATCACACGGCCCCGGTCGCCGGAGCGTCCTAATGCGCTCGAGGATTGGAAACCCTTCCGAATCGCTGTCACTCGATTCGAATGGCTCGATCGATCGAGGGACGAGCGATCTAGCTCCAAAATACTTTCTTCGTGATCGACTCTCCCGCTCCCGTTGTCGAATCGAATTCAATTTGCGCCGCAGCCAATCAGACGAGCACCGATTCGATGGAACCTTTAACACTTTTTTTTAACTCCTCTAACGCCTCTCGGAAAGCCATTAGATTTCGAAATATCGATACCGATGCTCTCACTGCTGTTACATGTTTGTGCCATTACACGTATATCGAATATCGATACATGTGTCGGGCGACATCAGGCTGCACATGCATGAATTCATGCCGATGAAAATTAATTTCTTTAAATCCTGAGTTTGGATGTGTACATATCTTTTTTTTATAAACAAAGGTACACGACGGTAATTTTATATGCATGTATGCATATAAGAATCGAGAGATCGTAAATCTATCACATCCTGTGCGATACTGACGCGGACGGCGAAATAATCGCGGAGAGTAAGATGTGCGCGCCGTGTTATTCGCGAAAATTCAATGTAAAGTTGATCCGGGAACGAGGTATCGTATGCGGGACCACACAGGTCGACTAGCGCGCATTAAACTTGGTATACAGGTTTCGCGGACAATCAGCGGTAACTGTATATTCAATTTTTATATTTGAATATTAAGCAGCGGCGCGCATCCTGTTGTCGACGACCTGTCTCGCTTCGCCCGAACGCTTCGCGTTCTCACAAACGCAGCCACGTTCAAAGCGCTTATAACGCTGCTTGCCTCTTTTTTTCGCTTATTACGGCGCACAGGAATCGCTGCGGGCAGTATATGGACCGTATGCTACTTTCGGCGGCGTTTTATTATTGTATCATTATTATTATCTATAGCGTGCTACCGCATTTCTATTACGAGCGTCGCTTGCGCTCGCCGGTCCCGAGCTTGACGCGCGCGATGAAATGTTCGAGCAACTATGTTCTCTCGATTATTAAGGATCCGTGAAATTCAAATCCTGAACAAAAGAGCCTTGAAGAATCCCTAACTTTAGTAATTTACATATTCCACATCAAGTACGCGGCATTAAAACGAACGTTCGACTATCCGGAGATGTCTAAACGTCATACTTCATCTCGCTGTATTTAATGTAAAATCTTAATGAGAAGGAGGGGGAGAGAGAGAGAGCGATTGTAGACGTTGTACATTTCACCCTATTCTTCCTCGGAGAAGGTGGACTCAGAATCCCGAAGATCCTCGGGATCTTCTGATGCGCTTCAAATCGCTCTTCAGATTCCAAACGACAGGCGTGCATGACATTCGGAAGACTATGCGCGTTCGCGCTAGCCGCAGCGGAAAGCTCGCCGGGAAACTCGCGGCCGGGTCATCCGTGTAATTACCGGCGACGTGTAACAGTCGGGTAACCCCTTCATTTCTAAGCTATGATAAACTAGCGCTCGTCTATGGGCCGGGAATTTGCCTCTATGATTTATGCTAATGCGCCGGACCTACCCCAAAGCAGCCTCCACTAAACGCTCTATTAGGCTTAAGTTAATTACGACTACCTTCCTGCAGCGGGCGGTTCCGATCCGCCGGTCGTTACTATATTACAATACATATATTACAGCCGATTAACGACGCCAGCGCGCGTTTCATGAATGTCGAACGGCGTAAGGGTGGTCGCAGCCAGCGAGTGCAAGTGACCCCGCTTCCTTCTCGGCTTTTATATCATCCGCAGCGGCCGGGATGAATACCACTTTCTCTTTATTGCACCCTTTGTTTCCTTCCTCCGTCGTTCCTTTCTCCCGTTCGTCGGTATACGCGAGAATTTCCTTTAATCATGCATGTCTGCTAGGCAGATGTGATTATCTCAACTTTTGATGACTTTTCTTACGACTCTTCCTGCGTGTGGAACGTCAATCCGTCTCACATTTACGGACTCGCCGATAATCGCTCGCAAATGACTCCGCTCAGATTCGTCTATGTTAATCACATAATTACGTAGGTTCTGGAGATTCCTCGAAAGAGATAGCATGAAATACAGACATCTTCGAACATATCCAGTTTCATAAGCAAAGAGAGCGAATAGCTCTGATCTTTTCAGATCGTATCGTCCGCAACTTAATCGTATCGTCCGCAAGTAATATATCGAAGAGATTGCGTGTATCGAACAAGAATTCCCCGTAAACGAATCCGCATAATCTCTTGATTCGCGATTTATCTCGATTCTTCTCCAAATGACTTCTCCAAATAAGAAATAAAACAGCGATGAATTCGTCTTTTGATCGGATGACTCTACGTCGAACTGACAGCTTTTCCGGATTATAGACGTCGGATGTATTCTCCCGGCAATGCTGCCCGAGAGCTTCAAACGGTAATATGTGGGTACACATGCCGCGGCGAGGGGGGTGGAAATATTTTCGGGAACGAGGGCGCTACGTGTCGCCGAGTGTCTTCGCGTCGCGCGGAGCCGAAAAACCGGCGACCACCGAGAAGAGGACGAGCCGCACTGGGCTCCGACGAACGGGCGATTATGGACAATAACTTCATTTCACCCCGGCAACTATTTCCCGGTGATTTCTGGTGTGTTTGACCGCACCGCGGCCGAAACATGCCGCCTAGTTATTTGCGCACGACCCGATACGCTATTTCGTCCGAACGTAATCGCTAATTGACCCACACCACCAAACTGACCTTCCCCCTCAGTCCCCTCACCGATTTCAGGGAAAGGTAGCACGAGCTCGCCAACGAGAAACGGAGGAACCGTCACCCCCGCGCGGTGGCGGTTGTTACACTTCTCTCCGTCGCGGTTGACCACCTGAAGCGTAAGCCGCCGTGACTTATGAGGAATTTACGGCTTTACGGCTTCGACGAACGCGCGTCTACGATCGTAACACTGTGCAGGCCAAACGTCCCCAAACGGAGAAGAGATGTTTGTCCTCTAATTGCCTTAATTTATCATAAAGCATTGAGAGGAAAGAACAGTTTATTAATACGGAAAGATGCAAGTGCACAATTTGAATTTTCACAATTGTGAAATAATGAGGCTTATTTGAAATGGAACATAGTAGGGTATGTATTAATATACAGCGGAAATGCGAAATGTATCGCTCAGGAATTAATTAATCTTAGTCGGGGATTAATGACTTCTCGTATCTCGAACGTAAAGTGCAATTCGCATCACTTCCCGCGGAACGCGCGTCGTGGTTTGACAACGTTAACATTACTTTATTATTTTATCGATCGCTAAACTCCGGACAATTAAATTTTAACATTGTGGCTTCCGGTTTCTTCATATCTCTCCTTTCCTATTTCGGGGGATATCGATTCCTTAGAAATTCGAGTTTCTATTGTCGGGAGCCGTTAAATGAAACTTTCGCACAAAGACGCTTTCTCTCGAGCGCAGTATTATGATCGTTAAAAGTATCGATAGGATCGATTGGTGTGTCGAGACGAAGAAATCACCGCGGGCCGAGCGTTCTGCGAGGCGTCGTCTCGTTTCGGGCCTTCGTTACGGCGAAGAGGGCCTCATTTGTGGAACATTTCACGCGTCCGGGCAAAATAGGAGCGCACGTCATGCTTAGGATACAGCGATACAACGAAGTGAACGGCGGCATGGTAGCAGCGCTCTCCACGTAAGAAGAAAATGAGGAATCTGAAAAGCGGAACCGTATAATGCAGTAATTGTATTCCCGGAATCAGCGCGGCACGCACTCCCTTAACGAGCCTCCATGAACTCGTCTGGCCGGCCGTAGGCACGAGAACAGGCTGTCCGTGGCGGGCGACACCCTGCCGACCATCATCGAACGTGGTAGCTCATTCGGGAATTAATAAAAGACGTGGAGGAAACGCGAACGGCGATGAGCCGTTCACTGCGACAGCGTGAAATGCATCCTCGCTTCATCCCGAGAGACTTTTATTAATTTAAAGTAGCTTATCGTATAAGGTGATCGAGATGTAATTGTAACGAAGGATGGATTACATGAGAAATGCGAGCAATCTTGACGCAGTTAGTAACAATGTTTTCTAGATCTTGTGACATCTTCGTCGGAAAGTTGTCGCCACCGTTTCCAGCGATCTTTTTATGTCTCATAAATAATGTAATAATATTATCAATATTATGACAACAGAGTCACACTCTCTCGGAGAATACAGTCTGCAAGAACGGTTGAATGCCAAACGTGCACTGTTTACAATTTGTTCATCGTTATTCCGTTCCCGGAAATTCCGACAAGTACCGATGGCCGATAGTTCGGGCGAGTGAGTTGCAAGTTACGAAGGCCAGCCGAGCGTTTCTCGGAAAGGCAGCAATCTCGGGTTAATTGTTCGCTTCTCGATCTAATGGAGAACATATCTATCAGCGCGATGGATTTAATGAATTATTGATGAAACGCGCTCGTGGGGAAGGGAAGGGAAGGTCACTCGGCGCCGCGGATCCTCCGTGAGGAGGAGGCTGGGATAAATGGCGTTCCTGCGGGACATATGCGAGCGTATCCCGGGCCCCGGAATTCCGAGAGTCCAGTCCGCGAAAGCTCAACATCTCTATCTATGTGGATGCATATTCATCCGGACCGGCCGCGAAGGCCGGCCAGGACGAGAATGGGGAACGCGAAGAGCGAGTTCTTCGTGGAGGGCTGGGATCCCGTCATACGGTGCTCTCTCATAAATTACCGCTAGTTGCCGGGTAACATGTTATTTGCCACTGAGCTCCACAAATGAGTTCACTTTGTATTTAATTACTCGACTCACGCCCAGGGCGTATCCCGATGGCGGACCTACCCTGCGTCGGACGGCCTCGCGCGCGCGGTTCTCCGCTTCCTTTGCTTTATCTTTTCTTCTTTGCCGCGTCTGCAACGCGTAATCCTTGATTTTTATAATACATCGCCCGTTATCAGAGCGGCGTGTTGGTCTTTCATCGCTGCTCGAGTCTGGTGGAGGATTCCTTCACGAGGTATTGCATGCCTCGTGCAATTTTTACAATTCTTAATGTGAAGAATCATGAATCGCGCGAGGTCTTCTCTATACTATTCTTATTCCGTTTTCCTTCGAGAGTCGTCTCTTTAGGTCAGCGCGAAGGCCACCCGTGAGGTTTCGTACTTGCCGCCCGCGTTCGTAGTAAATTGCGCCATCGTAATTTCAGTCGTCCAGAAGTGCCGTTTCTCGATAAACGCGTTATCTCGTCCGTTCCGATTGCGTCGGCAAGTTTCTGGCAAGCCGACAAGTCCAGACGCAGCGGAATGAGTGGGTTGAGCGTGCAGCTCCGACGTTAGAGGCAGGKAGATAGAAAGGKAAGAGGTGGAGGTACGCGCGCGTGTGTATGGGTGGATAGGACAAGGGCGCGCAGAAGCAGGTAGGCCAGGCTTGCGCTTCGCCGTCCTAATTATTGGTTCCGCCACAATTCCATCCGTGGAACGAGATGATAATAGATGAAAGCGATCAATTTTTAAATTGCGCCTGATGAACGGAAAAAAAGCGAGAATATCGTGCGGGATATTGGAAACCGTGAAGGGAAAAACGCGACGCGCACACGAGAAAAGTCTCACGCGTGATGGAACTATCGATTGGTAACGAGAGAAATCGACGCAGAGAAAATCTCGATCCAATTTCGATCTTCTCCGTTCGTGGTCTCCATTGCTAATCTCGCGATCTCTTCTCATCCCTTTGGGATTTTCGCGATGATTTAGGACACGCGAGACGAAATCGCGGACCGAAATCGAATCGTCGATCGTACCTCTGGATCTCCCTCGTCAGGAAATACAGAAGGTTTTTAAGTAGAGGATTATCGTTTCGCTACTTAGGAAGAATTTTCGGGCGGCTGCGAGACAATCTCCGAAATCCAAGACGGGCTGCGCGCTCGGAACGAGGAATGACAGAGATCGGATTGCCGTGGACCACCGTGTCGCGGTCACCGCAAACTTTATCCTACCTGTTTTCGCTAATTGAGCGAGTAAAGATGTAACTGGACCTTACGCACTTAAAATATTTGCACCCTTTTGTGCGGATACCATCTGAATTCCATCTCGGCAGAGTGGAGCCAAACAATCGATCTCCGTCGACTCTCTGTTCGAGCGCGGCGAAATGCATCTCGAGGTTTCCGAGAAATCTCAAGCGTCTAATCGATCTTTTTCCAGAAAATCACTGGGAAAATGCTTCAAGATTAAATGTACTTATTCGGACCATTAAATTGTTTTCTTCAGCAGTAGCATGCGAGAATAAGTTTACGCGATAGCAGACCTTTAGAAATATTCTCTGTTTAATATCGAAGCGTTCTCTAAAAACGCAGAAACGCGTCCCTCCGCGCACGTATGTTTCTTTCTTAATATAATTATTAACAATAATAACGCAACGCGTTATCGTATCGTAACTAAAGCTTCTCTTGGAAGACGTTGCTATAAATTATGTAGCGAATTTTTATACTTTGACATTTAAACTTCTCTAAATCTGGAATAGATACATCCTTAACGTAAATCGTCTTTGCATTAAATGTGCGTGCACTTTTGCGAGTCTTACGGCGTTTGCAGAAATCGAGAAGCACTTTCTTGAATGTCTCTTGCATTCCAGCGAGTTACTTACGCACGAATTGCTGGCTACGTATTCGCGCATAAGTCGTAAGATGATCCAATTACTAATATAATGCTTTCCACCTGTCCTCGCGGACCCCAAAACTCGCACGCGTGTCCGTTGTACGTGGCCGCGAGGTGCACATTCCCCTCCATGCGCGTGCACACGTTAAAAGCGATTTTCCGGTGTTGCATTTGGGGTGGCGTAGGAACACGTCAGTTATATAAAATGACGATTACAAGGAACCGTGCAGTCATCGCCATTATCTCATTAAACCGCGCACGTGCTCGAAGAATTGGCGTAAAATGTAACAGCGCATAGGAAAAGACAGTGTAAATGTAATTTCAGCGAACGAATCAGCGAGCGTCAATAATCTCTTGAATATTTCCCAGAATATCTAAGAATTCGAGTATTCTTAAAAACTGGCCATGATTGCCAGTTAAATTGTTTAACGTTAAGATGCACAGCGGCGACGCTTGACGATCGTCAAGTATCTCGCGTTAGATATCGATCTCTCGTATCTTTCTTCTCTCCCTCTTTCTCGTTCTCCCTAACATTGTTTCCTGTATTTCAAAAAATAATTAAAGTCACAAGAAGCTCCCTCGAGAAATTGAGAAACAGGATCGATGATAAGAAACTTTCGAGAAAGTCGAAATGGTTCCATCGCGCGCGATCGCATCAAGTTCTAAGTTACGTTTTACTGCTTACGTTTTTTCCTCTTTTTTTTTACACACTACGACTTTAATGGCTACGCCGGTCCATATGCGAGATCGTACGTGTACGACGGAGGCGCCGGGCCACCTGTTGCGGCCCCTGCTCGCGTATCCCGGCTACGGGGCCCCGGCACTATCGCGGAGTGGGGAACCGCGCTCGACAGCGATTGGTAGCGCGGCACGTGCTACGCGAGGGTGCCTCGCTCCGCGAACGCATAAATATCTCGGCGCCGTTCCACCCGACTTCAGAACCACCCCGTGGCTCGACTCGGTTCGATTCGACGCATCGATCGGCGTGGACAGTATTCCTCCGTTGGATCCTGAGACGAAGAGCACGACAGCGACGAGAATAGGCGAGGTCGCAGGAAGTTTTCGCCGGTTATCGGTTATCGAAGTGTGGTTTCAGTGCTTCGAGGAATCAAGAAGAGCTGAGGGAGAATCTCTCTTTCCTCTCGCACGCCGAATAATTGCGCGCGCGTTGTTCCGCGAGGATAGACCCCTGTTATGGAGCTGCAGGAGATGTTCCGTTACGGATACATGTTCCCGCCACGGGAGGACGAATCGATCACGGCCTGCGGGTATCTGGAACTGCCGAATTACGGGAAAACAGGCAAGACCGTTGGCCTGCCACCCGTCAGCACCCTTACGGTACCGCAGAGTCTCGTGTACGACGGCAGCAATTGCAGCGACGGTTGGCATACTCCCAGTCCCACGGCTAGTCTGCGATCCATCAGCCCGGCCACGACGCTGTCGATCTCGTCGGAACCGGAAACGATCAACAGCGCACCGACGTATCGGCTGCTGGACACGGTCGGCAGGGACAAGAGACACGCAACGACAAAGAGGAACTCAACGGTGATCGGGCCGTGCAACGTCAACGGGAGCAAACGGCTGTGCCTTGACGCGATGGACCATCATCACTTAGTGGTGACCGAGGAGATGATCAACTTAGACAGCGAACGCAAGGATGCCGATGAATCGATCAAGTTGGACCCCGACAAGCTGCAATCCTATCACGGTAGCGTCATCAGCAACTCTAGCGGTGGTCTGTCCGATCGCACGATGGACGGCGACAGCGAGGAGGACGCAGAGATCAGCGACGGTGCGGATCACGCGGAAGGCGCGCGCCTCGCTTCCGGCGCTCGCAGGAGAGGCAAGTACGTTAACTCGACCATCGTGAAGAAACGCCGGTTGGCGGCCAACGCGCGTGAGAGGAGGCGGATGCAGAATCTGAACAAGGCGTTCGACAGACTGCGCGCCTACCTACCGTCCCTGACCGATGATAAACAGTTATCGAAATTCGAGACGCTACAGATGGCACAGACCTACATTAACGCGCTTTACGATCTGCTGCAATGAAGGCATGAGATGGTACGGATGCCCGCTATGCCGGAAGTAAGCGAACCTCGAGCTCGAGGCGATCGGCCGGTGAGCTATCTGCAGGAAAGAAGCAACGGGAATACAGGATCCGCGACGTTACGCCGGCCATCGCGGATGTAGCTGGACATGCAAGAATCGCGGATATTGAGATAAAATTGCAAGGATCCGGGGAATTCTCACGTGAGAATTTAGGACGGCAGATTAGCTCCGTTATTCAGAAATGTTTGATAATCGCTCGTTCTATCACCTATGCCTTTTACACGACGAATGGGAGTTCGGTATAGCTGTAACCGATAAATTCGTCAGGGAGAATGCGATTTTGTATCAGTATGTAATAATATCAACAGGCAATGATGAGAGACATTCGCTTTATATCATCTCATTATTGTTACTCGTTCATATTCGCAGAATCATCGCGCCTACACAGAAATTACGCAGATAATGGAAAATGCGATGATGTGCGATCTCGTGCGAAATATCTGTAAATAGATCTGTAAATGTTGTATCATAATCTGTTAAGCTAGTTAGTCTTAAGCACTGTATCATATCATCTCTGCTGAGATACCATATAATTTATTTTTGATACGGTAATTGTCTCCCCTAGCAGCGTACTATATGCGAGACTGAAGCGTGAATGTATTTTTGCAGAATAAAATTATTTTGCCGTGAAATATCCGGCTCGTCAATATCAATTCCCTCTTTCCCCGACTATTGAATATCCGCAATCGTACAAAAGATGTTTACATGCGTCGCACGTGAGTCTTCTCTATCGAACAGTAACAGAGACTTCTCTTCAGCTTATAAATTGACCCGCAGATCGGATATTCCTTTTCTTTCGCGTTTTTTTGCTCTCGCGCCGTTTCATCGACGTCGTCTGTGTCTCCATCGCGCGCATTTAGTGGAATACATCAGTGTCGATTGCCCATCCGCTTCTCGTACACGTAACTTCCCGAAGCAAGGAATCACCAGCACGCCCAGATCGACGGATAGATGGATGGCCATCGAATAAGCGAGAGAAACGAGCGGCACCATCATCGGTGGTCCCGGTCGTTATACGAAACCCGCGCGACGCGTCGGTGCCCGGTTTCATGGCAATTTGAGAACCTGCAGACTTCTTCCTTCGGCGATGACTCCTTTCCTCTTCTCGCGCGCGTCCTAGGTATTTTTTTCGGCTCGTCCACGGATGAAATTTTCATCTTGCGATCATTTTAATAGCGCACTTACGTAAAACTATCTCGTATGGAGATTGTCCATCTTTTATATCGCGTATCGTTAATCCCGCGAATCTCGTAGCGCCATAAACATTTAGAAGCATTTAGAAACCGTGCTCGGTAAATTTGAAAATATCTGTTTACGTGAAGTAATTTATATTGTTTTTTATAAGGAATTATGCGGTAATTAAGCTTATTCTGAGAAAAGCTAACAAGCTAATTATTTTATTTGTACATTATTTTATTTGTTTCAATTAACATAATTGTTCATAGGGCAATCACTAGTAATCCTGTATGTATGTAAAACATCAATTTCAAGAATCGCAAGAATCGATCCGTCTATTTCGTTTATTTCGTCTACTTTTCATGAACGATGGCATTTCTGACATGCAGGCTTCCTGATATTTATTTCCAGATGGTTTGTATTTATTTATAAAATGTGCACTGCGCGTTGCTTGGAGCTTGATATCGTGCAATGGTGGAAGATAACATTATCACGAAATCATGTTTTTTTGGAAGTTCTCGATGACATTTTTACGGAATTTCGAATACGTAAATATTAGACGCAGAGAAAATGTCAATGAAGCTACTTGCGTATCGAGGTTGCACGCTTATCGTAACCGATGTGTTCCCCCTTTATTCTTCGCGTTTACCGGCCCCGGTAAATTACGGTGCGACGCGTAATGTGCGCGCGCGCTTACGATTTTCCGGAACAGAACTTTAATTGCTCGGGGGATCGCTTGGGGGTTGGTTTCAGGGGGATAACTGTCCCGCTGGCGAGTTTATTCTGAAACGTCTCCGTTTCGTTAGCATTACGCGCGATTGTCGATGTCGAGCGTAACGTAGGTAGCGGTAACGTAGCAGAGAGGCGCCATAAATGATCTCGAGGCTCGTCTCGGTTTCCAAATTCACGCGTTTCGGCCGAGGGCGTGCAATAAACACGCCCGGTCTCAGGGATAACGGGAGTTAGATAAACATGGGATTTTACAGGCAACGACGAAGGGGAGGAGAAGAATCGCGGCGTCTGAATAAATATCCCGGGAATCATAAACTACTCGCATCGCCGCGTTCTCAAGCGACAATAGACTACAGAAGCACCTCCGCCCTTTCGAATTTAACGCCGTTGTGAGGACGAGGCAAACTTCCGTGTGCAAACTCACGGGTTCACGAGTGTCCTTTTCCATCAGACGGTGGTCCTACGGCGAGGAAGATAGATCCCAAGTGCTAACTTGCAACGTCCCGGATCAACCCCCGGAAAGTCGCGTTTCACGTTACCGATCGTTTTATCACATTGCCGATAATGGAAAGATATTTTCTAATATTTCGTGCGTACGTATACGTTTTCTATAAATGAAGTTAATGAGCTTACGCTTCGATCCTCGAAGGAATCGTTGCCCCGCAGTGTAATTCTCCTTCTCCCGAAGAGAATTTTTATAGAATCGCCGGATTCGGGAAGTTGGCGGCAGTTGTCGATTGACGTTATTATTGACACATTCGGCGCGAGAGTCTGGAGATCTGAATCTGGATTCTCTGCCGCCGCGAAAAACGGATCCCCCAAGGATCGGTTATGTTTCCGTCATGCTTTTTACTTGTCGCACTTCGTCACGTGGCGCTCGATTCTTCCTTCAGCCCCCCGAGCACTGCGATAAGATCAAACTACGTAAATGGTCGTCGCGAGGCGTCGATCGATCAGCGAGATTCACGGTTGGATCCCGATCGCGCGGATCGTCGAGTCGAGGAATACCGAATATCTGGAGGGAGGACCGTTGCGGCGAGGTGGAAGGTGGAGACAGGGCGACCTTTCGGACGAGAGAGCGTAAATATTTCCCGAGGCGGTTAATTCCGCGGAGTCTTCGGCTACCACCTTCGCTCCTGTCAGCGTTTCTGACAAAGAGGACCAGCGGCTACGCTGGAGTGACCGGGGAAGGGTTGCGGAAGGAGGCGGGAGGGAGGCGAAGGGACACAAGCCGCCGTGTCGCTGTCTGATCTTGGAGATTGCTTTATTCGAGAGACGGCCTAATGCGGGCAGCCGAATATTTCGAGCCACCGCTACCGCATCGGCTAGGCGGGGGAGGGAAGGACTCGCACGGCGTAATGCATTATAAGTATCGGGATAATGCAATCTCGCGACCAGATCGAGAGATAAGTACGATCGGCCGGTCGAAATTTGTCGGCGGTAGCCGCGCGTTTGCGGCCGCAGCACCTGTGCCTACCTCCCCTCGTTGTGTTTGCCTTTTACCCTTCTTCCCCGCGGGGACAGTCGGCTTGAATTCGTAATTTATGAAGCGGGCATCTGAAGTGACCGAAATCGTCGGAGGATCGCCACTGCAACGGGCTCCTCGTCGTATCGAGGCTCCGGGTAATGACTCCTCCTCAAATCGCTTGCACTTCGTGCTGTCTGAAGACCTGAAGACCTTGGAAAGAATCTTAAATCTTCTCCCCGAGAGAAGCTGGGATTTCTGTCGATCAGACTTCCCGCCTCTCGTCAACTTCTCAGATTAACGACATCACGAGGTCCTCTCTATTAGAGATTTCAATATTCTACATAAATGAGACATCGGCATGATCCCGTTCCTGTTTCATCTGATTTTGAGCACTCGAGCACTCGAGCTAGCTCTGCGCTGCGGCGATTTTTGCATTTCCGACTGATCTAGTAGATACGAATCCAAGATACACGAGAGAGAAAGGGACACGAAAACGAAATTTGTTCAGAGCGAATGCAGCGGGAGCTCATCAGCAGTGATAAAGCAGACAGTGGTGGATGTGCGCGTTCGCTCATGAAGCCGCCACAAAGAAATTACTCGGAGTGCGGACTCGAACCGCGTTGCACATAAATCAATCGCTCTTCGCCGACGACGTCTCGCTGCTATTCGCGACCAGCTCGCGATCAACGTGCCTTGGCTCGTTCGAATTCCAAGCCGCCGCGTATAATGCATTCAATGAATTCGTTCGGAACTTGTTCCCGGGAAGATATTTTCATTTTGCAACACGTGGATGGATAAACGAACGCGAAACGATTCTGGGGTCGCACATAGCAGGTGAAGATCAAGGAACATGATGCGCGATGGAAATACAATGCTCCCTTCAAAACTCCGACATAATAAGACATTAATCGACATTAGCAGTACAATTATTCAACTTTAAGTTCTCCGCGGGATGATAAATTTTCCAGAGTTACAGAAGAGACAGTTAAAGAACGATTACACGATCCTCGCGCACGATTAAGGTCAACAATGAAGACTATCGAGAAGCTATTCGTGATTTCTGTAACCTGAGAGAGCAATTAAAATGAAGGGAAGTAATGCTCGGCCGACGAGCAACGTTGCGTCTGTCTTCTTCCGACCTTCTCATCTTCAAGTTCCTGCACTTTTCGTTGTCATTAGCGATTAGTAACGAT
This sequence comes from Eciton burchellii, assembly GCA_020341155.1. Classification (NCBI taxonomy): domain Eukaryota; kingdom Metazoa; phylum Arthropoda; class Insecta; order Hymenoptera; family Formicidae; genus Eciton; species Eciton burchellii. The sequence goes on along the minus strand of JAHMML010000012.1, from coordinate 1,927,326 downwards.
AATTTCGCACGATATCTTGCTCTTCATTCTTCACAATGGGTAGCTCCCAAAATCATCGTTCGCTCCCAGCCGGGTGGTCCGACGGAAGTCGATCGGGAATATTGTTTAAGAAGAATGGGAACGAGATCCGGAGCACACCTATCGCACACTTTCGGCATAGGTGCGATCATCGTGATCCCACGACACAATATCTTCCCGATGTTACGACGTGCCTGCGTGCGTGCTCCCGCGAACGCTTCCGGATTATGGACGCAGGTAAACGGACAGCTCGATCCTGCAGAAGGCAACGAGCAACACGACCGCCCATTGTGCCGTGCGTCGATGATCCTGCGCTCGCGCGTTTCAAATCGTAAATCGGCGCAGGATCCTGTACCTGCGATCTTCCCGACACGTTTGAAACCGTGTACTCCGGTATCGCTCTGGGAGATACAACATCTCGTGGTTCAGTCTCCTCGATTATCCCCAAACGTCGAGGAGGATATTTCAGATGAGCAAGATAATGTTCATCTGAATAGTAAGTAAGCGAAAACAGAATGGCTTCTCACGATTCCATCCGATTTTCGAGCGCTTCCCATTTTCCGCATGATCTCTCGGGGATTATAGAGCAATGGAACAATCGCAACGGAATAATTGTCCGTTAACGTCATCTAGGGAATGTTAGGTTTAAACTGTTGCTTCGTCCAGTTATGTCCATTTATGGAAATATTTCTACCGGTCTATCACGAGCAATATTGATCGCTTCAGGTCTTTCAAGCATCTTGCTCGCTCGATGTTTGCATCCTCAGCAATATTTCGTTCGCAACGTTCGCGGATGCAGATTGAACTACGCTCACATGACACGCATGGAGGAGAGTTAAAGGGCAACGGAATAAACGAACACGCGAGTTTGCATCCCCGCTTGTCCCACGAGACAGCGGTCTCGTCGGGAATCAACATGCTTCACGTGGCGCTTTCATCGTCAAATCGACGTTACGCTGCGCGTACAATACGTGCACCGGAAACGAGGTTGCTGACGCGGCCGCGACGTTCAAGCGACTCGTGTTTGCGCGATCGTTTTGAAGGCCAAATGAAATCCGCTTATGCGATCGAGCGAAGGTTCGGCGATCCTCTGTAAGTACCGCGCGGGAAGGGCTTCCGCGCGAAAGGGCGGCGGAAGGGTCGATCGGCGGTAGGAGCGAGCTCGAGAGGGCACGCACGTGATGGGGCCAACGCGGGGTGAGAGAGAGCCGAGAGAGAAAGAGAGAGAGAGAGAGAGAGAGAGAGAGAGAGAGAGAGAGAGAGAGAGAGAGAGAGAGAGAGAGAGAGAGAGAGAGAGAGAATCGAAGCGATTTCGGGGAGGCACGCGCTCGCGACACGCGCTCGCTTCCCTGCGTTTTCCCTCCCCGCCACTCGAGACCGCCCTGGGGACATTAATCTCGTTTAATCAAACAGCGGCTGGACCCATAGTCATCGTCATCGTGTTTGCTATTCGTTGCGCGGAGCCGCGACGCTGTGTTTGTGCGAGCATTGTTAAAGAAGGAGAAGGAAACGGGAGATCGCGTAATTGATCGGGGTTTAGTTTCCTCGGAAGGTACCGAGTGCGAGTTTATCCTGATCGATTTCGTCTGAAACTTTTCGCTGACGTGTATATGGCAAATATACGGGTAAACTATGAGCTGCAGTTGGTGCTTGCCATTTATTTGATAACCTCACAATTTTGTTATAAAAAGCCGCATTAATGTGAAAATCATGCGTTATTCGTCAGCAGCTTGGAAGCTTGAGTCGCGAGGAGCGACTCGTTTTAATCATTTAACCCAACGTGACGATTCAATCTTAATTAATCTAGTTGATCTTGATTAACCGAAATTGAATAAGGTTCAATCGGCGAAGAGATTTCTAGATGATGAAAGGAAAGGGAGAATGAGAAATATAAAATTTGATTATTCGTTATCCTCGACGATAAAGCGACACGTATGACATTTGCATTTGCATTGATTATAACGTCAATCACACATGCAATGTATATTCTCGGCGAAATTGAACATTGTCATCGCTCAAGTGTATAGTTTAATTAATCCATATAAGGCATTAATTAAATTTAGTTAAACGCTAAGCTTGTCCATCGGGATTAATATCTTTACGTTGTTACACATAGTAAACTTGAGAAACTGCTTTATGACATCGCTTCATGATATCGATTGTAATCATTTATTCGCGCGTCGTTTCAGGATCTCCATCCGGACGATCGTTCTCGCTTTGATCTCCCGCAGCCTCGACCGGCTGGTTCCCAGTTTCCTGTTCGTGCGATCGATTTCGATTGTTGCCTCGCATGTCGATCAGCAGGCTCTGCCTACACAGTGTCGAGATCGTGCTCATGTTGCCACCGTTATCGGTGTTTCGAGCGCGAATCAGTCGCGAGAACTTCAGCTTGTTGACGATCTTCGCCAACGGATTCGCGGAGTCGCGGCGTTTCGCGATCCTTCTCGGCAGAGACTCGCATCCTCGATCGACGTCGACTAATCGACCAAACGTGTCGGGATCCACGTTGATCATGCCGGCACTCGCCGACTTCACCAGCGATTCCGATCGGACACCGACATCGAGCATTCCCAAATTCTCCTGGCACGCGTCGACCTTGTCCTCACTCGTCGCTTCCTCCTGCATGACCTGCACTTCCGCTGAGCTCCCCGCGATCCCCCCTCCTTCGTAATTCGAGGTAATCGTCGCAGTCTCGTTGGACTTGGTCGTTTCGATGGTTGATGTTTGACTCGTCGAGCTTCGTCTCCAGGGATTCCCGTAATTTGCAGTTTCCGCCTCCATTGTCGAGCGGCAGAAAGGACCGCCCCGGTGCGACAGGAAGCTCTCCTTGGCGCGTCTTATCCTGGAGGAACGCGACTCCAAGCTGTTGCTCACGCTGGCTTCCGCGGAGATCACCCGGCCTTCCCGCCGGGCCGCAGCATCCGAAAGTATCCTGAGCTTGTGCATCAGGTCTGACGATACCGCGTCGCAATTCTGCTCCTGCTGCCTCGCTTCGTTCTGTTCCGTGTCGCGTTTAGTCTCCCCTTGCTTCTCTTCGTTTCGTTCCTCGTCCAATCGCGCTTGATCGTCACGATTAATTTCGTCTCGCATTCGCCGCGCGTTTTGGTCTACTCGCTCAGGAACGCCCGTGAAACTTATCCCGATCGAGCGCGCGTTTCTCGAATCTTGATGAACCCTTTCCTGATTTACATCAACGAATGTCGATTGTCGGTTGATCGAGCGATTAGATCTCTTGCTATCCGCTTTCCCGCAGAATTGATTCTTCTCCCGTGTCGTAATCGCGTCTTCCGCCTTGCTTCCCGAATTCCTTCTGGATTCAGCCTCGGAGGGTATCTCGTTCTCCTTCGAAGTGGAACGTAGGGGCCACGGCAGAGACAATGACACGCGCAGCAGAGCATCCTGCCGATGCAATTTGGGTGAGGCTGATCTCGACTTGCTCTTCGATTTCGACGAGCGAGATAATCGACCATTGACGGAAACATCGCTCTCTTTTCTCGAAGCAGAGCGATCCTCCGATCGGCGAAACGGACCGAATAACATGCGCTTCGTCTTCACGAAGACGTTCCTCGAGGCAGAACTGTCCTTGCGGATGCACTCGGATTGATCGCGAATTGTTCTTGTCGCGACTTCATCTATGCGATCAATGTTCATGACGCAATTCCGTCTGCTCTCCATGTCTCTTTCGCTTTCGGCGTTTGCTGTGGGCACAATTATTTTATCCAAAGTCTCCTCGTTGATCAGAATTCTCTCCAGACAGCGCGCGTCGTCGTTCCTGGAAACGGTTATCGGGATGGTCTGGATGGTCGAATCGCTCAAGGTCTCCAAGAGATTCGCCTTTTTCATTCCTGATGCACTCGATAATGAGAGATGCTCCTTCACGCTGTTATTTCTGTCGTCGTGGAAGAAAGTGTGATTTTCGTAACAGTTGATTGGCTCGTATAAACGATTGTCGATAGTGTCATCGCGCGTGTCCGTTTTAAACGTGAGAAACTCGTAATGCCGATCAGCGTCCTCCGTCTGTGACTCGGGCGAACTGCAGCTCTCGTAATGCGCTGAAGAGTCGTTTTCAACATCAAGATCGCCGCATTCCGGTAAATCTTTATTATCGTCTATATACAAAGAGATTACTATTATAAGAGAAGAGAAATCCAAAGTAATATAGGTATACTATACGAATGCGAATTTGGAATAAACGATCTTAGATCCCTGTTAGAGGATCAATTATAATAGCGTCACAATTCTTATCATAACTGTGTTAATTTTAACGTTCAAGAATTCTCTCATTTTATTTTCTGCGATAAACCGAATTTCGTTCAATTGCGATAAATCGAATTCTGACAAGTAGAAGCTTATTCGAAACTGAAATTAAACAATGAGATTTTATTTTACCTTGCGAGATATATTTATTATCTCGCGTATATGATATAAGAAATCTTTCTGACCTTTCTGACACAAACATACCTGAATTTAGGCTCGATAACTTCGAAGAAGCTTCTTTGGAATCATGGCAATCTGGCGATGACGACGTTCTTGTTAACTGATAAGTGCAATAATCTGTACCGTGGATTACTTTCTTTCTTTCAGCTTCCCCGTTATTTTCGCCATCTTGGAGATCCTCTGCATCGCTTATCCGCTCGCTGTTCGATTTGTCCGCTGGATCCTCGATCTTCCCTGTCTCGTTCGTCTCCTTACACGTACGCGACGAGTCCTGGTTGTACCGACAGGACGCTAATTTCAATTGCGCTATGATAAAACTTACTTTTCCAAAAAATTTGAGCCTTAACAAGTGATTCGAGTGTCTTGCGGATTGATAAAAATATTTTTTCTAATACAAGCAACGTATCTCTCTCCTATGATCTTGCGCTTTCGGAAAAATGTTAAGATCAAGCGATAAATAGCGTATCGCGTGAAAAAATTGATGCATTAAGAAGGAAGGAATTACTTTAAAATATACCGTCAATCCTTCTGCATTCCAGATCGTTGACGAGGTTCTAAAATTCTCCACAAAGCGCGCAGATTCGTCCTCGTCATTTTCTGAAAGAGAATCATGGGGAATGAGGAGATAATCTTTATTACAATTTCCTTATGAAACATGCCCACTTGGGAGCTGAGAATTTGAAATATCGGAAAAATGGGAAAAGCTCAGAATCCGGCGAGTCTTCATGCGATCTATATCCAAAGTTTCTTACCGAAGAGATCCTGTCTGGTGTCATTCCTGCTCTCGTAAATCGGCGTGAGGGGTAATTCGAATCCCATTGAATCTCTGAAAGCACATTGGCATTTTTATCCTGATAATCCCCCGGAAGAGTAATTCTCACCTATTCGTTTCGTCGCTCGATTCGTCCCAAGCATCGCGATTCCATCCGACCAGTCGCTCGGATTTTACGCAGTCGTCGTCCAGAATTGATCGGTGCATTTTCTCGGTCGACTCCATCGTATTGTCGTCCCCCTTGTCGCTTTCCTCACACCATGAATTCCGGTTTGATTTAGCCTCAGCTTCCAAACACGCCGTACCGCCGCGCCAGTCCTCGGAGATCGGCAAGTATTCCGAACTCGGGCTGTTCTCGCTCGAGAGTGCTTCCGGACCGATCCATTTCTTGCCGTTCCACCCGCGGTCGCCGTTTTCTTCAGCATCGACCAGAAACACTGGCGATGGTTCGTGACTGGAAGTGACCGTGCCGAGAGGAACCGCGATGCTGATGGTTTCGCTGGCGGCGACGGAGTACACCGGCGTCTGATGAGGTTGCACCCCCGCCAAGGGGCTGGCAGTTTCCTCGATAACGTCCTCGATGTCCACGATCATCGCTTCCGGCTCGGAATCCTCCACCGCTATGTCCTCCGTATCCTTGTTTTCTGTTTTCAGGAGAATACGCGACATTGTACGTGATTATGTATCTATAAACGAAGATTTTCGAAAGGCGATGGATTTCAGATAAAGAAAAATCTATTCAGGTTGCTTAAATATCGTGCATTCGCGTGATCTTTGAATATTCTCGTCATGTTAGGCTGTTTTGTTTTTGCAAAGGAGAAATTACGCTCGCTACGCGTATGCATGAGATGCGTATGCATCTGTTTGCTATTCACGGAAATAATGCCGTGACTGTTCGCGAACAATTTCGACAATTATTTCCGATGGCTATTTCAATCGTATTTTCAATCGATTTGCCATGCTAAACGACCGTTTGAGATTGATGATTAAATCAAGACATCGAAAATAACCATCGTTATACAACACGCGGGATGACTAAAAATATCGAAATCTGACGTTGGGAATCACTTGCTGCACAATAGTGCTTATAGTTACAGATTGATGCAACGTTTGGATGCTGCAGGATATAAAGAGCGGAGAAGAAATATCTCTCGTTTCTAATCGCACGTGGCCAGCTAGTGATCAGAAAGGCGTGATCATTTTTCTAAAATTTATGAAGAAAAGAAAGAAGTGGAAGGTTCGAAAAATTACGAACTTGTTAACGCCTAGATCGTTGAGTGAATTATAATTGTTAATGGAATTAGCAGCGTTCTTACTGGAAGCTGGTAAACTATCCATTCGTGCGTCCTCGAGCTTGTCCGCGGAGTTCAGAGATTGCAGACTGGTAGAGCGACGTAGAGTGAACGACTCGTCGCGGACTCCGCCCTCGAAGACGCTGCCATCGGACTTGGATCTCTTCAGGGTCCAGTGGAACGCGCGATTCTTTCCTACGGTTCGATCAGCATTGCGCAATACTCACAACGAGTGTTCTTTCGTTTCTCGCAAGTACATCGATTTCTTCAAGATTCCGTTCGAGCTCTTACCTGCCGTCGACGACTCCGCCAACGCAGCTTCGTCCGAATCCTGCGCAAAGGGCGTGTACCCTGGACCTAACAGGCGGAACGTGGAGGATCTGGGCGATATTCCGCGATACTTTTCCCAATCGTACAACTTCCTGGTGAATTCTCGAGATATGCCCTCGAAGCGGTAAGAACCAACGGATGTGCGAATCAGCACCTCGTTGCCGCAGTTGACGCGTCGAGACGCAGCGGTGAACCTTCAAGAAACAATTTAGCGCAGCATGAACAGTAGTTTCGCGGCTGTCCGCATGGTACAGATCTTGATCTCTAATCTGCATTTAAGCTATGACGATAGAATTCAAGACTAAGACCGGTGACAAGGATCTCTCGCTTATACGCTGCTTGAATCTTCGCACCTCGAGTCACCGTCGAAGCAATCGTTCAGTTGTTTGGCATCGCTCTCCCGGCGCTCCTTCCTGGTCCTCTGCTCGAACAGCAACAGCAGCTTCTCCAGCGCGAGGAACTCCGTTTCGTCGATGATATCAGACGCGACCCGATTGATCGGCGATCTCGGCCTCTCGCCGCCTCGGCACGCGACTTCGCTCATTCTTCTCCACGCCTCCATCCTTTTAACGAAGTCCTCGCAGAGATGCTGTCTCCCATCGCTCCCGTAGCTCCCCGCACTGCCGATGCTCGCGCAGCTTCCACGGGATCCGATCGAATTCTGATTCCTCTGTCGCGTAAGTGTCGGACAGACATTCAGGCATGTACGATCAAAATTCTGACATGTGAGATGCCGCATTATTAGAATCTCGATTTGAACATTCAGAGGAAGGGTATTTCTGTGGGAAATCCGCGTGTCTGCATAATAATCTCCTTGGACGCTTTGTCTAATTAGGGAAATATTTTCTGACCCTTCGAGCTTTCCGATTGAATCTCAGAAATTCGCTACGAATGTTATCATTAAATCCAGAATCATCGTTCGAGATCTGATCTTTAGATCGCACTGTGTAAAGAGCAAAATAGCTGGCGAGATAAAGATCTCGCGAAGAGTTTAAACGTAAACGATCTTCGTTCGTTTCGAATCGAGAAAAGCGAGAAGCAATCTAATAAGCATGTCGCAAATTATAATTTGTTGCCAACACGATTGACTTCGATTGACTCAAATCTGAAGGGTATCCGGAATAATTTCGCGAATGGTCTCGCGAGGTCAACGTACGCCATAGCATCTGGGATCAGGTTTCGAGGAGGACGAACGCCAAAGCTGCCAATCGGTCAATCGTCGGCGACTGACGCGTTGTTGCTCGATGACCGCGCTAGATGACCTACGGCCCTTTTTCGCCCGTTTCCAATCCTGCAGCTTCTTCCTGAACTCGGGTGCCAGTCGCTCCTCACTGAGAGGCAGGCCATCGCGGGCATTCCGCGTGCTTTTCAGTCGCTCCCACTCGATCAGCTTCCGGTGAAATTCGGCACCGAATTTCTCCCGCAACGCCTGATAGTCCCTGCGCGCTTCCGCACGGTAATAATTGTTGTTGGTACCTGCAATGGTTTTACCGAGATCCTCGATGCTTTCGCTACAGCTGCGAGTTCGGCGCGTATCTGCGTTTATAATGAAGACACATTTTACATGCGGCGATAAAAAGCGCGTGCAGAACAATTAAGTTAGCAATTCTCTTTTCGACGTCTAAGTGTAAATTGGGTTTTTTAAATGGAGTTTAGCGGAAGTTCAGAAATAGCAGAAGAGTTCAGCGCTCTCTCAAAGTAAGAGATAAGAAAGCTGGCATAGCCGCATCGATGCGTACATGAAAATGGATTTATCGAAATATCTTCAGATATATTTATCATATTGCGAAATATGTTTTGTGAAAAGTTGTGAAAATTGCGAGAGATCATCGTATTTACGATAATTAATAATTGCATCAGATGTATGTTTACATTAATCGGATTAATTTTTTAACATCGTTGTTATTGGATCGATTTCTCACGTTTGTCATATATACATTCAGTATTCTTGTTTCATCTCGATAGGCAACATGTGACGCATACAAGTAACATGTTTCGGCAATATCATAAAATAGGTTATAAAATTCTGAAGGGTCTTACAAAAGGAACTATTTCATCTTGTATCTATAGCTTTACCGGATCATTAGATAACCAGCTTGTACGATCAATAACTATGAAGAACTGTCCAAGAGGCCAATACAAGAAGACTTTCATGGAATATTTGAAATCATCGCTCATAGACAAGTGTAAAATGTTATTTTTGAGACCCGCGCGTTATAAAGTAAGTCACAATATAATTTATCGACCCTTCGATTATTTATACCGAAAATTTTCAGAATTTTCTCTGATACAAATGAAATCTTGCTGCACCACGAGAAAGAATTTTTTTTTTTTTTCAGAATATTCGACATACGCGCGACGACTTTTATCTAAATCACGACAAATCGGCAATCTATCCGGATCTATCGAGGTCCCATGAATAATAAATCAGTAATGAGATAAAACAGATAATAAATCATAATAAATTTTAGTGCAGACCGAGTTCAGCCGGTGACAATTATTTGAAAGCTCGGCAATTCATAGAAGTTAAGCTCGAAGAGCTGAAGACTTATATGGAAGATGAATCGCAATCGATCACGTGCGATTTGAAGAATTATATGGAGGATAAGAAGACCGCTCGCGCAGTCCAAGTTGAAAAGTTTATGCAAAGAACGACATATAAGCTGGATATATTAACGGACCTAGACGTCTCGTATGCCTGTTACATGCGGAATAAGACGATACTGGTTAATGATGAGATAAGACGATCCTTCGATGATCTGGAGCGAGATATCGTTCCGCATATGCAGCACATAACGATGATGCTGAAGGATCTGCGAGACAACGTATGTAGGTGCGCTGAGTGCGCAGAGAAGCAAATAGTGAGGTGTCGCGACGTCAGCGCTCCTACCGAGCTTCTGGAATGCGTGGATGAACATATGGACCTAATCTTGGTGACGATCGAACAGATGCACAAGGAGGTGTGTTTCAAGTTGGAGGAAATTGTCAAGTTCTGCGAGGACATGATGGTAGCACATGACACGGCGATGCAAGAGCTACTGGAATCGAACTGTAAGAAGTCAAACGAATTGTTGAAGTGCCTGGAGGAAAACATCGTCAAGCTGAAGAAGGCAAATAAGAAGCAAAAACGATTTCTAATTGGGATAAGAAAATGCAATTAAACGGCAATAGAAAAGTGTCTTCGAAATAATACAATGACTGAATAATATAGAAATTGATCTCGCTATCTCGAGAGATTTCTTGAGTTTTGAAGATGAGCGTTCGAATCATTTATCCTTGTGAGTCTTTGTAATCGAATCTGTGTATACATAGTAGTTGGAGCGAAGATTTATCGTAGCGGAGCATAAAAGAGATAGCCGAGATCAAGCGGTGGGAATATTGGTTTCAGAAGCGGAACCTCGGGATCTATTATATAGATTCAGTATACAAACAGTATATTTTACTTGTTAAATAAATCACAATCTCACAATAAAGAGCTTAAACAGAAGAAGAAAAAAAAAAATATATATATATACATACTCTGAAATAAATTATATGCAATCCTGTATGTAGTAAGAGAAACGTATAGATCTCGAGTTCCCAAAATATTTTACGCATCGGTCTGACTTTTTGCTTGAATTTAACAAACTAGGTAATGCGTTAAATAAAATCTAACGGCGTTCTAAGAAGCTTCATTAAACGCTCACCGTCGTTTGCGAACGATTGCGCCGTGATGACTTTAACCGGGCTTGGAGGAACGCTGAACGTAGCGTTCGTCAGAAAGGCACGCCTGACCTTGTTCCATTTCGAATCTTGCCGCTGTATCTTTGGTGCTGGCGTTATCGTTTCCTCGATCGTCGAATACTGAAACCAAACATCGCATTCTGCGTCTCGCGGCGAGCTCCGTGACGGCTATTTGGCAAGAGAAAGCACGCGTTTGCGCCATGCGGAATGATTTAGTTTATTTACGCCGTACTCTTCGTAGATAAAATACGACGCGTTTTATTCAAGTTACGCGATAATGAGTGCATCTCCGAGTGCGATAAAGAAACGAAACAAACGTCTTGCTTCAACGAAAATTACGCGAACGTTACGAAAGACTAACTCTCCTTCTCGCATTTCGTAATCAGGATTGAGTTCAGAGATTACAGTAAACTCGAAGATTGTTATTAGATGTATTCAAGAGGAAAGGTATTATAACTCATCCAACCTGTCGCTTGAACTCCCTCGGACTCGGAACGTCCTGACGTGCTTTGGGACGCTGCGGCGAACTTCCGCCGGAATCTTGGGCGCTCGAGAGAAGAGGAGACGCCGAATCCGGCGAAGACAGACTTCTGATTTCTTCCTCGTTCGATGGTATCGTGATCGTCAACGTCGGCGTCGGTCTCTTCGGCGATAATTCCGGATCTTTCCCGCCGCTTCCACTTGCAACGCGCATTGTCATGTCGGCATCTGATATGATGCGAATCAATGGTTTGCCACGATTCGTCTGCCATTGAAAATAAACAAACGGATTGTTTCTTGCTCAACAAGGAGTGAAAACGAGCATTAATCTTTTCAAATTCTAAGAAGAATATGTACAAGCATATAAACTGCATGCATTATGATACGTATGATTGATAACGCATCGATTCTTTTTGATATGATATATATATATATGATCGCCATATTTGATCAACATGATATATATTTATATGATATATATTTGATATATTTATACGATATATATTTGATCGCCATATTTGATCAACAATTATATTCCCGCAGAAGCCGCATCAGCCACAATCGGGCGATATTTCTCTTCGGGCAAGATCTTTGAAGTAATTTGTAACAGTTTTTCATTCGTAATATATTCAGTAGCAACATATAAGCACGTACAGGCATACAGCAGAAAATGTCTTTTTTCTAACAAGATTATCTAGCATTACTGCACTTTGCTCTTGATACTCGATAAAGAATCTAAACAAAGCTGCAAAGATGTTTTGAGACAACCGGAACAGCATGTTTCTCTCTCTTTCTCTCTCTCTTACATTTTTTCCAGTTTGTTGTTTTTCTAGCGCCTGCTTTCATAACAGAGGACGTCTCTCTTCTGAAATGGATCATCATCTGGTGTCACTTCTGGCTATATTTTTACCTTATAGCCCGACAGACATAATAGAGAGTACAAAAAGTCATCGAATGGTACTCGAAAGATGCATATACCTCGAGATGCAGAATAAAATCGGAGAAAGAATACCATTCCGGTTGATTGTTGTTATCTCTCAATAATATTGTGCAAATAATATTGCAATGCAAATAATAATACTTCAAGTAATGCCCGCAGCGTCCGAGCTTACTCCCTACGGAATAATGATGTTCCAGCAAACAATTCTAAAGACTCTAAGGAAGCTTGAAATTGCAAACAACGAAAGATATCATTTTTGAAAACAATTTCAATCATGCTGGAAAAGCAGATTAATTATAACTACTGAAAGATCACATTTTGGCTGCGCAAGAAGCACATCCAATTTTGGACAATCAACGTGTTAATTTCTATGATGTGCATGCAGAATAGATCAACACCTCAAGCCGATCGAAAGGCAATCCATATTTGAAAAATGCCGCTCCGTCTGGTTCCAGATCGCGGATAATCGCTCTTGAGGATAACCGAAATAATCGCGAAGATGCAAGATCGCGAAGAGTAGAGAACATAGAGCGCGTTTTGCAAGGCGACAGCTCGAACGAGACAGTCGCCGAGACCGTCTCCGCAAAAAGAAAGGAAATTCGCGCGTGTCTCGTAGTCAGAATGGAACTGCACTCGTTAATGGATACGGCTCGCGATGCGCTGATCAAAGAAATTCAACGGGCGCGGTCGGCATGCGCTCCTTGCTGGAGGATATTTTTAAGTCGGCACTTGTCGGCACCGCTACTTGTGTCGCGGAAAAGGAATTTCGCGGCGGGATTTACGCGCTTTTATCAGCGCGGCTTTCATAACGCGAGAGCAGCGGCCGAGATCGTTCTGAGCTTCTAGTCAAAACGATGTATGCGTGATGTGTACATACTGTGTGTGTGCACACAGGTTCTTGTACTCAATCTCTAATCCCGTTTAAAGAGGATCCTACCTCGCTGGCAGGTTCCGTGGAATCAGCGTTGTCCGTGATAGGAGTATCGAATGATCGACTGTATCGCTCCGCATCCTCCTTCTTCTTATCATCTTTCATTAGCTGTCGCTCCGGATAGTTTATGATACTTTTCCGCGTATCTGGAAAAAAATAAAATCGTGGAAAGGGTGTTTCGTTTCGTCAAATGGTAATCAGTCGTCATTAATAAACGAATGATATTATGAGACAAATATAAAAGTGCGGTATGTAAAAGTAACGCACACAAATTGTTTAATGCTACTGTTTTGTGCAATCTTAATGACAGAGTCTTTAAAAACGGCAAATTAATTTTCCTATGCAATATCGGACATAAATCTTGGACATAAACCTTCAATTACGAGATTCTATAATCCGATCATCATTCTGAATGTTAATCCGCAGTCTCAATTTTCGATGATCGAACAGCTGATTAATCGTAGTTTATTGAAATTCTTCAAGATCGCGTTGGAACGAAATTGGACACTATATTACAGTACTCGGATGTAAAATAGAAGAATACCATCGAAAACCTCCTCGTTGGACGACGACGCGGATGACACCCTGCCAATAGGCGTGGACGGACTGGACATCTCGCTGGTGCACGGTGACAGTGCCGATCCACCGCTCCAGCTTCCGGCAGTGGTGACATCCGGGATTCTCAGATATCTCGTCGTCGTTGGCGACGTTGCGACCGGAGTGTTCGCCTCCGCGATGTCCGGAAGATCGTTGGCACACGCGCGCTCCCATTTGAAGGCCGCCTTCACCCTGGTCCACTTGCTGACCTTGGGACCGCCGTTGCGATCGGCGTTTCTCGGTTTGGCCATCTCGCTTCCATCAATGACACTCAACGCACCCGTCGAACACGGCATCTGCTCGGCTAGCGCGAGCGATCGGCTCCTTTGCCTCGATGACGCGGGAGAGCGCACGCTCGAGCGTTCGTTCCGCCTCGGCGTGGACGCGGCGTCCCGGCAGTTGGACAGCATCGCATCCAGCAGAGACTCTGCGAACCCGGTGTCTTCATCGGCATAATCGTTGAGCAGCTCCTCATCGCTGGACACGGCGATCTCCAGCCGCCGATCGGCGGATCGCTGCACCTTGGCGCGCTCCAGACCCCGCACGCGCCGGAAGAGCTTGCAGCTACGATCGCGGAGCTCCAGGACCTGCTCGGTCAGCGCGCACATCCGGTCCAGGTGCTCGAAAGCCTCCTCGGCGAACGGGAGCCCTGCATCGCCGCCCATCGCCGAGTTCGGCGTATTCGTGTCGTAATCGAACGAGCGACCGTCGAACGGCGACGCGCCGAGCTCGCCGAGATAAACGGCGAGGTCGTCCTCTTCGTCGTCTGGCTCGCGGGGTGTCACCCCCGTTGACCGATCCCGCGCGACCACAATGTCCCGTGGACATTGCGGATCCGGAGGCGGGGTAGGAAGTCGACCCTCCTCGGCTTTGTCCTTGACCCTGGTGACCGTTCTCTGATCGCGCAGACGGCTCGGTCTGTCGGGCTTCCTCTCGACCTCGACCGCGCCGGATTCCTCGACCGGACGGGCATTATCCTCCGCCATTGAACGGATGTTGGGTGGATAGCTAGCTGGCGAGATCTAGATACTCCGCGGAACGTGGCGGCTGATATTTTTTAATGAACGACGATCATCGGGATTCGCTGCCAGCGCCGTCATCGTTCACGCGATTCTGCACGCGAGGCTGCACCGAAATGTGCCGTCACGCTTCCTCATGACATTCATAAAATTCGGATTACGAGAGTTACCTTGACTTAAATAACTTTATTCCTTTTTTTTTATGCCCACGCAAAACGGTCGGACGGGGGTGTGCTCAGTTTCGGCATTGAGATGCCTCGCGAAACGATCGGAGATCGTTCCTTTGTTTCAGCATCTTAGCGCATCTCGTTGTGCGTGCGCGTGAGATTAGAGAATCTTGATGCAGATGTGCTGTTAGATCTTTCCTTTGTATCGCTAATACGCGTTTGCTGCGATTTATGCTCGAAGGAATATCTTCAGATAAATATCCGTTTTATGATGGCCGTTCTTTGTTCGATTTGTTTTCACACGCTTCGTTGAATAGAGAAGGGATCTATAAATTGACGAAGTGTTGATCGCTCTCGTAAACGTTCGATCGTACAAATATTGTGAGAGACAAGCGCACGGCAATGCAATCGAGATTTCGTCGACGCGCTTTCTCGCTTCCGCGAGAGTCGAGAAACCGCCAAGAAGAATCAAACTATATCTAGCTTCCTCTTCCGTTTATCTTCGAGGAGATCTAAATTTCAAGACGCCCATGCGTCTTCGTTGTGCGTTCCGTCTGTCGGATTTGTCTATCGATTCTCTCCTCCGACCAAGGACGATGTTTCCTGGCACAAAGCTCATTAAACCACAACACTCACCGTAGTCTTAAGATTTAATATCTAACGCGGTAATACGAAATCGATCGAAACTCTCGCGCTTTGTTATCATTCGCTTAAAAATCTCTCACACACTTCCCTCCACTTTGTGCACGTAGCAATCGAGAAGGTGCAATCCCACTCGCAATGTTCTCAATTCTTTAGATTAAATAATCATTTGCGTTTCGATGGCACGAACAATCTACTTACTGACAAACAATCTACTGACAATCTACTTGCCACTCGTATTCCACCCGCGCGCACCAGCGTTATCATGTTACCCGGAAGCTCTCGATCGAGCTCGTCTGGCTTCGGCGATCTGGATCATCAATGGAAGACCAATCGATCCGTTCGTCTTGGGAGTATCTCGATCGACGATTTCCTCGAGCGACAGTTTCGGAAGCGGGCCAGAAAATCCGCGCCTCGCGCTTCTTCGTCGAGCGACTCGTTGGGCTCGCGCGCGCCTCGGGACTTTCGGCGATAGTGCGCGATTATTTTCGGTGACGAGCATTCGCCGCTCGTATTAACGAACGGTGCCTACATGTGTGCACGCGTGTGTGTACGCGTGCGGGATTGCAGAGGCGTCGCGACGCCGAGATGAGAGTCTCGCATCCAAGAGGCGGGCATGCGCGACTGCTCGCGCGACTGCTCGCTCGCTCGCTCGCGCACGTTCTTCCTGTTCCCGGCTAAAATAGACGGGAAGGCGTCGGGAAGACGCGTCCGCGTCCGTTCGGCCCTTATTTATAAGCATCGCGGAACGACGCTACCGATCATAAAGCTCGAACTCATCGTGCTACTTTCGCAGCGCGATATTTTCTGCCGGCAAACTCCGCGGCGAGCGAACCGCGAACCGCGAACAATCAACTCGCGTGTTTGCTATCGTACGATTGAAAAGCGAGCGACAGTGGAGCAAGTCCGTCACTCGTGTGTGTTTCATACGGGTTTGCGTATGAAATTGTAATTGAAACAGATTTCACGAACGATGGCTCATCGTTTTTCTACTTTATAATTAAAGAGACCACCGTCCATGCCGCGTAAAGCTGGCACTTTGGACAAGATATTGTATCTGAAATAAAGAAGTAACAAGTTCGCTTGAATATCCAAGTACAAAGAAGCGAGCTCAAGCTCGAGAGAGACGAGACAAGTTCTTCTTTCGAAATTCTTTCGACAAACCGACAATCGACAATCCTCTCCTCAACGCTTAGCGTAAAATCCTGGATACCTCGGTCTTTTTTTAACGGATTCGTAAACACAGCTTTAATTTGCCGAGTTGTCCACGTTGATGGACGTTGGTAAGGGGAAGCGAAGCGTACGTTTAAAATAGAATTTTATTCGAGAAAAATACAGTCGCGCTTCAATTCGCACGAAGCGGAGCGTATCTCTCGACCGTGTCACGGACCTCGCGTTCAAGAAATCACAAATTACTCCTTCATCGGTAACCCGGTTAGGTCGGGCACCGGCAGCATCACGAGGGCCGCACCTGCGAGACGATGCACGTATGTTATTTTCGATAGTAATCGATCGTATGACGAATTATCTCAGGACACTCCTGATTACCCATCAGCACAACGGACGCGACGATTATGCTTAGCAAGCAGCTCGTCCTCAGGTAGAAGTGCAGTACGAAGACCACTAAGTGGGGAAGTATCCTTGTCAGCCCCGTCGCCGTGCCTCTGTAAGCAGTACCAGAAACCGCGAGTTTTATGCGCTACGTCCAGAAATATTTGATTCCTGAAAATGCGTCTGATGATCTAAGATTAGCCGGACCGTGCCGGCCATTCCGGCTGTGTCTTGCACAACCTACCTCAGAGCGGTAGGGTAATTCTCCAGCAGCAACACGTACGTCGTCGTGCGTCCGATAGCGTAAGCCGCTAGAAAAACTGACGAGAGCACGATACGGATTGTACGCTGCACTCGAAAAATAAGCACGAGCGAGGCCACGCCACCCGCCAGACCCGAGGACACTAAAGGACGGATCGAAAAGTGTTTCAAACATCGGGATAAGGCGCATTCATGTTCCTAACGGGGGCTTGATACAGGCGCGATTTTTATTTGAAGCACTTCTCTAGAACTTCCGAGAAGTATATTAAACATATTTTATCTGGAATACGTTGCTTCTCTTCCAAGATATTCCCGTATACTCGAGAGATATCAAGCATATCTCTCGAAACTGTAGCGACAACATTGATATCTCTTTTGAGAATCTCTATAGCAGTTTGAGAGAGAAGAAAGCAAGAGCAAAAATTTCAAGTAAGAATCGCGCATCGAAGATACGTGAATCGAATCATTGAAATTAAATCGTTAAATCGTTCAAATATTATTAAACATGTTACGGAACGTAAGTAGTGCGAGATAATTGCATTACTCGACGTTCTAAATTGGATGCACTATTGATAGCGATTGTTGGCGATCATTTAGCCGCTTACCCAAGTATGACCTCCTGCCAATGAAATCGATCCCGATAGCGAGCAAGGTCTCTCCCAGCAGGTAGCCCAATGACACCAGCAACAGCAACTCGAAGCGAGCATTGTCCACCTCGTTGCAATTTCTCAGGAAACCCAACACCATGTTCTGGATGTTGACGTTACACGTGTCGTTTCCGTTCGCGACATGGTCCATTTCCTGGAGCACGTGCGTATTCCACAGGGCGAGCCAAGTGAACCTTAAACACCATCTCGGTGATTACATATCCTCGCGATCGCGCGAGCATGCTCATGAGTCTTTGTTACCCGGGAAAATGTAAAAGGCATGCTAATGTCCCGCACAATGTCACACGACGATACGGAGGTCTGTATACGCTGTGGATCCGTTCCCAGGTTTTCGTGAAGTACCTTCGGATGCGGTTGCCATCATCTGCTTCGTCTTCCGAACGCACGCAGCCTTCCAGGCTCCTGAAGTCCGTGATCTGAATTGCGGATTCGTGATCATGAGGCGCATGAAAATAGTCATGAAAATAGTCAAAGTAACGAGCTCGAGATAAGAGAAACGTACGCGGCCGAGATACCGAGAATTCAAGGAAAAAGATCCCGCAGAATATTTCGTGAATGTAAAATTCTCTTCTCCATTTCATTGCAACGTACGAATCTCTTGGTCAGTTGGTGACCTTTCCCGTATCATCGTCATCATTAATCTCCGATCATCGTCCATTAAATTTGCTTCATGCCGTCCACGCATCCCCATATTTCTCGCTTCTTTTTACAAATCAGATTCATGGAAACACGTTTCTCTCTAAAGAAATGTGCTTCTGATTAATTCGCGCATACATCGCGACGCGTTTGATGTCGCGAATTGCCGAGGGTGCGTGGACTGAAGCTGAAGATGAGGCGGATGAAGATTGAATGGGCAAGAAGACGCAAGACGCAAGACGCTCGACGGAGTGCATTGTGAGTCGCCATACCGAGTAGGTATCGGCGTGTTTCGAATTATTGATGGCGTACATCTGTCGGAGCAACGTGAGCGCTTGTCTCGGTCGACGACGATACAGCGAATATCGAGGACTTGGCGGTAGGAGGCCCGAAGCGCAGGCGATCACCAGGCTAGGAGCACCGCAGAGAGCGGAGAGAACTCGCCAGGAACTCGGTCGGAAGTGCCTGCTCAGCATGTGTATGATGGACGGCATCAAAGACCAGGAGACGCCTTGTCGAAAATCGAGCAAATTAAAATAAACTTATCGATTATACGTCGTGCCTCTGACGAAAGCTTATTCTATTAAAACGTTTCGTCGAAATATTTTGTTTCCTGCCAATAAATATTATATTTTCTACTGCAAAGCAAGTTCTCGCAAGTTTTGAACGCTGAGGAAGTCATTGAATAGTTTCTACTTAGATTATTGATTAAATGAAAAATTCTAGTGAAATAGGATAAAATTAAATACTACGAGTACCGTATATGCTGCATATACATAATTAATTTACGATAAAGTCTCTTACGATTTTATTATATTTTGTTGCCGAATTAGACAAGATTATATCTTGCAATGTATAAATCTAATTTTTTATAAATTAAAAATATCTAACAGAAAATTATTTAGATCACGATCATAATTAAAAAATAAAATAAATTAAGCTCAATAAATATTACAGAAACTTGTTTGAAATTTTTCAAATAGCCAGTTACCTAATGCTGTTAAGTAGCCGAATACCCAGAAGATATCGATTATAGCTAAGCATGTGCCTTTCTTTTTCATTGGTAGACATTCGATCAAGTACACTCTTACGACGATGTTGCTACCGGCCACCCTACAAACAATTAAATATTCAGACGATGGCATAATTATCATGCGATAATTAAATGAACGCAGATTTAATATTGAGTTATTATAAACGCCGTGACTCGTATTTTGATGCGCTCTCGCGATACTTTCCAGTCGATATAAGCAGGGATACTATTTTTTAATAACAATAAAAAGAAATTAATTAGTAAATTAATGTAAATGTTTGCTGATGTATTAGATATAACAAGACGATAAATTATGAAATTAAAAATACGCAATATACATAATACATTGCATAAGATTGCATACTACAATAATTGCATAAGATTATAAATATAATATCGTTTAAAAGATGTTTTTTAAATAATTATGCGTAAATTTGCAGTATCTCTTTGATTCGCCTTAGTCTTGTCTCTAAACTCTATCGATTTCTTTCCGAATGCGCATTATAAAAAGAACTTACCCCAATCCTAACACGAATACTGATAAATTTATCAGGAAGTTGGATTGCGCGAAAGACAAGCTAGCCGAGGCGCAGAACACGATGCCTATGGTAACTGGGATCGATTTCTTACGGCCGGCAGTATCCGCTATAGAGCCAAACAGAAATGCGCCTACTGCCATTCCTATGCGATAAGTATCGTTACAACACAATGAACTCATATATTTCTCAATGCGCATTTAAAAAATGCGATTTAACATTTCGCGCGTAATTATTCAGATTACATCCGCAAACGTGGATGTTCGTCAGCTTTGTACGTTAAATACAAAGCCAACTGATTCATCTATTTTTAAGCATCTAATTTCAATTTCCGATCAGATCAATTTGGTATATGCGTGATGTTTCAGTAATATATGGCAGACTAGTTTCTAGTATACCGAAGCTGGAGGTAGCGACCGGGATAGTGGCTTGTTCCCTGCTGAGCTTGAAGTCGCACGCAATCAGCGGTGCCACGATTGGAACAGTGAGAGAAGTGCTCGCTTCCGCGAGAGACAGCAAGCCGCATAACAGGACGAGGAAGTAATGCCAAGTACCCCATCCTACACGTATAAGAGCGATTCAGATTTGCTAATTATCAAATGTGCGATCATGTTTAGGTATCCCTCCGATGAATTTATCCGGTTACACGGAGCGGAAATAATTATCATGTAATGCTGGTGCGTGGCTCACGCGGCAAAACCGTGCGCAAATATTGTCAATACTGTATCAAATACGGTAATCAACGGTTGTTCAGCATAAACAACTTTCCTGGCCTACCTGTTTCCACTATCGCGGTTTCGCAATCGTTACTCATGCCACATGAAAAGTTTAACGACGATATTTTATTGCAAATGCGCAGATAATCCGCCGAGTGGGCAGGTTATCGATACAAATACGCAAAGGAGGAATTGAAGCTTGCTCTGCAATTTTCAAAGAACGCCCTCGGCTCTTTACGCTAACTCGTCGGTTGTTACGCGCCGTGTAAAGGAAGATGAGATACGCTGAATGGTGTATCGAGAAGTAGATTGACGTGACATTTCTTCCGACGATTTAAATTGTTAAACTCTATACGGAATTTAACCGTTCGATATCGAGATTATCGAAGCGCAGAGCTCAGATATTCCTCAATCTCATCGACGTTCGTATCGTTACTGATTATCGCCAATCCGTATCGGTCGGCGAACATTTCGAGCCGATATGAGTATTAGTAATAATTTCATTGCTGCGCGCTAATAAATAAATGAGAGAAATATGTACAAAATACATCCGTTTATTAGAATGCCTCAAATGCATACTGATTGGTCGCGATATATATATATATATATATATATATATATATATATATATACATATACTAATAATACAAAGGAATAACACACATGTCAAACTGCAAATTATACGGCGAAAAAGTATAAAAACGCACGTAAATAAATGTATTCAACAGGAAGAAAATGTCTCCTTATAGGAAAACGTACAGATTGACACCTTATTATTTATTGATTACTAAAGTACTCCTTCGAACCGATGACATCGGGTTTCATAGTCTTCTTGCCGGGTTTCCAGCCAGCTGGACATACCTCGCCGTGCTTATCGGTATACTGGAATGCTTGAACCAGACGCAGAATTTCGTCTACGGATCTACAATTAATACGATAACATTGTACAGACGTGACTGTACTCAATTGTACAAGTCAATTAGAATATCTTAAATATGTTCGTCGTTATAATTATTATAATGCATGCATTCAACATTATCGCGCGCACCACAGCCTTGTTTTAGATATAAAACGAAGTCTAGAAGTCTAGATAAAAAAATTGCTAAACATTAATTGCTAACCTTGGGAGAGTCTTTAGTGTCGTAGTATTTTGTAACACTAAGTGAATTCACCGATAATTTCGAGATTCGAAGATCTTACCTTCCTACAGGCAAGTCATTGATGGTAATCTGACGTAGATTCTGCTTATCGTCGATGATGAAGAGTCCGCGGAAAGGAATTCCCGTCTCCTCGTCGAGCACGCCGTAATCACGAGAGATCTTGAAGTTTTTGTCCGCGAGCAGAGGAATGTTCATCTCGCCGAGACCGCCCTGTTTGCGGGCCGTGTTGATCCATGCAAGATGACAGAAGTGGGAATCTGTCGATACAGCAACTACCTCGCAGTCGATATCGTTGAATTCCTTTACGCGATCGGAGAAAGCAATGATCTCAGTCGGGCAAACGAAAGTGCTGCGACAAAACGAGAGTATATAAAGTGAGCATAGAAGTATAATGATAACAATTACACGATATGCGTGTGACTACTATGCGATCTTATTAATTATTAGCGTCTCTTATTCATTTAGAATCTCAAGAGTATGATCGGTTGATCTTCAAGTAAACCTAGCATCATATTTCTAAAATCAATTTCTCTCACTTTTATCTATTTCGTTGAATTTTATTTAAATACATCGTTACAATTACGCAATGCAAGTTATACCAAGATAAAAGATTCAGAATTATGCACGACAGAAAAGAATTTCAAGCATCATTGTATTGTTTCGAACGAATCGGCTGAACAAAATACCTTGCATATGCACAGAACCACTAAAAGCATAGTTATGAGATAATATTTCTCATGATAATTGAGAATTATGTAAGCGTCCAGTTATCTTATGACTATAACAAAAGTATACAATCGTGCTTACAAGTCCAACGGATAGAAGAAAAGTATAAGATATTTGCCCTTGTAATCGGAAAGTTTGACATCCTTGAATTGACCATTCACGACAGCGATGGTGGAGAAAACCGGCGCTGGTTTCTGGATCAGTGGCACTGGCATTGTTACTGTTCGCTGTAAATGAAGATACGGACAATGTGTAATTCCCCGAATACAGCAAGTGCAGTGACGTTGCAATCGCATAAACATGCAATCTATTTTTAAATCATTCGAATTCGTGTACCGCATAGTAACATAAATTTACATTTACGTTCACATAGTAATATAAATAAAGCCGCACGGTGTTACACGAAATCTGAATATCCGCATCTGAATATGGGCCTCCTTTAACTAACTCTTTTCTTCCTTTTTCGAAAATCGCAGTTTCCTTTAAAATGATAAGCATCAACGTATCTGTAAAGCTTGCAGAAATCGATAGAACGATGCATACAATATTCTGAGAATAACACATAATGTTCCTCGTTAGTTTACAACTTCAAGATTCGAATATTTCCCTCAAGTCCGATTTCAGATACACTCAACATCAGATTCAATTAGGCTTTCTAAGATGAAGAAGCCGTAAATCGCTGAAGGAGAATTGTCAAATCCTATCGACGGAAAGTGCACGAAGGCAATTCCAAATTCAATATTAGATCAGCACTTGGCACAAGTAGATTCGTCACGGCAAGTTCTCTCTCTCTCTCTCTCTCTCTCTCTCTCTCTTTCTCTCTCGAAGCAATAACTAAACATTTATTCAGCGCGATAGCTGTGTAAAGATTGTCGCGTGTTCGGTACATCGCTTCGCCATACATCGAATCGCGCACGCAACACGTGCGTCGTTATCTCCGGCAGTTGATGTCGAGCCGATAAATATTGGAACATGTATCGCGAATGCAAATGAACGCGATTAAAAAAAAATACGATCGTAAAAAGCTGGTGAAATGCCAGGATCAATCGACAAGTGTAAAGCGCGAGGGCCGCAATTCGGCGAGGTATCCATCTCCAAGCCGCACCACCAAGGGTAGCCTCTACGAGTGACAAGTTCGTTTAATTACATAACGCTAATTATACAATGCCCGTCTCGATTACGTAACGTTCGCCCAAATTCATCAAGACTTCGGACTTGTTCTAATCCGCAGATCGGACGATACCGAGAATCGAAATCGCGATGCGCATTTTGTGTGTGTATGAGAAAAAGAGAGAAAGAGAGAGAGAAAGAGAGCGCTTACGCGACCCGAGAGCCCAGCACTTCCTCGAAGAATCAGTAGGATGAGCGGGGCAGGGGGAGGGGGAGAGGGAGAGGGCAAGGGGGAGCGATCGAAGGGGAATTATCAGACGGGACCTCGGATTACGCAACGGTCGAATCGGGCACGAGCAAGGTCTCGCATGGAAGAGAAGCTCGAAGCACGGGACGGCCTCGCACAAAGGAATCGAGGAAAAGGCTCCGCCGCGCACGGAGATCATCTCGCGCGCTTAGAGAAGCGGATTGCATAATGCGTGCCGCGAACTAATCGAAATGCGGATACGCGACAAACGACAAACGAGCGAGCGAGCGAACGAAGCGAGCTTGTTTCAACTCCATTTCGAACAATCACGGCCGCGATGGCGGAACAACGTTGCTGTAATAACGATAATAGTCCTGCGCTCTCCGGTTTTCTGCGATTTTCAGACCGACAAAGGCGGCAAGAGGCCCGTATTTTCGAATCGTGCTAGCGGCAGCGGCTTCGAGATGCGGCTTAATATCGGGAATCGAAGACGATGTTTGGATATTTTGCGAATGCGATGGCGCGAATGACAGAGGGGCTGGTTGTTTGCTTGAATTATATTTAGAATCAAAACTTGGATTATTGCCCTTCTAGCGCTGGCTACGTACGTACACACACATGTACACGCGCACACGCGCGGGCGCGCGTAATTCACAACAGCGACTTATCTCTAGTTGGATTTCCGTTCGAACAGACCCTCGTTGAATAGAAGATACATCAGTAACGAGTGCGACAATATGACAAAAGTAAGCGAGAAGCCTCGCGGCAGGACACGACATTAACAATCGCCCGCGAATTCACTCGATAATTAGCACAACAATAAACGCCCAAGATTATTATTCCGCGCGAGTGCTCGGACACGATGAACGCTAACGAGTGCGAATTGTGTGTCCCGTACGCGAAAGCGAGTCAACGTCGACTCGCAAAAACGATACTCGATAACGGATCGCGAGATCGAGAGATCGGTGACGGAAATTTCAAGCCAAGGTCGCGAATGGTCGCGAAAAAAAGGAGAGGAAAAAAAAGGAACAGCCGTCTCCGCTCCACGCGATTATCTCGCGTAAAGATAAACATTTTTACGAGGAAGTTAACGAGAGAAACGAGATTCAAGAGGAAGATCATTTCTTTCAGAGATAATTGATTTGTATTAATTAAGATATGGCACGCGCGTTAGAAACGTCAAACGATAAACTGGACGATTTAGCTTTACTTATCGCTTATCGATCATAAATTTTATTTTGCACATCTCGAACCGAGTGTCCAGAATAAATCTAACGAGAGACAAATTCTCTCGCTCTTTCTCCCTCCGATAAATAAATTAATAAATCAAGATCTCTCCGGAGTAGATTCATTCCTCCTAACGCCACTTGAGCGAGAGGATTCGGGAAATCACGCGTAATTTCCGCTCGCTCGTTGTCTGCGCGAAACGCAACGAGGCCGTGAGACTCGAAATTATCGCGCCATTAACATCGCAATTCGAGAGATTCCTCGCGCTCGCGGCCGGCGAAACGCCGGTTCGAGCTCTCTCCTTCTCTTTTTATCCTGCCGCTCCGCGTTCTCGGAAGCCGCGATGACGCAGTTGGCGAGGAGCGACACTTCCGAATAATCTGAGTTTGATTCGCGAGGCCTCCCGCGGCATCGAGCAATGACCCTGCCCGGGGCGTCGTCCAGAAGTCGGATTTCGGCGGAATTCGACCGTTAGCCGAACAAAGAGGCGGCTCTCGCGAATCGCGCATTCGCTCGTTCGATCGCGAAATCTCACCCGGAAAGCGCACCAAGCACTCTCGGCAAGTACGGACGAGATGAGTTACCTGGCAGATCAAGCGTCGTGGAAGAACAGTGCTTGATGAGACGAGAGACAAGAGCAGCAACAGTGGCAAGAGAACGAGAACTAGCTAGTGACCGGTTTCACGGAACGGCTCTCTCAATATTGACCGTGACACGTATATATATAACGGATGAAGTTGAACGCGGGCGGTAATCGAGAACGCGATATCTGTCGGTCGACCGGGTAACCACGAGGCGAAGGACGATTCGCGGGAAACGGGTTTTAGGGCCTAGGGAATTACGTAGGATTGCTAGCCCTACATCGGCGGCTATCGAGATACTCGTAATTAATAACCTGACCCTCCGGATTATTGGAAAATATCTCAGCCGGCCTGCAGGCCTCGTTCGCCATCGACTAAAGTCATTTTCGATTCGATTCGATTGCATTGCCGTAATCCGGAAAACGTACTGACGCCTGTGCGATGATAATCCGCTGCTCAGTCGGGAGTTACGGGTTGCCATTCTGCAGGCGTCAACGGGCCGCGAGGATCGAAAGTTTCAGTGATACGAATACTCTGTTAATTCCGAAACTTCCGCTATGAGGCTCCACCGTCTCGATTGAAAGTCGAGGTCTGACGGCTATTCCGGAGAATTATTCCTTGAATCCCAGCAAGATGGCTGCACTGATGCATGTTTACAGAAATATAGGACAAACGGCTGTGTGTGATCAGTGACCCTTGCTTCGAATTTGATCAAGTAAACCGGACTTTATTCATATTTTCATTATGTTTTAGCATTCTGGTATTAGATGTGTAAATTTTATATTTGTGGATTACAGGGAATTATATTTCTTCTCTCTTTTATAGGAAGGAGAGTTAACCTTTCAGCTGTCACTACTTGAAGTTGTCATTACCTGAGAAATTATCACTGAGAAGGTAAATTGTTTTACAAACTGCCCACAAATTAATCAATCCTGAACTGTATATATATATATATATATATATATATATATATATATATATATATATATATATATATAATCCGTCGTATTTCCTACAAGAGTGTCGCACGAAATAAAGTCCTTGTCAGAGCATACATGCAAACAACTGACATTTCTTCCAGTTTCGTTATGTATATTAATATATTTCTTAGACAGTTTTCTTAATCCTAGATATATTTTACATAGAATATAATGTACGTAGAAAAAAATAGACTTTCGCGTAGCGTTGAAGTGATTTCGGGATTAGGAATAAATAAACATCGTTACACACCGTAGACCATAATGTTCCGTACATGCTAATTATTTCTCCGTTATTTGTCTTTAATAACAACAATTTGTATAAATAATACATCTTGCGTATGCTGCAACATCGAAGGAACGACGCTATAGCGAGCGCCTCTCTACGCGCGTTCACACCGAGCTGAGAGCCGGGCAAGATACAATTTTGATACATAAATAATATCGTAGGAGTATCCGTACGTGTACACGCGTATGCGCGTATGCGTGTGTGTGTGTGTGTGGTTTGTATGCGAGTGTCTATGTGTTACATCCTATATATGTATATAGAATGCAATCCGTACGAGTACAATATATTTTTTTTGGCACTTACTAATTATTCGAAATCTGGAGGCGAGACGTGTCTTAAGCATTAGACAAACGCGGCGAGTTAATCGTCCAAACGAGACGACTTTCCTCGACAATGCCTTCGAATGTACAAGGCTTGTACGAAGTGAGTCTAGAATCTCGTGATCTTTCTTGCCAGAATGTCCGGGATAGTTCAGTACGTGGTGATGCGGGGAGATCTCTCGAAAACGATGGGGTGGCCGTTAGGGGCTGTGATCGCCCAGGCGTGTCACGCCTGCACCGCTGTTATTCATCTCTTTTACAATGACGCCGACACGCAGACCTATCTCGCCGATTTAGACAATATGCACAAGGTCGTGCTCGAAGTGAGTATCGTTTGTACGATTGTTAATTATGCGCGATTCGCACGATGCATGTCAAGATGATCGAGTCAAGCTATTGTCAAGCTTTTTCGCTCCGAGTATCTATGCCTAATCATTCTGATCGCTATTGATCTATCCTGTATCTATCCGAGCAACAGAGAAAGTTGATACTTCATTGGTCGTCGTTCGCCCAAACAAATAATTTTTGAACACATTATAAAGTACGTAGCAATGTAGCGAGAGATAGTGACGAATATGAATAATAGGCCGCCGACGAAGCCAGTCTGAAACTGCTATGTTTGAGATTGGAAGCAGACAACATTCAGCACAAACTGTGGACAGAACAGCCCGAGAACATCGCGACATGCCTGGTAACGAAGCCCTACCGCAAGGACAAGGTACAATCGTATTTTAAAAAATACAGGTTACTCAAGGGCTGATAACGGACATTGTTGACGTTGCAGCGACAATAAACATAAAAAGACAATCTGTCTTGTATTACGTGTAAACATGTTTTTTTTTTTTCCTACATTACGGAACCGAGATTGATTGAGCCTGTCAGCGCCATTTCTGAAAAGCGCGGCTCACTCACGAGTAAAATACTTTCAAGAATATGGAATCTCAATAAAGCGCGCAAGATAGCTGCATTATATATTAGAAATTGAGAGATACTAGAATAAAAAGAGTCTGCGATGATATCGCGGGAGTTAATAAACGACACGAGTACGCGTGAAATGAATGCCAAGCTTGGGAGGAACGCCAATAATGCCTCTATTCCATCCTGCTTCCACAAAAGAAAAGAAAATCGCATCTCGGATAAACTGCTCTGCATCCATCGAACATAGCGTTTGATATTCCGATATTCCCACGAGTCATGCCTCGGCTCTAGCTCTTTTATCTTTCCCATCTTTTCCCCGTGCTCGTTTCCCTTT
Organism: Eciton burchellii; assembly: GCA_020341155.1. Taxonomy (NCBI): domain Eukaryota; kingdom Metazoa; phylum Arthropoda; class Insecta; order Hymenoptera; family Formicidae; genus Eciton; species Eciton burchellii. Next base: position 1,898,688 of record JAHMML010000012.1, on the reverse strand, counting down.
TCGCGGGCGGAAAATATCTGTGTGCGAGGAACCGGTTACAAATGTCCGCAACAAGATAAAAGAGAGAACAACCATCGCGCGCGTGGCGTCTATTTCTGACATCGAGAAAATAGCACACTTTCTGATTCGTTTCACGATACCTCGACGATATCGACAAGCTGCGCACGGTATACTTCTCTTTGTTCCGTTACCAACTAGCATGGTATCGATTCTAATCTAGACGGGAATAACGCGGGATGCACGCCACTAATCAACTAGTCGTATCAAAAAGTGTCTCTTTTGGCGAGCGTCTTCGCGCGAGTCCACCTACAGTTTTTAACATGGCGAGGATCGTTCTTCCTCACAGGTACGGATTAGCCGTCTCTATCTCGTAGGATTAGCCGATAGGCGGTCCGAGCGCAAGTACTATGCAAGTAGATAGGCAGAGTATACACGCAGGTTTCATGGAATTTGTCAAAAGGTGTCTGTACACGTGCATCGCGCAGCGATGCGGCGATGCGATTCTTGCAGATCGTCGCGCGAGGAGAAACGGCCGCAGAAGAATTTCGAAGCGCGCGCTTCAAGCCGCAGCTAAGGGCTAATCCATCGACGATGTTCCCTTTCTCGTCTGTGTCTCGTTTGAGAATCTGCGGAGAATGTTCTTCGGTCGTCCAACGTGCCGCAGAGAAATCCGCCCGTTCGCATGGATGATCGTTGAATACGTTCGACCAGAGAAGGCGCATCTTCTGCAGCTCTTGCAGCCACGAAACGTCCTACATTCGCTTCATTCTTCAGGACTCTTCCGGGATTACTTTGTTCGCTTGCTCCAACAGCCTCCGCGATCCTAAGGATGGCCTGGGGAGAACCTCCGCCGAATTTCTCGGATCTTCTCGCTCTCTCGCACAGGGGACAAACCGCGCACTTAGAGCGTCGATTGCGGATTGATCACCGTCGATACTTGTCTGTGTGTAGATGTGTGTGCGACGTTTACAGATAAACCGTATATGAGGCGACAACGTATCGTCGTCGTCAGGATACGACCGTACAGATTCGCAGTAAGCTCTAATTATTTATGTACACGCACTGCGGACGCTAGACACTGTAAGTACAACACTATTTACAACACTCGATGGCAAGATGATTATTTTGGCATATATATATAATATGTATATGTATATATATATATATATATATTTTTTTTTTTCCTTTCTTGTAACGCGGTCATCGTAACGAGACGGAGGCGGGAACAGGAGGATATACACCAAAGTCCTCGTGAAAAATGCGCTATTGTCCTTGTAACATCACTGCCGCCCATTCTCCTCTTCTTCCTCTTCCTCCTCCTCTTCCAGCCACTGGCGCAAGATGTTGCTCCTCGGCTGAAAAGCAAAAACGGAAAGGCGTCATCGGATGTTGAGATCCTCGTCGCGAATTCGCAAGCAAGCTCTTGCATCTCTGATAACCATCTCGGTGCGTCCGATGGACGATACACGATGGAAGCTGCGCTAGATTTCGCACTGCGAGAATTTCGCTAGCTCGGGAAGCGTGATTCGCTGTGCGGAGGAGAGAAAGAAGCAAGCGGAACAGGCATAGCGATAATCTCAAAGAAGATACTGAGGATTTGAACGTGCCAGTTTATACGACTTGGTGGCAGAATGATTTCGTGGTGATTTCCCAAATCCTTTCATCGCGATTTGATGTGTCAATTTATACGAGAATTTCCAGGACAGAATTTACAATTTACAAATCTACCGCAAGTCTATCGTAATCACACAATTACATCTGTGTGGCATTATTACGAGAAATCACAAAGTGTCCATTTTCCGCAGGCAAGTGCATGCGACGTAGAATTTTGTAAACATATCGATACAGCGTACACAGCTCGATGCATTTACGTACAAAAGTATAGTAAATAAGAAATTGCAAATGCTATGCTATGATCAGCTGTACATTATAATTTAAATCCAATTTGTTACACGTGCACGCAAAGCAAACCCCATCACTTTGGGACGCACAGCCGACAAAGATGAAGCAATTAGGAAGCAATTAAGAAGCGATTAAGACGCATTGAGAAGCATCGGAGCAAAGTTTCATCAGCCATGTCGATATCATGCGAGAGACATTAGTATTACTACGAGGTTTGCAGTTTACCGGGACCACGTTAGTTTGGGAGAACGGGATGAGACGAGTGATGAGGGTAGCGGTGGTGGTGGTGATGTTGGTGGTGTAGTTGGTAGCGGTAGTTGTCGGTAGTGATTAGGGCAGCGCACAAAAACGAGCATTATTGCTCGGCTAGGTTCCCGTTCGGGTCCGTATAGTCGTCGTACTCGTCCTCCGGCTCCTCGTAATCCGTCTCCGCAGGTTCGGGACCGTCGATCGCCGGCGAGGACGTGCTCGTGATGTCCTGCTAAGCACACACGACAATCCAAGCGAGCCCCAAACTGCTACTTGTTTTTATTCCACTTGGTATCTCCGGTGTTAATAGATTAATTAGGCTAATCTACGTGGTAACGTGCAAAGAAACCGCTCTTACTCGTCTGGTTCCTCGTTTTACGAGGAATTACATTTAACGCAAAACAAAATACCGATTTTACGGATCGGCATGTCCGAGACAGGGTCTTCGCGACGCGTCTTTTCGTTTCTTTCTTCTTGATCTCTTTTCGCGGAGCGATTGGCCATTGAACTTGATAGAATTCTTGTGCATCTCTCCTACTCCCTGATTATAAATATCATCGATTCATCGATACCACCTATCCTCACGATGTAAATTATTCGCGAGCAGAGTTGCAAAGGAATTCACGAGATACCTTCTCGCAGCTTCGAATGCAATTCGGTCCCGAAGCGAATCACGATGTAATTCCCGTTCCCGCCATCTTTCTTGTCCGCGAACTCGGAAACGAGATAAAGTCATCGGTTACCTGTGGTGGCCTCCAACCGCAGCCTGGCAAAGGAAGTCCATCCGGTCCCAGCGGACACGGTGCGTCCAGTCCCGGAACACCTTGATCCCCCTTGTTGCCTTTGTCGCCTTTCCTGCCGCGTTTACCCGGTGGTCCCTGCGCGCACACGCGAGATGCATCATCTATCCTGACAACGCGAAATGCCTGATGCAAATTCGCGACGTGCAAGTAAGGCCAGGCATAGTATCGTTGGATTATGCATTATAATACTTGATCGATCGGTGCACAGAGTTCCTCGACGAGCGCGAATCGCAAAGGAGAGCGCGCGTCGCGCTTAATTAACGGGTCCTAATGACAATTAACGCGGGTTATTGTCATTAAGCTGCTCGCTCGAGCGGACTTTGGACGCAACCGAACGCGAACATCCCAGCATTGATTCCTCATCCCTTGCTACGATCATCTTCCGAAACAAGCGACACGACGACGCTCTCGACTTGGCGCTTCGTTTCTCGAGCGTTTAATATTCCTAATACAATTAACATGATTCGCGCCTCTAACATTATGCGCTTTCACGGTGGTGGCAGCGTGTATATATACATATATATATATATATATATATATTGTATATATATATATATGTATCATGTGTATGTATATATATATTCATATGTATACACATACATATTTTATATATATATATATATACAAATATGTATATAAAATGTATGTTAGTATCGTGAGGAATCGTGTGAAATTTGATGAAAGAAGACGTATCCGCGTAAATGTGCACGCGAGGATGTTTCGTCGTGTTTCTGTACACAAGAGAAAGAGAGAGAGAGAGAGAGAGAGAGAGAGAGAGAGAGAGGGAGAGAGAGAGAGAGAGAGAGAGAGAGAGAGAAAGTTTCCTCAATCGATATCTGTCGCGAGCGTATAATTTCTGCGATGAGTTCTCGCAGTCTTCTCGGTCGGCGGTACACGAAGGGATGCCACACGTGCACCGACGTACTCGTAGCGTTAACCGTCAACGAGAGGTAAGCGCGGGGATGCGAAAGGACGATACCTCGCGTGATCCAGCTGTTTGACATTCAGCCGGGCCGAGGGCTCGATGCCCTCCAACAATTCCACTTTCCGGCTTGACGTAGAGTTAGTGTCGTTTAACGGTACGCGGATCGGGTTAATCAAGTGAAGTCTCCGGCGTTACAGAGTTAACGATGTAATTAATCTCGCCTTCGCGTCGTCGGTTCGTCGTTTCGAGCCGATGACTCTGCTGCGAGGCGAACTAATCGACTTAATGCCTCGCGTGCTCCCGCTAACTCGCCAGGACGCGCGTGCCGATCATCGATCGAGCGCCGAGCCGCATCTGACGGCGCCGTCAGATTATATCTCGTCGGGCGAGCGGCGTCGCGAGCTAACGTCGCGACGCACCCTCGCATCCCCGCGTGCGCGCGCGAGAGAGAGAGAGAGAGAGAGAGAGAGAGAGAGAGAAGGACGGAGTTGATTAGCGGCTACATGGATCGCTCCCCAGCCGAGGCCGAACGCGGCGGGAAGCTTGGCGCGTCGTTAACGTGAATACTCGAATTAAGTCAATACTCACAGATTCGCCTTTGGCACCTTTCTCTCCCTTCGGTCCCTGGAATTGAGGTGAACACGGTCAAAAGGAATTTATTCGCTAAACGTCGGCCGTCGTTTACGCGCGCGCGCGCGCGCGCGCGAGACGCACGGTCGTCCCAGAAAGCGTTTCCCTGCTCGGAAGGGGGCTCGAGGAGTGCACCGTGTGTGACCGCATGTCGTATATCGATCTGCGACCTCCGTCGACCACCGGTCGAGAACTATCGTCCGGCGAGACGGCCGTTTCGAGTGGATCAGCTGGTTATTGTCTCGCCTCCGAGGAGAGACACGAGGGCGTCGATAAATCGAGAACATCCGATATTAATAAACGGCAGCGAAACGCGACGGAGAGAGAGAGAGAGAGAGAGAGAGAGAGAGAGAGAGAGAGAGAGAGAGAGAGAGAGAGGGAGAGAGAGGCAGCTCTCCGTTTTAGACGTGCGATGAAGGATTCGGCGCAGCTCGCTGAGCAATATTGCCAGCTGTAAGATTGCTTTGTTACGGCGTATTTACGTGTGCATCGAGTGTTTTCGTCGTTTCCAAGGCGCCTTGATTATACCAGCAAGAAGTTTGGAAAGACTTTTCGATTGCCGTATTAACGTATTAACGCAATCTTGCCGCGTGGCTCAACGCTTGCCGCGATTCAACGTAAACAAGAGACAATGTCGCGGAATGGATTTAAATGGCAAGGGAGATTCGCGGCTCGTAATATACTCGTCGTATGTTCCTCCTTCGAATACCTTCCTGTGCATTTGAGAGTACATACGAGAGCCGTTTATATGCTCTCGCATCCGTGTGCATCGAGCGGTCACACGAGCACTGCTCGAGCATCCTTCCGGACACTTCAGAGAGAAGCACGAGGGAGTTGCGCGTTTCCCCCTCCGTTATAATTCGACCATAAATTTAGATCGAGCGACCCTCTAACTCGATTATACGCCGGAGAGACATGCGGGAGTCTTGGCACGGCCTTAAAACGGTTAACAACTATTTGCACGCCCGCAAACGGCATTGCGCGCGTGCAAATGATAAAATAGCGTTTCCTTCGCGGGACACCGAGCTACTTGTTAGAAGCAGCCGTCTTAAATCGCAAACCGCAAGAAGACCGAGCAAACTACGTAACTCGGATCATCCAAGCGTCTTGGACGAAGGAGAGGAGGAGTGGGGAGGGGTAAAAAAAACAAAAAATCGAAAGAAAACACACACGAACGCGAGCATGCAGAGAGAAGAACGCGAAAGAGAATGGATTCCGAACGAAAGAGGGAGAAAGGCGCAAGACGCTGGTCCGTTCTCTTTGAAATCGGACAGAGAAGAGAAAGAGAAAGAAAAAGAGAGAGAGAGAGAGAGAGAGAGAGAGAGAGAGAGAGAGAGAGAGAGAGAAAGAGAAAGAGAGAGAAAAGAGAAGGCTTTCTTTCGATCTTTCTTTTTTCTTTTCTTCTTTCGAGACAGTCCCCGGGGTAGATCAGGCGGAATGTGTCGTCGTTACCCCGGGCTGGTCAGACCGTGTCAGACTGTGTCGCAGTCGCGCCAGAGGACGAGCGATAATCGAAAGCCAACTGTACCTCCGCACCGGGAATCCCGTCGGTACCCTGAGGACAAATACAGATAGACTCGTTAGCGTGTCTGTCGAGGCCGAGCGAGGTGTAATCGAGTCAGCAGGTTGACTCGGCGCGTCGCCCAGACGTTACTCGATTCCGGAACTCGAGTTGCCGTATGCCGGAAACGGGAACCGAGAGAGGCAGATAACGGATAACGGAGACTAGAGCATCGGAAGACCGCGATTTGGTTATTTGGAAATTTGAAACTCGGCCGCTGGAGAAGCAGGTGATCCGCGAAGTTACGTATCGCGAGCTTTCCTCAACGGAGACCTCGATCAGCAGATTCATTCGTCGGCGACGCCGAAAATTTTCGGATCCACCGAAGCGTTAAATATTTATCTGGAATGTTTCGTATCTAAAGCGAAAAATTACGTTTCGATAAAGGACAGGGTTGGCATTATCGCCGAGCGTAAATCTCGAGCGTTCGCGCGATCAACGCGTACATGTCGAACGAATCGGATCGAATTCGATGGCGTAATAAATACTTGATGAAACTTACAGGCAATCCCGGATCTCCCCTTTCTCCCTTCGTTCCTGGCTCGCCCTGCGCACCCTGAAAGCACGAAGAGACTTGACGGAGGTTCGGCTCGCACGTCGTCGTTGCACGTTAAGGAAGAAGGGACGTGTGCGCTCGTCTTAGAACATCCCGATCTAATTTCGATTTCGGATCGATCGCGAGACGAGATGCTGATATCGACACGAGGACAGAAATGGAGCGCGCACCGAATAAGAAGGGCTAATCTAGAATAGTGAAAACGGGGTCATCCCGTGGATCGCTCACCTTCATGCCGTCTAATCCTGGTACTCCCTGAAAGGTAGAGGAAACCTCGTCAGATACACGGCCCACACAGCCCATTGACATAACGAGCGAGTAATATTGTCGACAGTGACTTAAAGCTATATATATATATATATCTCTCTCTTATCATTAGAGACGCCCTTTTCACGTCGTCGTTGCGCCCTCGAGAGTGCTCCAGGATCGTCCTCGATAAATTCGATTGTCGCGTCGATCCGCTCGCGCCGAGGAGATCGGCGCGAGTTAGTCCGCGAATGGGGAAGAATTATTTGCACAGTGCCGTCGTGTGTCTCGCTATACAAACATACCAACGGACTGCAAAGCTCCGCGATCTCGCAACTTTCCGGGCGCGCGAGCTTGAAGTTTCACTCGTAACTCGCACTCGGGATTTTCGAATTAAATTATATCATAACTCGCGCTACATCGCGCCTCGGCGAAGAGATAGCCCGGACCGACGATCTAACCGATTCCCCGTCGTAATGAAATTCCGTTCCATCGGATTCCATCGTACTTTTGTTTACGACCAGCGCACCGGCCTCCGTAAATATTTCAGGTGTAACGGTGTGAGGTGTACGTCATTCCGAAATAAGGAGACTCGTTCCGAGCAATACTTTTCAGGCTCGAAGCGCTGCGCAAACGTTTCTTCCGCCAAAACTCGGCCGACGCGTAAATGAATTAGACTCGTTTAGCTTCTCGTTCCGCTCCTCGAGCGCTTCAACTGCGAAACTCATCTTTGCGAGATAATCCTCGTCTCCCTTCCCTCTTCGTCTTTTATATTATCAAAATTAATCCCGAGAGCGAGGCGGACCGACAATCGAGGGCGGACGGCTTCGCGGAGGGTAGAGCAGGAGCTTGAGCAGAGTTGAGAGGGAAGGAGAGAGAGAGAAAGGAGAGAAAAAAAAACCAAAAAGAACCCAAAAACAAAAAAAAAAAAAAAATAGAACGAGCATACTTCGTACCGAAGCATCGGGAGACGCTTGTCGCATCTTCGTTCTTTTCCTTTTCCTGTTCCTTCTTTTCTCTCTCTTTTCTTTTTTTCCTTTTCTTTTCTTTTGCTTTTCCCGAAGTTACTTCTATGGCGGCGAGATTAATCGCCGGCATCGAGCGATGCGGCGATTAAACGGCCGCCGTTCGTGGTCGCAGCAAATTAACACGTGTTAATTTTTGGTTGTCGCTTTCCATCGTCTTTAATCCGTTCTCTTTCTTTTTTCCATTGGCTTGCAACTTGCGACAGATGCAGATGCACAGAGGGAGATACCAGCAGAAGAACGCAAGGTGAGCAAAAATCGTTATCCGGATAGCCGGATCGCAAACAGTCGGCAGCACAATGCAAAAAGCGGCAGGTGAGATCGTGGTTAACCGGATATTACCTCGGTAATAAGCATTAATCTGGTTTTAGGCGGTTTTAGAAGCAAAGGACACAGGCACATGCACATTCTGTTTATTAATCGGGACAATGTAAAACAAAACTGTTGTTAGAGTCGGTATTCACATACGCATTCGATTAGGTTCGCCTTAGGCTTGATCGGCTTAAGAGGAGAGCGCCGCCTTAACGATTAACGCACGCACGCACGCACGCACGCACACACGTAGGATTTGTGTATATATATGTATATATATACACACACATATATATATATATATATATATATGCTACACATATACATATGCACACAGAGCGTCATCTGACCGGCTGTTCTTCTCGCGGGAAGCCGAAACCAAAGGAAACTTCAAGCCGGACATTTCGAACGGGCGAGAACTCAAAATTACATCCTCGTTAAAGTGCGAGGATCGCTTTTACATCCGCGGAGTTAATTCCGGGGGACCTTTCAATCCCGCGGATTAAAATTGGAGGGAGAACTCCGCTAATTAGGCTCCTTGTCGAATCCCCGGAGAAAGATTCGATTCTCCCTCCTCTCCCCGCGGCCGACCGTGACGGACTGTGCGCATATGCCTGCGTACGATACGCAGGTACGTGTGTGTACGCGCTCCTTACTTGTACTTACATTTACAGACATACACATACAAATGGCTATACAGGGCATTCTCGCGTTTCATCGGCAGACTCGAGATTTCTTCGAGGCCGAGCCGAGCACCTCTCTCAGCGGCTATATACTCTTGCGCCCGCGAATATCTCGTTCTTGAAATTCTGCCGGCGATGAAGTAGGGTTGATATCGAGTCGGCCGGCGATAGATCGATAATTATAGACGTTTCCGTCCGGGGCCGTCCGACTCGGCCGTAATGGCGATAACGACAAGATATTCGTGAGCGAAGCTGTCTAATAAAGGAAGGAAAACCTTTCTCTCTTTCTCGCCGGCACCCTCAAGAGGCTCCGAGTATCCGTCGACAAGAGATCGAGGAATATCCCATGTATTTATATACACATATCTCGATTTATGCGTGAAAGCGCGGCTGCGCTGCGCTTCGCGTCTCTCGCCACGCAACGTTCCTTCGCGCGCGCGTGCACGTGTTCTCCGTGCACACGTACGTGCGCGCGCGCGTGTGCGTGCTTATACGATCTCGCGTACGCGTGTACATGTGGGCGTCGTACGCTTCACTCGCACGGGAGGAGAATTGCCAGCGAATGGAGCCGTCGAGCTACGTTCCGTTCGCTCTTGCGCTCCCTCGCGTCCAGTTATCCTCTTAATGCTAAATCCGCGTTAATTTATCGTTCCGGGATGCACACAGGAATAAGGTGCGTCAGCGTTGTAGCCTGATACATCGATCGTGACGGTATACAGCCCAAGCGCCGCTATACTGTACACTCGATTCGCGATTCCTCGTGTCTTTCTCGTCTCTTTCTTCCCGACCGGTTCGGACGTTCGGGATGACGTTCGGTGCGTAATCGACGGAAGTTCGATTCCTAAACGACTCGCTATATCGAGCTCTTTCACCCTTTCCCCCTTTTCCCCCTGATAAATTTATCATTACTAGGTTTCCAATGATGGGCTTCTAGAGCTTCGTAAGACCCTTAGACCCGCAAGAGCTTTTAAAGTCGACAGGAACGGTTCAAGCTGCAAAGTAATTCCCGTATTATCGAGTACGCACCGGCCGCCCGTTCACCGCGAGTTGGTGTTTCCAGCACTCCCGGATGCTGCGAGATCGTCTTCGAAGATGCCTCGCTACATCGCATCTCGTTGTACTTCGTATAAGAAAGATTCCTCCTTTTCTTAGGCCAAGTGGTTAATCCTCCGATAATTACATCTTACGAAGCGCGGGTCGATTTCCCTCTCGAGTCAGCACGGAGATCACAATTCATGATATCGAGATTCCTTCGGACTTTCCTAGACCTGGCACAGCCACCAGAAAGGAGCTCGTCCCCGGGAAAGGACCTTCGGTCCTTGCGCGTGAAGGATCACTCGATGGATGCTCGGTTGGCGTTCGCTTAATCGTTCGGCGAGAAAAGCATCGCGTCGATGTAAGTGTCGCGTGTTCTCGTGTGTTTCCCGTTTCCGAGATTCTCCTACGGCCAGCTCTTGGTCTATGGACGACAGCGCGACGGAATGGCGCACGCGGTGGCGGAAAAGCCATAGAGTCCAGCGGAGAGGAAGGGAGACGAATATTGCAGCTGCTTGTTATTCGCGGCCAAGTCCGGAAATGGTTTTACTACTATTCGGCGAAATTTCGCCCGCGACTGATAGCCGTTGGCGCGATACCGCCAACGTTTCCCACGACTCTCGTAAAAGGTCCCGCCGAATGTAAGTGGGCGAATGTAACGATCTTTCTCTCCCCGTTCTCTCTCGCCAGACCTCGGCTGCTGCTGCTACTTCTTTATGCAAGCTTTATGCAAGCGCTGAGCGATGATTTAAAACGCATCCAGCTGCACCGCGAGAGAAAAGCCGCTTTTAGCGAATTTAATTATTAAACGGCGCGTTCTCTCTTTCTCTGTCTGTTAAATCGCGCCCGAATCGGCCAGCGAAGATGGAAAATATTATCGGAGTGTTTAATAAAGCCATCGAATGCCCGTTATCAAAGAGCAATCATGAAAAATTCTATCGCGATAGAATCAACGTCGATATAAATCAACTTTTGTTCACTTGGATTTACATCGCGAGATAAAGTTACGCTTCTTGCTTGATGGACGCCGTAATTATGATTGCGATGATCAGAAGCCTTAGCAGCCATAGTTTCTCTTTCTCTCTAATGTGTCTCGCGCAATCTTTCCCGAGGTAATTCCGACATACGGAGCTCTTGACGGTTTTGTGAAAATGCGACGTAGAATGATGTAGAACGAAGAGAAATCATGATAAATGATTGGAATTATTATTAGCTGACGGCAAATGTTGCGAGAGCGAGTTTTCGTTAAGTACAAGCCGACTGAATCAGTCTGAGAAGAGGTACAACGGAAAAGTGATGAAGTGGATCCTGCCGAAGGCAGGAATTCTTTCTCGGCCCCCTATCCCCCCCCCCCCCACTTCCCCGAGAGAACGGCCAAGTTGATCCCCGAGGCAAGAATCAAGCCCTTGATATACGCGCTTCTCCCGTAATGAGCGATCGAGCCTTCGTTTAATCTTCAATGCATTCCTTAAACAATATCTTACTTTAGATAAAAATATCCGCTCTCGAACATAAGAGCACCTCGCGAGTGATCTGTCCGAGTTAGCAGAATACGAACCAAGCATGAAATATCGCGGAATTGCCAGGGATTAATCTGCTTAACTTGGTCTCTCGTGAACGTTCCGCGTAATTCCTGATGACGGAATGATCCATCGTATCCTATATCGTAAGTGGTGCAACAACCAAAGTGCCGCCTTTCAGCCGATAAGATCGGCCGAGTTCCTCTTACACGCTAACGTCTCTTGCGCGGGGAGAATGGAGTCCCGTATACATTCTCCCGGCGATATACCGGCGATATAAAATTTAGCGGGACGGCAGAGTTCGTCTCTCCTGGATCATTCAATTCCGAGCACTCGCGTGTTCGTGCAGCGCCTGTTCTCGGTCGGCATGAGCGACTAATCTGTTGGCCGACACGTGGAATAAGTAAAGAGGACGGATAGTGATGCATGATGCGCGCGAATCGAGAGAAAACGCGGGTCACGCGCGGCCGTGCGAGCGCGCGCACGATTAACCTTGGGAGTCGTCGCTAAGAGCGAGTCTCGAAGATCTCGTCAAGACGGATACGCATCGCGTGAATTAGCCGTTTTTATTAGCTTATCAGTTCGATCTGGCTCTCTCCCGCCAAACAAGCGACTCCGATGTATCCGTGGCATCGAATACACATCGATCATGGATTCGCGGAGACGTAGTCGAAGCTATTCTCCCGTTTGGCGAATTGAAATCTTTTAGCCGGCTACCTCAGAATTGACTCGGAAACATCGAGACTCTCGAGGGATTCGTCGAGGGATTTGATTCCTAAAGTACTTTCCGAGAGTCTTCGGACAGCTTGCGACAGTATTACGAGTTCGATCGCGGATTGGTGTGACTTCCATCCGTGGCCAAGCTCGACGAGTCTTTTTAACACCCTGGAAGACGTTTCTTCCGCGTTCCTGTAGTCCTCGACGTCAGACGCGACTTCAGCCGAGTCGCCATCCCTATCATCGCGCATCCGTGAAAGCTGCGACGAGTCGCGATCGCAAAGTACGTCGCGCGCTTCGTCCGATGACCGAGATGACCAAGTCGCGCGCGAGTAAACGTCCTCAGCGGCGAGAGTTTCCCCGACGCGGGTTCCTTTGAAGCGAGCGAGGCACAGCCGTGAGTACCCGAGATACTTGCGCATGTTTCGGAGAGATCCGAATGATCTACGGCGATGTACACAGAAGTTCTTTTCCAGTGTCGGGGAGGAAAACGCGCGATTTCGGCGTGGCCGCCGATGATGCCGAGGTCATCGAGCCTCCTTAACGTCGTGGGTCGACGTTGAACGTTAGGGACAACGCTGAATCCAAGCGCAATGTTAGAACTCGAGTCGCAGTGATCTCGCTGGCGAGATCGATCGATCGACGACACTCGAAATCCAGTCCCGGGGCACCGCGAAGTCCATGCGGTCCAGCCGATTCTGCGAGCCGCTGCGAGTCGCATCAAGTCGATCTGATAAAAACGCGTCGCCGTTGCGCAAACGCGCGACAGAAGCGACTTACTCGCCTCCGCTCGCCTCCTCTCGACGCTGATCTCGCAACGGCGAACGCGTACACGCGTTCACGCTCCCTTCCTTCTCGTTCCCGCCCTTGTATTTACACTCTGCAGAAGTTACTCGAGAGGCGATCGCGAGGGGCGCCTGGCCGGGCTGCGCTGCGTGGATCGCGCGATAATGTAAACGCACTTATCGGCTTATCAGCGAATTCCGCGGCAGCGACGGCGGCGCCAAGTAACGATGACGTTAGGAGCGGGAGATCCGCGTTCTTACCGTGGCGCCAGGTTTCCCGGAATCCCCGGGTTTTCCGGACTCTCCTCTCAGTCCCATGGGTCCCTGAAAGTAGATAGACAGAAGCACCGTCAGCGATTGCGTTCACCGATTCCGTTACGGTTTCGCGAACCCGCAGCGGGTCTCGCGCAGGCGAAGCGCGATCATAGCCGCGCGCGGCTATCGTGCTCATTTTATTTTGTATCATCATGCAGAGATCGTGTGGTACCTTATGCACGTCGCTTCCCGTCTTTCTTTTCCCGTGTACTTTGTTCTGCTGAGATACAGTCCAATTTGTTAATTATGCCAATACGGCGATACCGGACAATCCTCCCTCTCGATTCTTAGGGATCTCGTGCGGCGATCAATTCGCGGATAACACGTGGATTCTCGCACCGAAATGCGACGCGTAAAAATTATGTTTACTATGACGCGCGCACCATGGAACTGGTGTTTTCCCCTCGCAAGGTATACGGCAAATTTGCGATGTAACCGTCCCTATGCGCAGCAGGCAAAAGAAGCGGGCGCTGCGATGCGCGTGCGAATTTCCGCGTTGCGAATTTCACGGGGAGAGAGCAAAGGCGGATCTACAGTATTTTTTCTTCCTTTTTCCTTTTTGTTTTCTATTTTCCTCTTCTCGCGGAAACATACGAGGGAGATGTTCGTTGCTTCGCGTTCCAACTACCTTGCATCGTGCATCCCGCGTCCGCGTTCGGAGCGTGCTTAAAGCTACGCGGCTGCACGTGCGACGCGTGTGTTACGTGTGTCGCGTGTGTACGTGTGTAATCTGGAGAGAAAATACGTACGGGTAGTCCCATCGGACCAGGATCCCCTTTGGCACCCTTTTCTCCCTGCAACGTGAAAAAGAAAGAACGATGCGTGAGAAAACGGCTATATGCTCATATCGCGACTGTGTTGTACGCGCGTAAAAAGGTCATCTCGAGGATCACCGAGACGTGAATGGCTTCACGCCTCGAGAATCATCGCAAAGGGTGCCGGCGTCGTCTACGGCTCTTTCTTTTCTCGGCTTACTTCGCAATTACGTAAAATGAACGTCTCTTGCCATTAATTACTCTCTCTCTCTCTCTCTCTCTTTCTCCCTCTCTGTCTCTCTTCTTCTCTCACAGCTTTCAGCTATATTCATAACTGCCACCGTGACGTCAAAAGGCTGTTAGATAGCCGAGATATCAAAGAGAAGGAGTTTCTCCTCTGTTCAGAACGGTATCGTCTCGTTCTTACCGCAAATACGGACCTTAAGTCGGCGACGTGAAAGAGTAACGCAATAATAGATTGTATTATCATGATCGCGGTTGAATTACCGATTACAACAGTTTTCAAATCCGATAACGGCATCACAAAGGTGTAAAGATGCTGTTTAAATAAAACGTTTCTCTTTCACAACGGTTTTATGGTTTTGCGCGCGACAAGCAACGCCGATGTATCGATTCGTTAGCAAAAGAGAGAGAGAGAGAGAGAGAGAGAGAGAGAGAGAGAGAGAGAGAGAGAGAGATGAAGAGAGGAATCAACATTTATTTTCAAGCGCGCACGAACGCGCGACTGTTACTTTCACGTCTCATGCGGTTTCATGCGTGTATGGTCGCATAGATAGATAATAGTTACTGACAGGATCGCCCTTGGCGCCGTCGTGTCCTCTGTCACCCTTGATCCCGGGTGGACCCTGCAGTCCCGGAGTACCAGCGGGGCCTGGAGGTCCGGGCGGGCCCATTATCTATGCGGGATATAACAGCGGGAATTAAAGTATCATCGCATCCATCGCACGGGAACATGTTGACGAAAATCTCCGCGACTTTGAATTCCGTCATCGGGTTCAACGTCGAGCGATGACGATCGCCGACAAAGCGCGCATCTCGTAAGCGCCGC
Organism: Eciton burchellii; assembly: GCA_020341155.1. Classification (NCBI taxonomy): domain Eukaryota; kingdom Metazoa; phylum Arthropoda; class Insecta; order Hymenoptera; family Formicidae; genus Eciton; species Eciton burchellii. The sequence continues at coordinate 1,883,600 of JAHMML010000012.1, read as the reverse complement.
GTTATTATTGTTCTTTATCGCAAAAATTTAAGCGCGGATCGAATCGCGCATCTAAAAACGGATCTGCGCTCGACAATATTTGTAGCCTCTGGCGAATTGCTTCGTAATCACCGTAAATCACCGCAGAGGGTTACGTAACTTCATAAAAGGCGCGGCGCGACAAAGTGACAAAGCGACAAAGCCGGCGCATCGCGGCGCGATCGGAAATTCGCAAGTAGAAAACGCCGTGCGTTTGCTGTATCTTCTTCCCATGCGTGTAGCGTTTTGCCAACGCTCGTATGCGTGCGTAATGCCGTGTGTATGCGTATTCACGATCCGGTCGTATCCGGTCGGATAACTTACCACTTCCCCGGCGTTCACCTCGAACGTGCCGTCACCCTGCGAACAGAACGGACGTTCTCACACGTTGTACTTGTAATATCACGTTACACGATATTCATTAGCTGGCCCGTCCTCGATCGGGGCGATTTCTTTGTCGCACGATCGAGAACGAAAGGCGCGAAGGTTCCAAGCATAAACTGCCACGTACCTGTCTTCGTCTGAGCTTTTTGTACTTCTATGGGGCGGAGGACCGATGTCCCGTCATGAAAAGAAATTCGTTTTATCGTTAGATATTGTTTGGCGTACGCTCCAAGTGTGGAACCCGCAATCTCGCGCTATCGCGATCTCGTCGATCGATCGTGAAGCCATTGTGACGGAAATACAACAGCGTCAAGAAGAATACGGCAGTTTCGCGATCGATCGGGAGCTGCGGCAGCTGCGTTCATCGAACACGATCTCATAAATCATGTACCGACATTATTCTTTGACGAGCGAATCGCGTTGAAATTCGCTTAGTAAAATTAATTTCCGCGCTTTGATCACTGCGTACGTAATTCGTGCATCTGCGTTGGGATATCGAACGCAGGAGCGCAGTTTAAAAATTACACGGGTCGTTAAAGCTAGATTGTCATTGTCAATCCGGATTATCCATCTCGATGCTGGATATTCTCTTAGACATCCTTTTAGACTTTAGAATTTGGCTATCAATTTATATCGATTGATGTCGTAAGTAAATAACGTAATTTGACGAGTGCAACCGGCAATTGACAAACGCGCACACTCACCGATTCGCCTTTCTCTCCCTTCTCGCCTTTCAGCCCAGGATAGCCCTGTCGATAAATAGGCAGAATTGCGTGAAAGACTATTTCATTGATAAGGAAGATCGTCGAAGCTATCAATCATTACGTACCGGTGGACCAGGTAGACCCGGAGGTCCCATAAGGCCGGGAGGACCGATGTCACCATACTCGCCCTTCTCACCTTTGGGTCCGGATATTCCCTGAAGCGACAGACAAGCGCGAAAGCGTGACACATTGTAAAACATTAGAGATTCAGTTGGCCTCGAATCTGCGAAAATTCTCCACGCGTTCCGTGATATTGCACTTTGATAATGGTATTATAATTTAAAATCATTGTAATTTAAAATCATTTTGACATGTCCTTTTACGTTTTGATGCCTCTCGCAATGAGCTTGACTTATCTCCTTGCTTGCGTTTTAACATGTTACAAATCATTTTTAACTTTGACTTCTCATCGTTCGTATGAGATGTCGAGAAATTCGGCGCAGCGAGGCGAATATCTAGCATTTAAAAAGATTCAGGTTATTGCGATATCCCGCTGATCGTGCGCATTTACGCTGACAGTAACGCATTTTATACTCCTTCAATTAATTACGGTGATGTTTACAATATTACGATACATTTCAGTCGCGCCGAAACCCGCCAACGACAGGTATTTAATTACCGGTTTCACGAAACAATGACGCGTTGCTGATGCAAATCGCTGCTAATAACCGGAAACCTTACAATATCTCACTTTTGCATACGCAACCCGCGTGGCTTTAACTAACGTTAAATTGATTTAACGTGGAAATCTACGCGGCGAAATCTCATTCCCAATTTCCGAAAAAGCGAACGGCGCGTACCGCGAATTCGTTTTTTCCTCTCGCCGTATAATTCCCATAATATTCGCGCGTTCTTCTAGCTTAATTCAACAATATTTGTAACGCGAAGTGCCCCAGCAAAGGCATTATGCAAAAATCCGAGGGCATATTAAATCTCCCCCCCCCCTCCCCTGCCGTCAACATTGAAAAACAGCTTGCCCGAATATTATGTCGGACGAAGCGCGCCCAACGAGAGATGGAAGATGGAATATTTCTCATTTGCGTGCTACTTACCGGTAATCCGGGCGGTCCTTGGATACCGGGATCGCCGTCGGTTCCGTTGAGCCCCGACAAGCCCTGTAGTCCCATCTCTCCCTTGGGCCCTGAAAACGAATTCGCCGATCTTGAGCTATCGAATGGTTCGACCGGCGCCCGGCTCTCGCCGAAGTTAGATTAATTTGCGCGCGGTCGCTCGCGCGGGCGCGCGAGAGATCGATTACGCCCGCAATTCCGTAAACGCGCGCGTGGCAGGAAGCCCTTTGCCTTTCCTCGTTTCTTCCGACTTCTCATTTCGCCCCCGAGCGATTCTCCGTGCCGGGAATACTTCCGGCGCGTTTGTCCCGCTCCGGGAAGAACCGAACTCGAGGGACCGGCGGATACTCGATGTTTATTGTCGATTCGAGTATCGGGGATCTTCGGGGGGGGGGGGAAAAGGAAAAAGAAAGAAAAACGCGGAAGCGCGCTTTTTCTCTTAATTTGAGCGAATAAATGGCTCCAACGGTACGACGGAAATGGCAAGCAAATAAAATAATACACGCGGTTTTATACGCGGCGGCGCCCGTCACGATGAAAAAATACGATTGATCGACGTTTTTCCTTTCCTTTTTTCTGTTTCTCCCCCTCCCCTCCCTTTTTTTATTAACGGAACGTGATTAATGTATGGATACGCTTATTCATTGTTGCTTTCAAACCGATAATTGATGAAGCATTGCGAACATATCGAAGCCTTCACTTTGTGTGCCCACCGACACTTTGATCGACGCTATAAAAGGTAATCAAGAGACTGTCACATCGACAATCTTTTAATGTTTGCCATTAAATGTGCGACACAATACGAGCGGTACAACGATGTCGGCGTAATGATGATAAATATCGTTGAACGGTCTCTTTAGAAAACAGAAGCGTTTAATTAAATTTTCAATTCGACACGGAAGCTGGTGAATATCGAATTCTGCCGCGGACGACCGTCGCCATTAACTTGCGATTAATAATTTCTCGCGGAAGACAAAGCCGGCCCGCGGAGAGCGTCCGAAAGAAATCCGAGGGCAGCCACGTTCCTCTCGGGAGGGGAGGGGGAGGCTCCCGGGGGAGGGGGGGGAGGGCCGCAAGGCGCTTTCTAAGTTTTCTCGGAGAACTTTTCGAATCGTTTCGCCATTATACGTCTTCGGAAGTTAAACAAGTCGAAGAGATCCGAATTGATCCCGTGTCCTCGCGAACGCGAATCATTCCTTTTTTTCTGTTTCGTCCTTTTTTTCTCTCTCTTTTTTTTCCCTCCCTTTTTCAAATTTATGTCCGTGTAATCAAACGGAGGTTTGTACAGGAGTTTTTTAATTTCACGGTACTTCGCACATATTCCTCATATCGCGCGTTAATTCTCTTTGAGGTCGAACGCAATTTCCAAAAGCGAACGAAACGAGATAAATAAATAAAGAAATAATGAATCCGGAAATATTTACGCAAACGCTGACGAATGATATTGAACACCGCGAAGTGAGATTCTCCTTCGGCACGCGAGTGTTGCTTTACGGCTTAAAATTTCGGCTAAACGCAGCGCAATTTTCCAACTTCCTTTTTTTATGTACGGCTGGAAAAGCGAGAGGAAACGCGAACGGAAGGGACAAGGAGAGTCCACATCCTGGCTGCGGAGGAGGGAACGGACATGGCGATTATTTCCTCGGCGCTTATCTTGCGGGCTTTTTCCCGACGATTTCCCGTCGCGGTAGGGTGAGTCTCGTGGTAATCTACCTGATAAACCCGCGTCTCCCTTGGTGCCCTTATCGCCCCGGTAACCCCGTTCGCCGGGCTCACCCTTCAGACCCGGCAGGCCGGGGGCACCCCTCGCCAGTGTCACACCGCTCTCACCCTTGAAACCCTACAATGACACTGCAAGGTCAGATCCAACCAGGTCCTCCGTGTATGTATGTATGTATATGTGTGTGTGTTGTCATTTTCTTATTTCCTTTTCTTTTCCTCTATTCATGTTCGCCTCTAGGACGAGGCATAAATCTATCTTCTTTCAGAGAGGAGGGAGAGCAGGAGGGAACGGTATCTCGAAATCTACGTCGATCATGTCGATCTTGGCGCTTCGTGGTTCATCACAACTTTCAATCTTCTTCCCTTTCTCGATATGATGTGATAGAATTACGAAAAGATCTTCTCTCTTCAATTTAAAACCTCTCAGAGCGCCAAGATCGTACAATTGATTCTACGCTACACAATTAAGCTACACACTTGTGATCTAAATAAAATCTAAATATCGAATATTCATTTGCTGACGTAGACAACGGCTACTAACACTCATGCAACTAGATCGGTTAACGGGTTCAAATTTAGTAGAAAATTGAAGATCTACTAATATCTTTCTCTTTCTCTCATGTTCTTCATGATAGTATTTATAGTCCACGATCTATGGTCTCGGCTTGCAATTAAAAGTATCATTCCAGAGTCACTTTTACCGACGTTAGTGGGATCTTTTCTCGTTCACGAGACGCAAGATGTCTCATAAATTTTCAACCTATCGGTAAAAACTCTCAATTTTAACACATCAAGATACTACATTCGTTAATGTACAAAAAGATCAATTTAAAGCTCGCTCGAACACGTATTTACTTTCATTAACAAGAGAAACATGCGAAAACAGCGAATACATTTTAATGGACAATTAATCAATTTTTCATTAAACAAAAATAACACGATCAAATGATCGAGCGATCCGTCGTCTACGAGAGAAGCAAGAGAAACACACACACAAAGAGAGAGAGAGAGAGAGAGAGAGAGAGAGAGAGAGAGAGAGAGAGAGAGAGAGAGAGAGAGAGAGAATGTGTGTATGTGTGTGTGTGTGTGTATGTGTGTGGCAAACGAGGAGTAGAGGACAAAGAGAAAAAAAAAGTATTATTAAAAAAAGAAGTACTTAAACAAAAGTAGATAAAATTAACATCGCGCGTGGATGAGCGTGAGAGAGAACGCCATGGTCGCGACAGAGTAAGCTACATACTTTGACAGGTCTTCAATACTTACGCGATATACTGCAGGCGCTTGCGATCGCCGGTCGATAGGGTTGCGAGAGCCTCAACACAACAATAAGCCGGGGTAGTAGTAGTTATTAGTGATTAGTGAATCGAACCGACACACGGGAGAGAAGTAGTTGGGGGTGTTGTTACTTGCTACATAAACACAAATTAGTTACACAAGCTACGTACACTACGCCGCCGACTACTGATCACTACTGACTAACTGTACACACGCTGTCAAAAGCGATCGATGTCGAAAACCGCCGTGATCCCAAGAAGGACAGGCGCGAACGCGATAGACCCACGCGACAGACCAACAAAAATTATCTCGGGGGATCCTTTGACGAATCCGAAGTCTGCTCTCACCCTTGGCAGAAGATACCTAATTTTTCTAGCTTCCCGAGAGAGTTCTCGTGATCCGTAATAGAACTTTGCCGAAATACGGAAGCTAGGATCGATGGAATCAAGAATCTCTAGCCAAGATCGACTCCAGATCGCCAAAGGGTCCATCATTAATACGTCACCTCGTATACGTTACATATGATCGGATATACATATCGGCCGCTTCGCAATCGGGATGCACGCGCTGCATCGAGGGGAGGCAATTTCCCGGTTTCTCCGTCTCGTTGGGAACGCAAATCGCGGACCCAAGTTACGAGCGAACTTGAACCACTTCGTGATCGAATGGCGCATTTTACGGCTCGGTACGCCAGGGCTAAATATCGCAGCTGGATACGCGCATCCGCGAATTTTCGCGATGCGAAACTGTCAAGTGACGTCAAGTATCGAAGGATGATCTTCAGCGCTCGAAATGACGCCCGAAACGATAAATCGCCCGTTTGATCTCGCGAATTTGCACCTGCTCCGAGACGCGAAACAATCTCGCGAAGAGAAGCGGGGAAGAGAGTGCTCTTTTTATTCTTTCACGGCGGGATATAAATGTCATTTAGTCTGAAAGTTTATCGCAATTCGATTTGTCGGCTAAGAGTTAAAATATATCTTTTCGAGGTGCGAAATTCGCAGAAGGCTATTCCTTTTTACTCTATAAATTCAATCGCACTTTCGACATTACGTAGAATCAAATTTATCATCAATAGTGCTCCCCCTCGACTTTGGGACACGCTGGCCATCTCGTGTTGTAAAAAGAGCTCAGTGCAAATCCGCGAAAGCGGGATTACGTTGAATTTAATAATTTCTAAAACCGGTAACGTAGCGCTTCTTTTTCGTAAATACATAAAACGAAAGTAGACCGCGCACACGTTACATAGTAAGGAACGCATATTTACATATTAAATATTCATCAAGTGGCTTTGGAAATTAACGTCAGTAATATCAGATTTCAGACAAATATATGTACGTTTTCATAAAATATTAATACGCCGTAAATGCTTTCCTACGAATTTGCGGCATCTGCGTGTATCGTTACGTTTAGAATTAAGAAACAAAGCAATTAATCTTTTCCTGAAATCTGATGTAGAGCTGTATTTCCTGTTAATAAATTATTTCATCATCCTTGTTGGCAATATTCCTAAAAAACTATGAAATTTCGCTCATCGCGTATTATTGACATAAAACGTATTAAAAAGCAGCCGCGGAACCAGACAGAGAAACCATGGATGGCGATCGTCTTTTTAAAAAAAAGTTAATCCTTTTCACGAGCAAAGGTAATTAATCCCGTACATTCGGAAAATTCGAAGCCGCATTTCAATCAGAAATTTTCAGCATGGCGACATTTAATTTCCCGTTGCTCACCGGAGATCAGTGCGATCATGGCCAGTGTCTCATTAATTCGTGATACAATTACGAGCATTTAGAGAGTTGTGTATCGCCAACGTAGATATTAATTAACGTATCAACAAACGTACGTGTCAAAAACGTCACTTAATTGTCGCATCGTTGAATAATTAGTTCCAATAACGTTCTCGGGAAATTATTTCATTAGGATTTCGATGTGTCCGTCGAGAGTTTGACGCAATTTACCGAATTTTTACCCCTTTTTATGCCGACTGGATTACCAAGCTTAATCGCTAATATGTTAGCGTGCATATAGCATGCATTAATCGAAAACCTTGAGGAACAAAAATATCAGATCCATCAAGCGTTCCTTAGCGCGCTTCCGTGATCCCTTTTATCTCCAAACAGTCGTTCATCTCGCGAATATAAGTAATTCCGTGAGCGACACGTAGCTAACATGTCGCAAGACGTTTGCTGTGCACGATCGATGACCGATGACCTCCGGAGGAGGCTGGAACGGAAGATCCAGCGCCGGTGACCGTGGTGACGTTGTTGCACCAACAACGAGTGCGCTAATATCGCGACTCGCACGCGAACGTTTCGGGATGCTCGCGCGTGCTCGCCGTTTGCAGCAGCCGTCGTGAGAATTACGATCGCTCGGCAGATCTACGAGTATACTTACGGTCGACCTCGAGAAAGTGGTACAGTCGCACGCCAAGCTCTTATAGGCGCAGCAGTTACGGGTGTTAGGCGCGTGGGCGTGTAATTTTCCGGAAGGAGAGAGCTTTCAAGCTCGCCACCACCTGCTTGCTTGCTTGTTTGCTTGCTCGCCAGCACGGGTTCACGCGGCCTGCATCGTCCGCGAGCCTGATGTTGCCGGTGGTGCGAGTGGATGATCGACCTGAACGCGCTTCTCGACGTCCGCGCGGATAGTAAAGGGTGAAAAACACGGATAGGCAGAGAGAGAGAGAGAGAGAGAGAGAGAGAGAGAGAGAGAGAGAGAGAGAGAGMGAGAGAGAAGAGAGAGAGAGAGAGAGAGAGAGAGAGAGAGAGAGAGAGAGAGAGAGAGAGAGAGAGAAGAGAGGGACCGAGAAGAAGCCTCTGGTATCACGGTAATATCCGTACGTGTTATTTGCTGCCACCAACGTTTTTCTTTTCTTTTTCTATTTACTTTTCCTTCCCATTCCTGCGTTCACTATTCTAATTCTTCTCCTTTGTCATTCTTTTTACGGGACGAACGAGTCCCGACAGTCGCTCGAGGTACGTATGCAAGCTCGATGACGGACACGAGCGCGAGGAAAGTTTCAGAGAAGCGTGAAAAATACATCATACATGGAAAATGTGTATATACATACATACATACATGTATGCATGCATGCATGCATGCATATATATATGTATATGCTTAGATCCATGATTCGAATGGCAACAATGGTAGCGATGGCAATAATATTGCCGTTACGTCTATATAGCGCATCGAGTAATCTCTCTGTGTCTCTCAGGTCGTTGTTTTCGAAGCAATTTATTTTGCTCCGCGGATTCTGCCCTTACTTGATTATCCACGAGACTGAATCTAGCGTAACTATTTTCAGAAGCCATCGCTGTTTACGCTTCGTCAACATTGTCTCGCTCGTTCGGATTCCGTGATTAATTAAAATCAACGGTGGATATTAGCCCCGGTCGATATCGGTTCACCGTTCTCCTCTCGGACACGAGAGTTCCGTCCAACGAGGGAACCCTTCTTCTCTTGTACTTGCGCTTCCTTAATACTTATTTATCCAGTAGTAAAGCGCGACGCACGGTCATCGCGTTTACGTCATAGCAAATAAATGCGCCCGAAGAGTATGAGATTACACGAGATTCCTCGAACGCCAGGGACTTTCCTCGGCTTGTAACCGTTCGAGTGACGATGCCGTTCAGCTGCAGTTTACTCGACGATGCAAGTGTGACAGCGTGCGTTACGTGCTCATGCTCGCGTGACTGCGTGAGGAAGTGCACGCGCGCATGCTGAAGCGTTGCACAGCGCAGCGAAGTCGCTCGTTTTCGGGAGCGGAGATCGCGAGATTAGAAAATCTAATATTCCGCGGAGAAAGCGCGAGAATCGGCGATGCTCGAAAGTAGGGCGAAAGAAATCAAGAGGGCAGACGGGGCGAGGGGGAAGAAGTGTCCGGACACATTGTCGCGCGGGAGGCAGAGACGGCGGCGCGTGCATTGTTCGTCGAAACCACGGGGGGTTATTTAATCGAGAATTGAACATCGAGTATTCAAATATCGCGAGGGATTGTGGCGGGACTGAATTATGCATTGTGTGACTTTCCGCGATAATTTCGCGCGAGATATGCCAGAAGCGTCGGTGACGCTTCTCGAGTAATTCAAAGCACGACCTTTTATTTCGGCGATTAATACGGAAACATGAATTCTTTCTTAATCACAGAATACGATGGAAATTCGAGGCAATATTAATGAATTAATTTAATGAGTTAATCCGGAAATGGTTAATCACAGGAGATAATTATCTGGAGAAGGTGCTCTACATTTTGTTAGATAATCATCAACGAACAGAGATTACGGTAGATTTCGATCGACGTACTTTCCGTTCGCGAAACTGGAATAAACGCGCTACGACAGGCTCAAATCGTACACGACGTGCGAGATGGATCTGCGTCTCCAATTAAAACGCGGAATGGAGGGCGACGTAATCAGGAATATCAAATCAGGCAATCTGGGCCCGGCGCGGCTGAGAAGTGCCGCTGACTGCAAATCCTCCAGTATCCATGTATACAAAGACCGTAGGGACCGCACTCTGTGCGACGCGGGCCGTAAAAACGCGCTATACCCACACGGAAGAAAGAAAGCTACGCCGCTCATGCCGCACGCATAAGAGATCCAGATAGTGACATTCGCGTCAAGAGGCATGCGGTTATCAACGTTCATGAAATATCACGAGTGCCAGAAATACGCTCTGCTACCATGCTGGACATGCAGACGAAGGCATGCGGGACGCGGGGGAGGGGAGGGGGAGGGGGGATAACGGATAACGGAGGAGCGGAACTCAAGGGGGGACACGGGAAATCGAGGAGCAGATTGGATGGACCCATCTCCTTTTTTTTTTCTCCTTCCTTTTTTCATTTCTTTCTAGCTTCCGGTACGTTCGGATTCAATCAACGGATCAACGGATCGCTCGGACGGATAGCTGGATGGACGGACGGACGGACGGACGGACGGACGGACGGACGGACGGACGATCGTCCGGAGTTGCTTTGGCCGATGGTCGGCGGAGGACCTCGCTGAAGCTTACCCTCTTCCCTGGCTTCCCCCGAGCACCTTTCTCGCCGGGCATGCCGGGCGGTCCCATCGGGCCCAGTTCTCCTTTCTCGCCCTGGGGCCCTGCGTGTCGTGCATGAGATGAGACATGGTGTTTGCGAGTACGCCGCGCCGGCTCGTTCGTTCGTTTGTTCGCACGCACGTACGCACGCACGCACGCGGCGCGAATCCGCACGCGAACGAGCCGCGCGGAATTTCCGGGATCGAGGACGTCTGGCAAATCTTGTTCGAGGGTCCGAACGTGATCGGCTTTTACGCGCGCGAGCTTCGCGGAGAAATATTCGAGAGCGCGTCGGCTGGTTGCCGATGATTTTGAAAGCCGTCGAAGGAAGAATTTCATGTACCGGGGATATACCAGGCTTGATTGAAAGCGGCAGAATGTATTTTCTCCGAATTCAAACGTCAGCGTTGTGTAATTAACGGGCGAATTTCGAACGTATTAAATACGGATAAGGATTAGGCTCCGCGGTCTGTCGATCATCGCGCGGATTAACAGCACCGATTGCACCGATTGTTCCGCGTTCGTCTCTCCCTTTTCCCCGCGTTTTCTACTGATGAAATTCTCCTCCGGCGCGTCCGCGATTCTCGCTGAGAACAGGACTGACAGCTGACTGACAAAATGGTGTACGGAGAGCGCGATCAATGTTGCTCTGTCACAGGACGCTCCATGTTCCACTAATATTTCCTTCCCTTTATCTGCCCGTGAATGGGCAAAATGACGTTTGTCGTTACCGTTTCGAGATATTGATGACGCGATAACGGAAAAGACTCCTTGTATCTCGCGGAGAGATAAAATTGTCTTGTTATCAATTGACCCGATTCATCTGTAATTTCGCTGTTCCCTTCTCTCATTCGTACTCTCTTCATCGTGCTTGATTCGAATGTTATCCATGATGCTATCAATTTCGAAACGGAAGTCGTAAACTGTTAACGCTGCGTTCCGGCAAATCGCTCCTCCGCTTCTCGTGCTTTCGCTTTACTAGTTTCGCGACCGCGCAAAAGTCCCAAGGCGAGTCCCGCGAGCGAAATAATCGATACATCGCGCAAGGCGCGTCGCTGATTCTAAAATACGACGCTGCACAATATCGACGGCGCGCATCGCTGCAGTCCGCGCCGTGAAATTGCCAGACGGATTTTGCGTGCGGCTAAATTAATCCCGGCAGATATGTATGTGCGCGTGTGCATCTATAATGTTGCGTTGATGTTTGCAAATGAATAGCGTTACCATCCTCTTTAGTCCCGTCTGTTGCCGCACAACGGTATAAAAACAGATTAGCGTTCGCGTAATTTCGTTCGGCCGACCGCGGAATACCCGCTCGCGGTCTTGTTCGCATCCTTCGATACGAGGATAATCCCCTCAACGGAGGGGAGGGGTATTGCCTTATTAACAGCGGATAATTTCCTCGCGCGCGAGAACTGAGCTTAATCCGGAGCTCGTCATTTAGAATGAAGAAAAAAAAAAAAAAGAAAATAGGAAAAAGGGATTGCAATAAACCAGATCTGTCGATCGAGAGTGTCGCGAGACACTGTGTGACACTTTGCTTTATCTCTCCTGGGAGAATAATTTTGAAGATATACATGTATGTACATATGTTCTACTTTTCACGATGATGGCTTAACTCGACGAATCTATTTTCATTAGAAATTTAATTGGAGAAAAGACGCGATCCAGAATCCTTCATCGACATCCTTCATCCGGCAGACTACTCCGAAAGTTTGGTAATAAAAATGAAAAACCGTTCGCGCGTTTGGCAGCGGCACGACGCGACTTCGCGTGGTTATAATCAGCAAAGTTCTCGAATCAATCACGTCGCGAAACAGTAAGTAATATTCGCGACGCCTTCGCCAATATCCGGCGCGGTCAACATGGTAAGCGATTATTTCCAAGCGACGAGATCAAATTCCGAATACGTCCGCGATCGTAAATCATTTTGTCGCGGGGGCGGGATGGGCGCGTGAACGTTGACGAACGACCGAATCGTGAGATATTTGGCAGGAGAGGGTCGTCGGGCTTTTTGAATCGCAGCTGGCGGTGCTTCCGCGGCGAGGTTGCTCTTCGGCTTCCGCTCGCGAGCGCCCTACTTCAACCAACGGTTACGTTTATTACCTTATGCCCTATTCAAGGGAGATGGCGCACGTGGCGCGCGTCTCTCGCCTTGTAACTTTAAACGGGCTTGAATGTTTTACATGCAGAGTATCTCTGAATTGTCGCGACAACTCCCCGCAGATTCACGCTCGAGAGCGACCTTTTCCCCGCGACGAATATTTTATGGAAATTCAACGGAGCCTGAGATTTTCTAACAGCTTGGCGTTAAGTATCTCAGTTATGACGTTCTGAATACCTAAAACCGCAACTCGGTTTAATACCGTTCGGAGACTTATCTCAAAGCTCGCCGGCGCTTTATCCGCTTTACCCGCGGGATTATACAATTAATTCCGGATTGATCGCACCGCGCGTGACTTTGACGTCGCCTTGATAATCCCTCGCGAGAATCTAGACCCTCCGACACCTCGCACTTCCGTGAAATTTCCCGTGACGAATGGTGTCTACGTACGGCGCCGCGTGAAAAGCGAGCCTCTTCGAGAACGCTCGGCTCCCAAAGGGTTAACGGCCGATTATCGCGAGAGGGACGGCACGAGGAGAGAGAAAGAGAGTGGTAAGGACGGATATATTTGCTCACGGCCGCATACATTATTGCATCGCGAGGCGCAAAACGCCCACCGCGATCCTCTCGAGGAACCGCGCGATCATCCGAGTCGAGATTTCCTCGCCGCGCGTTTCCGCGGTCTCTTCATAGTCGCGCGAATGAATCGCGTTTCGTCCGACGCGATCGTGACGGGATCGATCTCTTCGTAAATCGCGATACCGAACGATTACACAATCGTTCAATCGCGCGTCGCTCGGAAAGAAACCTGCCCACGGCAGGGTGGGCCACGAAAGCGTAACGAATTCGATCACCACGTGTCGGAATGACCGTTTCGCGATGATTGCGTAAGAACGATGATCGACTCGTGAACACGAGGAAGAACGCGCATCATGTTTGACAGCAGAGATGCAAGGTTGCCTCGTGAAAGTGAAGTACAAACAATAAGTAACGAAGAATAAAGATCCTTCATGATCTCTCAGGTTGAATAAAGGGGAAACATAAACGGAACATAAAGACTGATCGAAACAAATGATCGAGATAAATGATTCAAGGCTGCTTTCGTATTCCTCGCGAGAATGCGATTGACGCGTAATGTTTTATCTTATATATACTGATTATCTCGTTTGTATGCTTACCAGGTGGTCCTGGTGGACCAGGTGGGCCTTCGAACACTCCACTCGGGAACTGTTCGCCCTTCAAGGTCGTCGTGAAGCCTCGGTCGCCCTTGTCACCCTTGTCGCCCTGTTGGAAAGCAACTTTCGATCATCGGTACATCTGTCGCGCGTTCTTACGTGAATCGTCCGGGCGTTTCTTTCTCAAAGGCGCGCGTCGTCGCGTTAATTATTCTCCGAAAGTAGAGCGGTTCGTTTCCGCAACAATATTCAGCTCCGCTGAACGACGGGTTAATCAAAAGAACACGTGTTCGTGAATGAATATCGCGCTCGACGATCCTTTATCGCGGTATCAAGCGCCGTTAATTATTCGGGAACGTTCGAACGTAATCAATTATAGCTGGATTGCATTAACAATGCGTCAAACGTAATTAATACCCCATTGTTCTGCAATCGCTCGATCGGGCACCGTTAATGATTATCGGTTACATAACTTGGCGAAAAGTACAATGTTAAGTGCGCTACAATATCCGCATAGCACATCGCGCCTTTCTTAACCGATTCGGCCGATTCGCGCGTTTCTCCCGCGACCAGAAATTTCAAGAAGATTCGACGATAACCAGAGAAGACGAGCCATGGCACTTGGCGTTCGCAGCGATCGAGCGAAATTGAGAATAGCGTCGAAATTCGTGGGGAATCCAAAATCCCGCGGGATTAGTCGGGATTTGTTTGAAACCATGTACTTGAAAGTGCCGCCACGCTAATCATCGCATAATTCCACGATAATGTGGTTACCTTCGGTTGATATACCGTAATATTAAATCACTCCCTGCGGAATTTTCAGCGCGACAGCGCGAGTGTTTGATATTACGGAATACGCAAGCAACGATGCTATCGCGCTTTGTAATTCCCCGATCAGGTAAATAAAGGTAAGTATAAATCTCGCATTATTAATCGGATTGTGTCGACGAACTGGAAATACGAACAATTAATCTTTCATGCAACACCACGCGGCCGCGGCGCGATATAATGCAGTTCTGAAAATACAATTTATTTATATTAGCCCGCAAGCACGGGTATATGTTTACGGTACCGTATTTATACGGGAATGCCATTCACGAAACGGCTATTTTCCCCGCTTTTCCCTCTTATTGCTTTAATAACAACGGTTAAGCTTTCCGAAGGATACGCATACACGTTTTATTGATATTAGCGAGAGAGACCGTTTATTGTTACATCAGGAGGGAGAACGATTTTATCTCCTTCGTTATCTTCTTTATGCTTTCCACGCGCTTTCGCATCGCGATCTCGATTTACTCCCGTTTCTTGCACGCTCCAAACAACGCTACAAACAACGTTGCAAAAATGATAACGTTAAGAAAATTTTCCCCGAGATTTTTTGCGGTGCCTCATTCGAAAACGCGATATTCCGATTTATCGAAGACACAGCGCCGAAGAAATCTCTCAAGTAGCTCGCCGATTCCCATTCTGTATCGCTGGGACACTGTCCGGAAAGTTAACGCCATGCTTTTAGCCCTTCCTTGATAGTGACACCACGAAGAGGTGGACCGCCGGTCGAGAGAAGCTCGACTCTTCGAGTCTGAGGAAACTCGACGAGCGACACTTGACACCGCGGAAGGCGAGGCTGACGAGTGTCGGTAACCGGACACGAGCCGGTCGCGTGGTTTAATCTCTCCGACTCACCTTAGGACCCGCAATTCCTGCTGTTCCCGGCGGGCCGATGGGCCCGATCGGCCCGGACGGACCTTTCTCCCCCGGCGCGCCGACCTCGCCTGGAATCCCTTGCCTGCCCTCGTGTCCGGGTAGACCTTCGGCTCCTGGCGGACCGGGTGGTCCCGGCGGTCCGGGTTCACCCGGCTCTCCCTGTTACGTCCCAAGAGCGTTACGTCGTTACGGCTTTTCTCTCCGGCGAGAGCCCTCGACACAAGAGTGTCTCTCGGTACTCGTCGGTTTGTGCCGCGGACTGACGGAGGATCGACGGGGGAGAGAAGAAGGTAGGCAAAGAAGAAGAGAGAGCCGTACACGTGGTACATGGCCTTCCGGGTGAGCATGTGAGGGCGGCGGAACAGCAAAAAGAAGTAGATAACAGAGCGAGAGAACGTAAGATGAAGATGCCGCGAGAAAGAGCGAGAAACTGAGCGAGTTAGAGGGCAGAAAGAGAAAGAAAGAGATAGATAGATAGATAGATAGATAGATAGATAGATAGATAGATAGATAGATAGATAGATAGATAGATAGATAGATAGAGAGAGAGAGAGAGAGAGAGAGAGAGAGAGAGAGAGAGAGAGAGAGAGAGAGAGAGAGAGAGAGAGAGGTTCGTGGATTGGCAGACGCGAGGAGAAAGGAAAACTCGCGATAGAACGGTGCATGGAAACGAAGAGAGAGAGAGAGAGAGAGAGAGAGAGAGAGAGAGAGAGAGAGATCTCGGCCGACGCGAGAACACGGGGTTGCTTGGCGCGGATTTACGCGTTGCAGGAATGCAATGCCGAGCAAGAACAAGGAGAATGAACTTTTTACCGTGTTATCGTTATCGCGTTACCGCGCGGAGCCGCTCCGGCGTTGTAATAAGGTCGATAAAGAGTTTTTTCGGTAGCATCAAAGAATTTTTCATTAGCTCCGGCATAAGAAGGCGAGGAGTGGCCGGACTAACGGAATCCCATAAGCGGCATTACCGTGATAGCCTTCGGGATAGTTTGCTGCGTCTACGGACACTTTTACGCGCTCGTTGGACGTAACGTGGGAAACTTTCCAATCTGCCGAGAGCCATTAAAAGACAGCGTCCATTGTTGAGGGTAACGTTTATCGAAGTAACGCCGTGATGGAATAAGTTCAGAGGCAATCTCGAAATATTTTTAAGTGTACCGAGTTTTATCTTTCTCTCATAGTTGGCGCTCGGGCTAAGTCGATTACGCTCTATCGACATCCATCTCGAAGGCAACTTTGATGAGAAAGCAGAACGCGAGAGGGACGCAACTCTAATTAGTTATTAATAGAACCTGTCCGGCCGTTATAATTAAATACCGCCGTTACTTGCTCTCCGTCATAGTCGAAAAATAGTCATAATCGCGATAATCGTCGCGATTTTCGTCGCGATTTTCGTCGCGCGTTAGCGGACGATAGCGGATGATGAATTTTCCCAATTAAATATCTTGCGGAGAATCAATATTTTGCAATCAATGTCGTATCAAAATTTCAACCGAAATCATCCTTCATCGGGAGCCGCTGTTCTATTGTTTACGCAACAAACGTAAACGAATTTCCAATTCGAGCGCTTTAAATTTCAATGTTATCGCCGCACGACTCTCCCTCTCTCCATTCTTTCTTTTTTATTAAATAATCCTGCTCGAACCGCGCGATGCATGGAAGGAGCATGGAAAAACATGGCTGCCAGCGCGAGCACGAGGACGCGGAACGAGTGCGTGCTCGGGTCAAATATTAATTAGATCCTTCATCAAAATGCATTCGGACAGGTGGACGCGCGCGGTTCGCCGAAGCTCTACTATTGAAACGACATTTTCCAGGCCAGCCGATCGAGGCCGGACGGTCTGCGAGCGAGCGAGCAATTAATTTCTCTCACCGCCGAAAAGGACATCGGCGTCGAGCAACCCCGTGTAGGAGCACGCGTGTCCATGTGCGTTCGCGGGCGGCGACCGCGCGGAAAGACGATGGACGATGGACGCGATAACGCGACTCCCCGCGGATACGCGCGTCCGAAACTCCTGCGTATCGCGCGTTGTTACGCGAATCATAACGAAGAATCACGGTCGGCTCGAGGCAAACAACGATGGATCGCCGTTCGGTGCGTATCGCGCGATGCACACAGGCATGCATGCTTCCACGCACAATCAGACGGAAGACTGGACAGACAGACAGACAGGCAGGCAGACAGGCAGACAGACAGACGGACAGACGGACAGACGGACGGACGGACGGACAGAGAATGTACGAGCAACGTACATTTGGAGAAGTCTACGACACGCGGCATGCATGTGCCAGGCATGTACACAGGTACGTATTTTGAGGGCGCAGGTGCCCCCGCCCCCGCAGGATGAAAATTCAACCGGAATGGCCGGTCGAGACGCGTTTCCGGAGCTACACCGGCGGTCGTCACCGGGCATTTTGCATGGGGGAAGGGGGAGACGCGCGCGGCGTGTCCCGCGATAAAAAAAAGGGAGGAGAGAGAGAGAGAGAGAGAGAGAGAGAGAGAGAGAGAGAGAGAGAGAGAGAGAGAGAGAGAGAGAGAGAGAGAGAGAGAAGAGGAAGGACAGTACGCGGAACCGACCCTTCGGCGTGGGAATATTTTTTTTAATTTCTCTCTTGCGCGTGTCGAAATCAATCAGAAGTTGATTGCACCGAACGGCCGTAACCGTACGCGCCGCGATATCCATATAAAGAGGGCTCCGCGGATTTGTAATAAATATAACGGGTCACCGGCATCCCTGGATATCGCTGATTGAACCTTGAAGGATCTTAGACGTAAAAGATTCGCGATAATTAATGGATATCCTTATCCATCGTAACAAGCGATCGATTAGCAGCGAAACTTTTATCAGAGGAACGCATTGCATTCTAATAAAACGACTAATGGGCAACAATTCAATTGAAAGCCCGCTGGCTAATTAATTAAATTACCGAGGAATATACTCCGTTCATTAAACTCGGCGGGATATTCGCGGAAGGAAGGAAACGAGGGCAGGGTATTAAAAAAGACCAATTTTTCACGCTTGCGGTATAAATGTAATAGGACTCTCCAACGGGAGTAATTAACTGCGGTTAACGTCTCATTATCGACTCCTTGGTCGTAACTATAGCTGCGACGCGGATAGAGAAAGGAAATTTAGCTCATTATGGTTAACCCTCCGGTACTCGGAGGCTGTGCTATTATAATTCATGACCGCTCATTACTTGCGCTACCCTTATGCATTATCGCCGCTATTGCGGCAACATGGCCCGCGTGCGTATTTTCGTATAAACATATCGCGCGAACTGGTATCCTCAAAAGCAATTATCGACGCTTAAATCGCATTTAATTCGCGGCCGCAACGATAATTCCATCGCGATAACACTTTGTATCGTTTGCTGAATAGTTTTCCTTTCGGCGTCAATTAGAAATTTTCAAACGCGAAGAAGGGAGAGCAATGCGCGTAATGCATAACATAATAGAAACGGAAACTCCAACAGCACGTGAATACCGGAAGATGGATGAGGCTGGGAGAACAAAAACAGGGCGAAAGTAGGATGATAAAATATCGCGTTTGCTGCAAAGATCGAAATGCACGTTGCAACGTCCGGGAAGAAACCGGAAGAGATTAAATCGAGACTGCGCGTCTCTTGGAATCGCGATTTGTTACGATCGCTATCTGAAAACGCTATCCACCGGAAGAAACAAATCCCGGCTAATCTCTAATCTCTCAATGCCGTCGACATCGACCTCGGTGCAACCAGTTCTGACACGCTCTTTAGCAGATTCTGCCAGAATCTGCCTTCTCTGCGATGGACTGATCGCGCGAGTTAGCTCGCGACTATCTCGCGAACGTTGAAAGTTTCGGGCGCCTGGCGGACAATCAGCAATTACTCATTCATTTCCCGACAGCTACATCAATACACCATCGTCGTGCACGATCATGCGATACACGGTAACACAGGCGAGTCTACACACATCTACGCATATAAATCGCCCGCGCGGATATCATCCAGCGGGCTGAAACGTACGCACGTGCGTACACGCGCGTACCGCAGGCATGGCACATCGCATTGCACAGAGACAGGATAGACCGCGGATGGCCAAGATAGTAGATGTTATCATGCAACGCACACGCACGCGCACCCGCGTGCGGGGACGCGTGCGATTTCGCATCGACATGCGGGACGGGTACGGCGGGGTCGTGCATTTTTTTACTCGCGCCTTACTGCGCCAGCGTATATCTCGCGCGGGGTCGTATTGCACCCTTCATTGTTCCTTTCCTTTCTTTCCGCCCCCCCTCCCTCCCTTCTGTTCCCGCTCCCGTTCTTTCGCGCGTGGGGTCTCGGCTGGGATTTTTTTCGCGGCTGCGCGACCGCACACGTAAGCCGCCTCTCTCGCGAAATTCTCCCTCGAGGGCTCGCAAACTCATCGTATTCCCTGCTCTCATACGCTCGCTTTTCTTTTCCCTTTTCTTCCGATATCGAGGTCTTGCGCGCGCGCGCACGAACGACGAGCGCGAGATTCAGTCGCGGTGATATGAAAGACACCGCTTGGAATATATCTCGCTGCGAGACGGGCGCGAGCTTGAAATCTCCATCTCGTTAATATTCTCGTCTGAATTTTTTTTCGGACAGCTTTGCACTTTGATTGTCGTCGCTGTAAAGCTCCCGCACGTGTTTACGAGGCTGCAGAGATAAGCTATTCCCCGATTACCGTGCATGGACTTGACGCGAGAACGGCGTGACATTACAGATTTGGAGCAACCGTACGAAATTCAAGTTGAGAGCATCTATCGCGAATTTCAGATCTGCCTGTTATCATAAAATTCGACGAATTCCCGCATCGCAATACTCGGATCGAATTGTTGTTCAATTATATGTTTAACTGGACAAATGTCCGCGTTCTACATTGTATCAAAGCTTGAAAAGATTCCGAATCTTTGAGAATTTACACAAAGCAACGCCGTTGCTGGGGTTGAAAGATGCTCGCCGAGACCCGAACGTGACGATCGAGCCGAGCGGAGCGGAGCGGATGTGCGAAACACGCGTAAGGGGGAACCGGTTCCGTCTTAGGGCGAAAGAGGATATCGCGTTGCCGACCTGTAATGTTTCGAGGAACTCGAATTTGATACCGGCAGCTGGACCGCGGAGGCTGCGTTCGTCCGAGAAATGGATGCTGCTGGTCGTCTTCCGCGGTTTTCCGAGCGGCTTTTCCCTGCGCGCGCGGAACACGATCATTGCCGCAGGCGGCTGTCGGTAGATAACCGGTACACGACCCCGACGAAGACAGAAGAAGAGAGAACAGGAAGATGACGAGAGAAGGGAGGTATCGAACCGTAAAGTAACAGGGTGTGTTCTGCGGGGAGGCCTGGTGAATCTCGCGAATGCCGATACGGTGCGAGCACGACGGGACGCGGTTTGACGCGGTTACCGTGTGTACACCCTTCCGAGCGTTACAGCAACCCTGAGACTACCTCCTGGCGTCGTGCTCGCCCCGTTCCCGCGTTTCTATGGACGGTGCTCGGCGTGCTGGCGACGTTGACACGCGAAATACAGCGATAAAATTCCCCCCGCCGTGCGGTCGAGGAACGGACGGACTGCGCGCTCGCTTCGGCTACCCGAGCGATAAATAAACGTCCCCCGAGCAGGGTTGTCCCCCGCAAGCTCGCAATCCCGGAGAAAGGGAGGAATTAAATCGCCCTGGGATCCCCGCGAGCTGACGAAACTTTGGCGATTCCTTCGCGGCGCGCGACAGCTCGTTTCACCGGCGCGCTCTCCGCTTTTACCAGCCCGATTTAGAATAATCCCCCAAGTACCCGCCGGCTCCTTGAAATTATATCAATCAAGAGATAAACCGTGGAAGCATCCGGATTAATCCGCGATATTCGCGCGTCGAGTTAAATGGATCGACCGTACAATTTAAGAGCTCGAACGTCCGTCCGAGAGCATGGCGCGAATCTTCCGCGAATATAACCGACGAGTTTTGCCGCGGGAAACGCGCGAGTGGCGATTCTGAAATCATCGAGGATTAACGTAGTCTGAAACTTGAAGGGGCAGATTCGTCTTTAGAAAATCACTTGGCGATTGTCGCGTTCGTCAAACGCGAGATTCGAGCCGAGCACCAGTCGACTCGCGGAGCAAAGGCCGTAAAGGGAGAAGGAATAGAGAGGCTGCCGAAGAGCAGGCGCACTTACTTTCAGTGGTATGATGTTCTGCGTCGAGATATTAAGCCCTTGATCCTGAAGTTCCTAAAAGTAGGTCAACACTACGGGTAAAAAACCAAATCGCTACAAGACAAAAACAAGGGTATCGGGAGATTCTATGTGGGGAAGCGTATCCGGGGAGGGGGGGGGGTTGAGCAGGGCTGGGGGAGATGGGGTTGGTGATGGTGGTGGTGGTGGTGGTGGTGGTGGTTTCTACGGGGTTTCTTTTTCTCTCTTTTTTTTTTCTTTTTTCGAGGGGACGGGGAGGGTTTCTCGTATCTCATTGCTCTTCCGAATCCAAGGCATGCCCAGAGATATACCTAAATACTGTAACTTAAAGTAAACACCATTACCAAAACCAAAAACCAAAGTGAAAAAGCGCGTCGCCGACAGCCGATCGCTCTTGGTGATGGCTCTCGCGTTGCGAGCCTGTTATTAAATGACCGCGCGCGTCATCGTGCTTGCAGATGAGCCAATTTCGATCAGAGCAATCCATCGCCGCGATTAATCACCGCGTGACGTTACCGCCCCCGTAACGTTTCCCCTCTCACAAAGTTCCGTCCCGTTGATTCCCCCTCCCTCCCCCCTTCACTTGTCGGAGAACACGATTCCTGTATTCCGGTTGGACGTAGCGCGTTTGCATCTCCGGGAGCAACGAGAGCAAAGTTTCGAGGAAGAGCGAGGCGTCGGCGTCGCGCTTTATTCCGTATAAACCAACGAGAGAACGCTACACCGAAAGCACCGCACGAGGCAACGACTAGCTAGAGAACACGACTGGGACGACGAGATCCGGCTGTCGCGTGTCGGGATGTACGCGACGACGCGCGGATTCCCGCACACACGCGGCCCACAAAACTGACAGACAGGTGGTAACACGGGATAGGCGGAGGCGGCCAGGACGAAAAGAAGAAAGAAGAAGCGACGATGACGTGGTGGTAGTGGTGGTGACGGTGGTGGATGGTGACGATGACGGGGAACGATGGGAGACAGCGGGGCTGAACCAGGGGGTAGCGGAGAGGGATGGAGGAGGACGTCCGTCCGGATCGCGACACCGAGAAGCGTGTCGCGCCTTCCGAGGAGGAGGAGTTCCGGTTTACCTTGAGGGCGACGATTTCCGCGTAGCCGAGCGTCCCACCGCGGAGCGTCGTCACCGACCTCTTTAACCCCAATCCCTGTGCATTGACCCGTAGGCGAAAAAGGCAAGATTTATTTATCTGCTCTCGTGCTACATCGATACGTGTCGTGGTTGTGGCTGGCGACCTCGCCGAAGAGCGTCGACGGCCGAGCGTACACGCGCGGAACAGATTGCGTGAAAAATTCGCCTCTCGAACGAACGGAGTCCGTGTGTGTGTGCGCGTGCGGGGGGTGGAAAAAAGAGATAGCGAGAGAGGAAGACACGCAATATCAGCGGGCGAGAGATCGACGCGTTTTTCGCGGCGTCCGTCATTCAACGGAGCAATTTCGCCTCGTTTTGCATCGCCGTCTGCATTTTGACGGATGGCGCGGGACGGAACGTTCATTCGTTCGTTCGTTTCTCGACGCTCGTCATTCCGACGCCGCGCGTAGCATCGCCAGACGAGAATGTCGCGAGCGATGACGGCTCGTCGCGCGCAACAGCTGGCGCGATTCTTCACAAGACTCCATCTCGCCGTATTAATTAATCCGCGAGGCGAAAGTGCTCCGCGAGAGCATTGCGAGAGTCACTCCTGCGATGCACGAAGGACTTGGTGAATTCCGAGTATTTTCGCGTTTAGCGCGAGAATATCAGACAGCCGAATTAGTGAATTAGTATAATTCTCTCTTTCGAAAAATAGCTGATAGCAACTGATAACTCGAGCCACTCGAGGCGATTATTACAAACGCGTTGCTCGCATTCGGCATTTTTAACATCACCGAGAAACTGCTCGTCCCTGCTCTTCAGCCGACCGATCTTAGATGATCGATCTCGAGGGCAACGCTCCTCGAGAGCGCGAGTCGAGCATCTCGCGTGACCGAATCTCAGTCATCGCGATTCCCGCGCGCAAGAAATGACTTTCGCACGTCGGATTCGCGTCTGGCTCGCGTCGCACACGGACTCCGTGCATGCGTGATGCGCTCGTCGGCGCGCGAGTGTAACGCGTCGATCGATGTACGCGCTTGTTGCGCCGGATCGAGAACACGCTCCGGTCCGCCTTCGCTCCGGAACGCACGTATGCATATGCATGTGCACGGGCGAACGCGCCGGGCACGCATCGGCGCGCCTGAATGTCGGCGCGGACGTCGTTGGGCTTCCAGAGCGAAGCCGAATGGGAGAGCCGAGTTGTCGAAGTGGCGGCGAGGCGACGAGAGCAAGTGCTCTCTTGTCGCCTGCTCTCGAGAAAAGAAGTCGCGCGCGAGTGCGCTCGAGCGGGATGAAGAGCGAGTCGGTCCACTCGACCTCGATAGCGACGTTAAATAAAAACGTCCGACCTTAGGTCGGACGATTTTGCCGCCTTCGCGCGATTGGAAACTCAATTATCGCGTGAGTAAACGCGACGGGAAATGGAATCAGGCGCGCGCTTTGACCGCGCGCGGTTACCGCGCGAGGATTCGCCCGGTGCCCTTCGACCTTTCATTGCCCGGAAGCGGCCAGCCCCGCGCGTGACGTTAATACCCTCCCGCTCCCTCTTCCGGGAAGCGGGAGGGACACCCGAAACTCTCCTCGGGCTCGAAATCTCGAAACCCGTGTCAAATTCATTCGATTAATCGCCGGCCCTTTGATGCGCGGCGGCGGCGGCGGCGGCGGCGGCGGCGGCGGGGAAGGCGTTAATAACCCGCTCCCGCTCGAGTGCACTTTTTAGCCCGTGAAATGGGATTTGCGGCTTTAACGCGCGACAAAAATATCGCTCCCCGCTCCTTTCCCGCTTCGCGACCCGCTTTTCTCGCCGCTCCTTAAGGATTTATCCCACATCGCTCGCCGTGCGAATATCTCTCCCTCCCGGTGCGTCGTGTCGCACGCTATACTATATAAACAGCTTTACGAGATTGCTCTCTGAAGGACTGGCGGGAGGKGCGGGCGAGAAACGAGAGAGAGAGCGCGCCACGCATTTCCGCGTTACGACGAGTGCGCCGGCGACGCGGCAGATATTGCTTTACTTCTGCCGGATAGCGTAGCTTAGATACCTTCACTGCGGAAAGAACGTCGAACCCAGGGCTGCCCAACTCGCCCTTCTGCCCTTTGTCCCCGGGTCGGCCCTGCGAACAAAGGAGATACTGTGTATTACATGCGGCAGTAACGATCATGCGAACGCGATCGAGGCTCTTTCTTTCTCGATGCTAATTTCTTCATTTCTCTCGAAAGCTTCTCCGAACTTTGCTGTCCGCAGACAATGTTGTTATCGGCTTCGTCTTCGCGGAAAGATTTTCTTCACAGAAAATGATGCTTGTCATCTCTCGTCGAGCTGCCACGCGACGCGACGTGCAAATGCAAATTCCGTAGATTCCGAACTGAATTCCGAATCGAGGATTGTTGCGGATTAGATTTGCGATAAATCAGGAGACGATATCGACTCGGAGATTGATCAAGAAAGTATCGCGTTGCGTGTGCTTTTACCATTACAGAGCCAACGCGCAAAAACGAGCACGCGTCAAGGCCGGAGATATAATCCGCGGCTGCCGCATCGCGGTATTCGACAGCATTCAAAGCGGGATTGATTCTCACGATTCTCATAATCCCGCCGTAAATGATTTATTATTCAGATCTACGTTCGTTCGCGGTCAACGCCAATCAACGGCGTGCGATGTTCCGATGAGGAGAACGCAGAAAAAATCGCAGAAATCCCGAGATCCCCACTTGAAATCTCGTCCGCGCGATCTCGAAGGCCAGCGCATGTTTGCGCTGGGATCTTGCCGCGGCTCTGCAAACTCGGAGACGATCCCGACGCAAATTGCGGCCTGCAATTTTCTGTGACCTGCGCGTCCAGCTTGCTATATCGGAAATCCGATATAAACGCCGGATTCGTTATTCCCGCCCGATGGCCGAGTATTGGCCAACGTCGACGATGCCGCCGCCGCCGCCGCCGACGACGATGACGACGACGATGACGACGACGATTGTGTACACACTCGTTTGCCGCGCTCGTTTAAAGAAAACGCCGACCGGGCAAAGAGAGGAGGAAGAACACGGGGGAGAGGGGCAGGGGAGGGAAGAGTCGATCGCTCGGGTCCTTTCTCCGCTCGACCATCGGCAGAACAAATACCTCGCGATATTTGCAATGCACTTATTGCTCTCCTTCCCTCCTCCTCTCGGTCACATTCCCTCCTGCCGTCTCTGTTTGCTCTGTCGTTTGTACCTTTCCGCCACCGCGGGAACGCTACGTGGCTCATCCACGTACCTCGCAACACATCCCCGTATATTTCCTCCGGACCCGGTACCGGGTCCTCAGGTACCCGGGGGGCTATCCCGGAATTATCGCCGCTTCCTTCCTGTCGTACATGGTCTCCTTTGCTGGGAGTCGATCGGTAGAAATCCCGGGACGGCCACGCGAGGAGCCATCGCTTGGAATTACGAGCGAGTTTCATCGGTCCGGATGATGGTGCACGAGGTGAACGAGCGGAGCGCAATCGCGTTGCTCCGCTCGCGAATGATGAAAAACGCTTATTAACGTGTCGTCAAGCTTTTCCATTAATCACGCGGCGTCTGTGATTAAGGCGAGCCAGCCTGCAATTGCGCGACATCCTGTGCGTCAAACGTACACGCGACATGCCGTACAGGGTACATAGCGCGCTCGCGCGCAGCTACATACGCCTGTAACTAGACAGAGGCTGCTCCATCGTAAGGCAAACTGGGCGGACACAAAGGGCCCACCGCCACGCAAGGGAGCGTCATGTGGAAAGACCTCGCGTGTCGCGGAATCCTTGCATAACCGAGTCGAGAATACACGAGGGGTTTGTCGTGCGAGCGCTCGAGGAGCTCGCGAATCTTATTGCAAAAGACTCCGGATTCCGATACGATAAGAATCCGCGGCGACAGTTATCTCTCACAGTGTCGCGGTACCGCACGGGGATTTGTCATCCGCGAGCGTGGAAAGCGCAACGCGACGTCGAGTCGCGCGTGCGGCGCGAGATCTGCATAGCCGATAGAAGGCGCGAGACGCGGATTCCGCGCTTCGAGGTGACACCTCATCATTACGCGTGGACGATTCTTATGCATTTATGGATTACAGGCGAGACGTCGCGAGCGAGCGGAAGGACTGCCTCGCGGTTCTCCGCCATCTTCTCTGATTTACGAGTCGGCTCGCTCTGCGAGAAGCAAGACGCCGCGTAACGACCGGGCGGCCGATGAACGGATCCGAACGATGAATCGTATCGGAGCTAAAACACCGCATGTCAGAGAAAATTTGTAGCTATCGCGCGCGGACGAGCAACCGCTTGCCGACCAACGCAGCGGAGTTAATAGAGTAAGTGAGCGCAAGTGAGCGAGCAAATCTTCAATTTAAAATCCGATTCATCTTCCAATCCTGTCTGACCGCCGCTATTGAAACCGTAATCGAGAGCATGGAGTTGTCTTTATAAATCGTGATGGATTCAACCATTGAAAGCAACGCTCGCAACGCTCGCAGATTGAGAGATACGACGAATCGTTATCGCGGGATTCCAGCGGGAACTCTGCTTCTCGGACCTTTTATGGACGTTTATTTCTTCATTAATTCTCCGATGTAGCATTAGCGCGGGCGAGGAGGAGAGGAGGAGGAGGAGGAGGAGGAGGAGGAATATTGCAGAGTTCGCGCGAATCCTTTTAGCTCTCATCGTTACGGGAATGTATTCATTAACGCGAGATTAACAATATCTAATTTCTTCAATTCGTTTCACTTTGCCTTCGTCATGCTCGAAATGCAGGAAAAGCAAGGGAGAAAAAAAAATATCAACGTTCACCTGTGACTGCCAGTGATTGCCAGTCAATATTACAATGCATTTTCATGTACTTTCATGTACGGGACATCTCGTTTGACCACTTTTCGCGCCATTGGGACAACAAAATAACTATTTCCGCGGTTAATTGCGCTCTCGCGGACGTCCACGTGTAGTCGTCGCCAATAAAAATATCTGAATCTCCGCGTCCTGTTTCATTTGCTTTTAAATTCCGATACGTTTCCGCTCGTCATCGCTTGCGTTTGAACAGCGCGTTAAAAATCGAGTCCGATAACGGAAAGGGATACGATACCGAGTGTATCGCCCGTATGATCGATTGTGCTGTATTTTTTGCGGCTAATTCGCTGTACGAGTGTCAGCTGTCGCGAAGAGGACGCGAACAAGTGCCGGAGCGATTAACGCTTAAACAGTTTCGTGTCCCGGCGATTTTCAGTCTTATGGATCGCGATAACGCGCCGCATCGCGTCTCGAGATATCGATTAGACAGCGAGGTGTACCTCCAGACATCTCGTCCCGATCGAGAAATACGCAAAATAGAGTGGAAAGGTCTCATCCCTTCGGCAGCAGCTGCATTCGACGGAAGATCGATATCTAAATTCTCGTTCGTTCGTTTCATTATTCTTACATCTGTCATCTCGACTTTCCTCTCGATCGTCTTCTCCCTCCGAGTGACCCGTGTCGGCCACGTGACTATGCTCCACTTGTTTAATCGAATCGAAGGGACGCGCGTTTCAAATAAATTCCCGACCTCGTATCCGAGTGCAAAGGTGGATGCTCCCGGAATGATTCGCGCGACCCCTTTTCACATCCGTTCAATCGGAACAGAAAATCGGAATAACTTGTGTTAATCCGTACCGTGTCAATATGGAAATATATAATTGGAAATCCATCGAGGTACATCTATTAATTGATTGGAGATGAAGAATTGATCGAGCCTTCTCATTGGCACAGATTCGTCCACAATTTCGTCCTCCTAAACGGTCGATCATTACGATTCAACTATGCGATAAAAGATTCATTCGTTAGCCATGTTAAACGATACGCATGAAAATTCGATTCGATGCGGCAAAACAGAAAAATTATTAAATTTATTACGACGACACCTCGGACGGGAGTATAAATTTCGGTGAAACAGGTTCACGACATACGTTATAATTAAATCGTGGCCATAAACATTATTCTATTAAATAATGTTAGTAGTCCCGGGACTAAAAGCGCCGGGAATAAAATATTCCCCCTCCTTGCGGTTTTACGATGCCATTAAATTCGCGCGCGCTCTCGCGCGCGATGTCGCGCGACAAATTAATATATTTACAAATTATATTTACATATTATATACATGGTTAATTATATACATGGTGAACTTACCGGGTCACCCTTGGGTCCATCCAAGCCGATCGGTCCCTGAAAGAACACCGCCAGTCAATGGTACTCGTCGCTCATGCATCCGTAACGACGAACGGAGAAAAGTGAAAAATTGCGTGCGGGCCTAGCGCGCCCTTGAAAATCTCATTCCTTGTGTAACATGTAATAAACACGGCGCGAGCGCGATAAATCAGCGTCGTGATGAGCCGTTATGCTTCCAGGCACGGCAAAAGTGCATTCGCAATGATCCTCTCGGTGCGGGCACATTTATCGCGACGAGTGACGGTTCGGCGAGAAAGCCGAATAGATTGATAGATTTTAACTCTGACTTTATTCGGCGTGCGTGAACGTAACATTTCGCGCCGCTTCGATCGCGATGGTGCAGCTTTCATATCTGATATATCGGTATCGCGAAACTGGTGATCCCTTCGTCGATTCGTGCGAAATTTCTTCCGATATCATCGGCGTCACTATTAATCGGACCTGACAGCCAAACGTCACTTGCGTGACGTCACTTTACGTTTCGCGCTTGATTCTCGTATGCATCAATCAATCCAAATGGCCAGCAATATTCTTCGATTAGAGTTTATAAATTATTTATAGGCCCATAGAAATGAAACATAAATTTGCCACAGTTCATCCGTGCAAGTCTATCTGTCGAGCGATCGAGCTATTGCAACGAGCTTTCCTTTCTCTTATTAAATATTACTAAATACATTTTTAAAACTCGATGCTGACAAGTATATCGCTAATTTCTCTTTCCCTCGCGGCTGACTCGCGATCTCGTGATTCCGCACGAAAAACTTGCTATCGAAGATAGATCAGCGCTCTCAGGAAAATTAAAAATCTCGGACGTCCCAGCCGGACAATCAACACATGAAGGTGACAAGAAGATAAGGCGAGAAGGGACAAGCGGAAAACGTAATTAATTCGTTTCCTCTGTGCGACGCGTTCACGATTGCACCATCAATCGTCGAAACGATGCGCGACGCATCGCGATGATCATCTGAAAGCGAGAATGACGAGGAGAGCTCGACTTGGCGCGTGCGGATCGCGCTCGCAATTATTTAAAAAAAAAAAAAAGAAGAAAGGAAAAGAAAAACAGAAATGAAAGGTCTAGATGAACAGCCGTATCCAGAGCCGAGACAGAGGATCCAGATCGAGAGACAGCTTCGCGGATTAAAGAAGCAGGTCAGACGAGCAAAAATCGCAGATCAGCCGCTACATGATACACGTATTAATGGCGTAATACATGGCTTGTTATGTTCACATACGCGTTATGTGATGAAAGTCGTGATGTTGAAGAATGAGACAGCGAGAGAGAGAGAGAGAGAGAGAGAGAGAGAGAGAGAGAGAGAGAGAGAGAGAGAGAGAGAGAGAGAGAGAGAGAGAGAGAGAGAGAAAACAGAGTGCTGATGAGAGGACGCGAGACAGACAGACAGANAGAGAGAGAGAGAGAGAGAGAGAGAGAGAGAGAGAGAGAGAGAGAGAGAGAGAGAGAGAGAGAGAGAGAGAGAGAGAGAGAGAGAGAGAGAACAGAGTGCTGATGAGAGGACGCGAGACAGACAGACAGACAGACAGACAGACAGACAGACAGGCATTACACAGAGCGAAGAGTGAGATAAGGAAAGTGGAGAGAAAATAAACAAATAATATACCGGAAAACCGTTCTTGCCCGGCGTCCCGGCCACACCCTGTAAGAAGGGGTATAAAAAATTAAAAACTCTTTTAAATACCAGGTAGGAGAAGCGGGGCAGGGGGGGGGCGGCAAGGGCGAGGGGGAGGGACGGCGGCGGCGGCGGCGGTGACGGCGGTGGCGGCGGCGGCGGGAAGAAAGAGGTGGATTATTACTGTCGGGGTACAGTACTCTCTCGCGCGCATGCAGAAGCGATTATTCCGCGGGCCGGCCGTTCGTGCCCGCGATATTATCGGGGCCGGCCGCGTGTACACGGGGGTACGGATCCCGGCTGAGTATGCGTACTCCACCGTGCACACGCGCACACACAGGCGGACGAGCGCGCGCGCTCGCGCGCGTCGCCGTCGTCGGTAATTATTCCGGCCAATTAGATATTCCACGGGCGTATAAGCACGCGCGCACGCATGCACACGGATGCCGATGTTCCGCCGATCCGATCTCCGATTACGCTCGCGCGCGCTCCCTCGATCGCCAATCGCGAGGGAAATCCGATCGCGCGCTTCTGGAACACCCACGACGTCGCGAGCCGGCCAAAGCTCGCTCGCTCGTCGAGACGGGGTCCGCAGGCTGGGGATTTATCGGGGACGTCGACGACTGAGATCGCCATTATCGCGGATACAATGAATCGGCTGTCTCGTCCACCTCTCGCTGCAGCGTTGCTTTGTATCTCGATCGTCCGGCAGTCGGCGATAACGTCGGAGGATACAGATTGCGACAGGTGGACGCACTCGAGCGTGTGACCTTTGCGTTTTCCTTTTCACTTGACACGCTGTGCTCCCAGTTTCTTCGCCAAATCGAAGATGCGCCCGCAGGAACAAGCGGTGATGAATTATGAATTACGATGAATCATCCACTAGATTGATAAACCGATAGGCCTCTATCTTTTTCAAAGAGGAAAAAGGATAAAGTCCTGACAGGACGATTAACCGCGGGGGACGCGCGGCATTTCAAATTATCGTTAAACCGCCCTGAAACGCAGCACGCATCTTCGATCCTCCGCATACGCGCGCGCGTGCTCCCGTTAGCCGCCACGTGTACTCCAGAGAGATACGTATAGAGAGAGAGAGAGAGAGAGAGAGAGAGAGAGAGAGAAAAGAGAGAGAGAGAGAGAGAGAGAGAGAAAGAGGGGATATATACACGCGCATCGTTAACTACCATGCATGGAGCCACTCTGCACTCCCTAATAAACACATCTGCCCGCGCACGCACAGGACTGCACGTGCCGCGCGCACCGGTGCACTATTCTATCGGAAGGTAGTAGTAACATAAATGTACGATATCACATATTCGCGGCGCGCCGCGATATCAAAGTATCGGGAGCAGGGCGGTGGCGGTTACTTACCGGCGCCCCGGGTTCCCCGGTGTCGCCCTTCTTTCCCTTCTTGCCCCTCTTCCCGGGTGGACCTGGTTCACCGGGTGGACCTGGAACACGAGCAACGCGACCGTGATTAACCGTGGAGCCGGCACACACACATACACGTGCGCGCGCGCGCGCGCACACACACGCACGCACGCACGCACACGTACACACGCGCGCACGCCTATACCTGAAATACTCGCAGAGACCCGAAGACGGGGAGGCGAGCACGGACTCAGCCGCCTCAGACGAGAGCAATGTACTCCGGACTAAGTATTCCGCTCGTTTTACACACAAGTACATTAAAGAGCTAAGCCTGTTTAGTCTCCCCGAAACAAGTTGTTCAACTCCTCCGTATCCGGGCGAGATGTCTGCTCGTTTCGCGCCGGGGCGGCAGGAAAGTCTACTCGCGCGTTTAAGACTTTCGTCATTTGCCGATTACGTTTCGCCGCTCTGAACGTCTCGGAAGATGCTCGAGACCTCGCGCGCGATGTGCTTGTTTGATTTCTTAAACGGTGATCTCCCTTGCGACGCTGTGCACACGGCGCGATTCCCTCTCGGTGAAACGAAAGGAGAACGTCTGAGGAGAACGCGTCTCTCTGCGGCCACGGATCGTTCAGGAAGAAAAAAAGAAAAGAAAACGATACCATAGAACGGACCCTCTGTGTGACTAGAGCGTTAACGTCAACGAGACGTTGCCGTCACGGTGAAAATGAGTTTTCGGAATCGCATCCGTGTATATATATATATATATATATATATATATATATATATATATATATATATGTACATGTAAACTTTGGCGACAGCGACAGTGACAGGATTTCATACTCGATGTCCGATTTAATTTGGAAATTCAGCAACGGGTTCGATGTACGATACCTCGTTAGCGAACGCGTGGCAGATGCAGCTTTGGTTCCTAGATCTTTTCATCTTCATTATACATCGCATATTTGATAGATCGTATGATTATATATCGTATATCTTTGATGTACAGATATTTCCGTATCTCTCATCGCTATCGTATCTCGTGTGTAACAGATATTCATGCATCCTTCATGCGTCATTATCGTACGCGCAACTAATCTATATCAATCACAATCAGTATCGCTAACGATCGACGATTGTTGTTAAGAATAAATTACATTTCAAATCGCATCTGTATCCGGATTAATAGCAAGAACGCAATCGGGATTGATTACACCACATTCCGCTGTGTTTATAGCGTGATAGTAGTTATTAAACAAATCACCGATGTGATCCCATCAAGATGGGACAATAGTTGTTCCAACTATTCCATCCATTTATCCGAGACTTGTTTATTTACATTGCCGACATTTAATGTGGCGAAACGGATCCGCGGAGCGCGATATTTTCGTAGCACGGCTTCGAATAAATCCGTCATTATCCCAACATTATCCCGCGGTTGCGTGCTGAAAGGGCATCCGGTGACGGCGGACCACCCCGAAGAGTGGAAATGCCGGCGGGCCGAGTTGAATGGGCGAAAGGACCGGTGGATATTCGAAATAAAATTACGTCGTCGTTCTCAGGCGTCGGAGGTATTTTGGAAAATCGAGGGGAACGAACAGGGAGCGCGCGGCGCATTGTGCGAAATCCGCCAGTTTCGCGGCGGACGGCGCGCCTAACGGGACTAATTTTTTCGTCTGACATTTCCTCCTTTTTCGTTTCATTTCGCGCGGCTTCGACGTCGCGCAGCGTGGATGCTCCCTTTTTCCGGCTCTATTATTTAGAAAAACGAAATCCGCGGCGTGCAGCGGAATGGCGTAATACATCGCGCAACGTTGCAGCTCGCGCGATCTGTCTCGCGTTTAAAGAATTCCCCTGTACCCTGTGTCTCCGGTGAAAATCTAACGCAACCCTTTTCAATCCCGCGATCGAACTCCCGCGAGCTAAACGCGTGCGCACGCGCGCTGATTAAATTAAAAGGCGCGATCTGAATTCACGCTTTCATGAAATTATCGACGGCGGATACATTCCGATGGATACATCGCGATCGCTATGACATCGCTATGAGACTTCGGATCGTGAGGCTGCACGATCTTTCAGCGAGCGAGTTGAGAATTCTTGCGCGAGCCATAAGCGAATGCTTGCAGTTGTAGATGTACATACAATCCCGCGACGATACTCGCCCGAGGGAGGATGCTGCGCCTCTCTTTCTCTCTCTCTCTCTCTCTCTCTCGCTCGCTCGCTCGCTCGCTGTCGGATTACTCCAATTTCCGCCAGGGACCTGATGATGTTCAGGGTTGGGGATGCTCTCTCTGCCCTCCCTTCCCTCACCGATCTCACTGTCTCTTTCTCTCTCGGGGAACAATTCGCAAATCGTGATTTATTCCCTGCTCCGCCGCTCGGACAAGGGCGCGACGAGCGATTCTCCTTTTATTTCTCATTTATCGCCGCCGGCGAACAGGGTGCACGAGATGACGTCATAACGTCCGAAGGGGGAGGCTGCGAAGCCAGCAGCAGGAAGGAAGCGCATCGCACCGCGGTGGATGCTAACTTTTGCTAGGTTCTCTCTCTCTCTCTCTCTCTCTCTTTCTCTCTCTCTCTCTCTCTTTGCGATTGAAAGGCCCTGGAGCAATATCGCGCGAGCGATGCTGCAAAAGAGAGAGAGAGAGAGAGGGAGAAGTTACGCGAGAAAAAGCGAGAGTTTTGCATTGCAAGTGTCGGTGTGAAGCGACTATCAGTCGCCGACAGCTTTTATTTGCGTAACCTACTTGCGACTTTATTTATACGGGTCTCATTTGCGGCACTTTCAAACTATTCGAGTTCCCTTTGATGACGGACGTCAGGTGATTTGAAAAAACGTCGGGGGATATTAAGAATCTTGAGCGTTATATAATTCAAATTGCACTTTGGCGAAATTTCGTTCCCGGAGCCAGCCGAGACCGAGTACCGAAGGATCGTAAGGAAAGAGAGAAAGGTTCCAACTTTATCAGGAAACGCGATTTAGCCTCGCGTTCTAAGAGAGAGACGACGTTTCGCATAAGGGATGTGTGAGTAATCGCTCCACGATCGCGGCAATTGATACAACAAATCGACGAATATCGACAGGGATTTATTTATCTGTCGGCGTTATCCAAACCGATCGGCACGGAGGCTGCGGAGGCCTTCGCCAGGAGATTCCGCTTTCTCGAGGGAGGATTCGAGAATCCTCTCCATTTAGCAGACGCGAACTGTCACTTTGCGATCACACGAGCAGCGATCCGCGGCAGCTCCGGATAATCTGACGGCAACACCCCGTAACCCGCGCGTCGTGTAGAAATAACGACCTATGTGCCGATCGGGTCGCATTTCTAGCGGCAACTGCCGGACGCATCTCGAGGAACACGCGGCGATTTGTACATCTCCATTTCGAACGCAAAAAGTCAAAGGCAGATGGCATAATCCCGCCGTGAGATACGGCGCTTTTGAGGATTACGCGGTAAGAGACGCGGACGCGCCGAGGCTACTGGATATCTGGATGCTGGACAGCTCTATCAAGATTGAATAAGCGCGACATACCGGCCATTTTTAAATCCGCGGCAGGTAAAAGTAAATCCCCGCAGGAATGCAGCCGCGATCGGATTCAGCGGCGAGGCGGTTATTAAATAACGCTAATGCAATTCGATGCGTGAAAGTCGGATTATTGGCAGAAGGATGCACACCCTGGCGTTATTAAGACTCGAGCCCGTTATTCGTGCACGAGTGATAGTTTCCATGTGGATTTACGATTTAGCTGTTTACGGGAATACCGAACTCGAGACTCGAGTGTCCTTCATTTGTGTAACACGTGTGTTAATGCGAGGAATGAGACTCCTCCTGATACGATCGCTAATTCGCGCGTGCGAGATCGTCCGATCTCGTCAAATTAGAAGATCCTAGGTAAAACACGCTTATAATTCCTTACCACGTACGCTGATGTCAACGCGGACGCGAACAAAACACTCGCAGACGTATCTCCCTAAAAGCTCGCGCGTTACTCTCGCAGCGCATTCAGAGACTTGCGTTTCGCGTCGTGGCGCGGAATCCAGCTGGCGGAACCGCGCCGTCGTAAGAAACTACGAGCGAGTTTGGCGGCGTTCCGATATTGGGAGGAAGAAACAGCGAAGGCGCAGCGGGACGAGGAAGCCGGGCGGAGGTGATCGATCGATGTCGATCAGTATCGATAAAAAGACGAGGTTCTCCGGCGTATTCGCGGCTTTGCCGGGCGCTGCTATTCTCTCGGTTCGGCGGGTCCTCGCCCCGCCGCGGTTCTCATCAGACCGCGCGCAGATGACGGCAATGTTGATGACGGTGGCCCGCCGCAGCCCCTCTTCCCGTCTCGTCTCGCCTCGCCTCGCCTCGCGAGTACTTGTCGCGCGAATAACGGGACATAACGAGGAAAGTTTGCGGAAACATCGCCGATCGTCGCCGCTCGCCGCGACAAGAAAAGGCCGGGGCGGACGGCTTCGCGGGTCACGGCGCGACCGCGACGTCGAGTCGGCGGGTCACGGCGCGTCGAGTGGACGCATCGGGCGATGCAGAGGGCAGCTGCAGAGCTTTCAGAAGAAGCTCGCGAACGCGGAACGCTCGCCATTGCGAATGAAATCATCGGGAACGCCCGCTGCGACCGAGGGCATTGACAAGGGCGTTTCCGCGAATTGCTGGCTCCTCTGCTAAAGCGGAGTGGTCCTTTATTTAGATTGTATTACTTTATTGGAATTCGCACGTGTTTAATTGCGGAAATGTTACGCGCTGGTAACCGAGCCAACACGTTTGCAGCAAACAATCGCTCGTTTCGATAAACACTCCATTAAAGCAAATGTGTCGAATGAAACTCGATAAGCGACTTGCCATTAAGGAAATCTGTCGGGAATCGATTTGTCGTTCAAGGTACAGGTACATAGCGTAGCGAATACGTTAATCTCAACGTGAACGTATGGGAAAAGAGGGAAAGGCATCGATGATGGATTCTTTGGAACCTGTTTTCGTCCTAGTATCGCTCTCTTTCGTAATTACATACGTCGCAACACAGTTTTGCGCAGTATACGATATGCAGTATTGCGATGCAGCGCTTTACATTCCCGAAAGCGAAGTTGAATCGCAACATGTTCGCGGAACATTTCCTGCTCCTGCAATCGAGCCGCGAAGCGCACCGTTCACATTCATGCGTTTCGTCCTGGAATACCTCGCATACGTGCGATTCCAGCGAGATAGCGGACCGATTGCTCGGTAATTCGACCGATGTCTTCATATTTCGTACGACGCACGACTCGCGCGAATGTGACAAACAATGACAATACGACGCGGGACGAGGAACAAGAAGGGAGAGAAGACCGACAGACCGTAACTCCGCAACTTTAGACGCGAGTGAAATATTTCGGGACGACAATACAC
Source organism: Eciton burchellii (assembly GCA_020341155.1). NCBI lineage: Eukaryota > Metazoa > Arthropoda > Insecta > Hymenoptera > Formicidae > Eciton > Eciton burchellii. The sequence goes on along the minus strand of JAHMML010000012.1, from coordinate 1,846,479 downwards.
ACAAAACTGGGAAACTCGCATCCCTCATTCTCAGTAGGAACCAAAACTAGTGTTACGACGGTGAATCTCTCTCTCTCTCTCTCTCTCTCTCTCTCTCTCTCTCTCTCTCTCTCTCTCTCTCTCTCTCTCTCTCTCTCTCTCTCTCTCTCTCCCCTTCTCGCACTCGTGCTTCTCGATGTTGTCGATCTTTCTGGAATCGTTCGCGCGAATAAGAGCCGGATTAACGCCTCGGCGGATTTCTGGCGGATGACACAAAGCAAGCAAGACACAAAGAGAGAGAGAGAGAGAGAGAAAGAGAAGAGAGCGGGGGGGAAGGGGAGCGCGCGTACACGCGGCATTAACGACAGCGCTCGTTCCGCAAAATGGAATCACGCGGCTGGAAAATGATCGGCGGCGGATCGTGCAACACACACAGGAGCGTTTCCCGGCGGGCGCATTTTCCGCGGGACTTGCTCGTTTTAGGCGGCCGTGAAGCGCGCGCGCGCGCGGCTCCTTTCTCCGCGAGCGTTCGACGGGAAAAGAAATCCGTGGGATTCCCCGTGGTCGACGGAGCGTCGCGAGGGCTGCTTCTTCTTCTTTGGCCGAATCCAGGTCACCGGGATCAGCTGATGCCGATTAGCCCTCCGTTTGCGCTCTCTCTCTCTCTCTCTCTCTCTCTGTCGCGCGCGAAATAATAAACGGGACGTACGAAAATTCAGAGAGGAGCTGCGACGCAGCTCGGGATTGGTCATTCCGCTCGCGGCGGATTTCAATCCCGGATGCTCCTTCTTTCATTGATAATATGTAAATCCGTGGCGCGGCGGTCCTTCGATATCCCCTTCCTCGCTCCCTCTCTCTCTATGTTTCTCTTTCGTCTAATTTATGGAGATGATTCAATTAAGTTCAAGTTAGCAGTACTGTACAGTAGAAAGAAGCGACACGGGCAAAGTACAACGTTCGAGATATCGAAAAGCTTGTGAAAAATCAACTTTTCCGCTTCGATAAATCGTTGACGCGTGCGGTAACGTTGCTCCGTTTAACGATGAACGCACGTGAAATGGCCGCGATGATATAAATACAAATAAAAGCAAAAGCACGGCCATCGTTTTCAGGTCATTTAGTGTCATGGGCATGGCGATGCATCGATTGATACACGGAAAGAAGAAAGGAGTCAAACGGACTTTGCCGAATTTTTCGGCGGGAAAAAAGGACGAAACGAAATGGAAAGAAAAGGGAGGGGGAAGGAGGGGAAAGGCCAACGCATTTCTGAGCGTGACATAATCTAGCCGCAGCGTTTCGTGCGCGTAAATGCTGCAGAAATGTCGGCGGCGCTTTCATTATTCGGCCGTTTCATGTAAAACATCTCGTGCAAAATCCCGGCACGGCCAGAACGACCCCCCCCCCTCTCTCTCACTCTCTTCCCTGCTGCGCGCGTAAAGGGCACGACGCTCGTGCTTTCGGTCGCACTTGCGCGAGATTTATTTTTGCGCAACAACGCGGTGACGTTAATACATCCGTCTCGCTCCTGTTTTCCAAACTTTCCACCGGAAAGTGCCGTGGCGGCGGATCGTTACGTCGCGCGACGCGGCGCGACGTTCGCGAAGCTCGTATCTTCGGAACGCCAACGGCTTTTCCGCGGAGTTAATTGCCTTTGTCGGACGCGGGTTGTTAAAAAGCAATTACCCGCCGCGACCGTATTTGCGAACCGCGCCTCCGCCGACCAGAGACTCTCGCGAGTATGTATTCAGTGGAGGCCGATGGAGAACCATCGATGGCCAAAGAAAATAATTACCCCTCTGCCGTTTCTTGCGAAACGCGCCCGATCAAAATCAACATCGATCTTGCTCCGGGCTTTGCTTATTGTTCACTTTTATCCGAGCGATTAACTAACCGCCTCGCTACCGTGAAAATAATCAAGCGCGGGAGCACGATCGATCTCTCGCATTAAGCCAATTTATTCCTGCCTCTCTCCGGAGGCGGAGAGTTTAAAATATAAATTCTAAGGCAATATTTGAAATTGCGCAAGACGATCACCGCAGTAAACGAGCAAGCTCCGCGAAACGAGTCGGATGCCAGTAGCTCGTGCGAAATGTTTTTCCGATCGGACCCACTTGTCATCTAACGTTCTGCGTTCACAAAAAACGTAATAAAAAAGCGATGGTCGTGTCTGTAATATTTTTATTTTTAACATTTTTCGAAGCGGAGATAGATTTACGGTTTTACGTCGTTCCTCAAAAAAAAAAAAAAAAAAAGGAGACCATCAACGCGGAAAGTATTTACATACATTTATATCCTCAGCACGAAAAAGCTGCTTCACTCGTCTCCTTGTACGCCGTGTATGCAGACGCATTACATGCACGTACATGCAAATATTGCAAGTACAATTAAAACAATGTCAGGTAAACGACGCAATTCCGGCACTCCAGGCAATTTGATCTCGTGAACGGACCAATCAGCTCGTCCAAATATTTAACGAGCTGGACGACGCGTGAACTTCGTTACGCGCGATTTCGCGGTAGCACGCCGAACCGAGCAGCTTCGATGCTGCGGCCGAGAATTAATTCTCGCCATCCACTTTTCGGACGACAGACACGTCGTCGTCTTCGCGATCCGCGACGTGGGAATTTATCTTCAGCGGCAACTCTGTCGCAACGCGAGAGAACTCGGCGACGATACGATCGCGACGCCTGAACACGCCGCATGGATTTTTACCCGCGGCGTTTTTGTTTGGCGTTTTTTCCTCCTTCTTTTTCTCATTTTTCACGCGACCACGCGGGCACGCCGGAACGCCGGAACGCGACGGTTATAAAATCCATTACGTATCCCCTGCCACCCGCATCGCGCCCATCGAAAAACAGCTCTGCGAACGCTTTATCAAGCGTGGCGCGTGTAAACTCGCGCGATAGCGAGCAGCCGCTATCGCAAAGGGAGGAGGACGGCTAAGGGCTGCTTCCCAACGGGGTTGGGAAGACGCAGGAAGACGTCTTTGCGGTCAACGCTCCAGCCCGCGTCAATGAACGCCAATTCTCACTTTTCCTAGTCCTCCGTGATAACTGCAAAAGGAGAAACCTGTGACGGCGATAAAGCGACGATATATTCTCTCTCTCCTTCTCTCTCTCTCTCTCTTTCTGTCTTACTTTTGTCTTACAGAGGGAAATTTCGAATTAAATGGGTCAGTTGATGAACACTCGTCTTCTGGATAACGCAATGAAGGCCGATGCTTTTGCTCACAGTACCCGTTAAACGGAAGCTGTGCTGGAATCAAATCACTTCATAGGAATTGTCGCATAGGCTTTTGGCAAAATGTCTCGACACGCTCAGGCACGCGCCACAATTACGCTCGCCTTTCGTTGCTCCACTTGGACCCTCAATCAAGACGCCTGGTGCAACAGGACCCTCTGAATCGCTGAGAGACAGTTGAGAGACCCTGTTGTCGGCATGGGAGAGAGTAGGCAGGATAGACAGCAAAGCGGACAAGCGAGCGGGCAGACAGACAGGCCGACAGGCAGGCGAACGGGATGAAAGAGCGAGAAAGAGAGAGGGAGAGAGGAGGGGGGCGAGAGAGAAAGGGAGAGGGGAGGAACGTAGGGACCTCACATGTCGCGGCCGCGGGGCAGTACGGTTATACCGAGCCGGCGAGCTCCGATTCCCGCCCCGGTAGTTTCCCATGATTGAGATACATAATCGGTACTCGCGGATGTATCCCACCCTGTTCGACCTGCGGCCGCCTCGCGAGTAGTCGCGCTTGGTCGTCTCTGATTTCATTCGGCCGCCGCGGAATTTTTACGCCGACAGAGGGACATTTATCCGATACTGTTGAGGACTTGATCCTTGAGAGCGGGACACGTATCGGCGAGAACACGTATCGGTGACACGGTTCGCCAAGCAAATTACAGAACGGACATTCGGGGGAGAGCCGTACATTCGTTTCGCTCGCTGCTTAAAATCAGGAGACAACGATTCGACCTCGCCGACCAAGGCTCGGCGAGAGCCGGCAAGTATCGCGGCTATATTTTCTTATATTTAGCGAGCTGGACCGGTGGTGGGTCTGGATAGCCGCTGTAATCTGATTAGGGATTGGAAACCCGAACGCCAGAAAGAATACAGTAATCAAGCAGCTGCCGCCGTCTCCCCCCTCGACATCGGACATCGTACTTTAGCGATAACTGCGTTCCAATCAACGCGGGCTATTCTCTCGCGCTGGGACGGGGATTCCCACTCGGCTCTCTCCCCTCCTCCTCTCCCTCCTGGAACGGGGGCCGGTGGGCCCGTAGTCGCAGCGGTAGTCCCGCGGCCCTCCCTCTAAATCATACTTGTCCGCTGACGATGAATACCTGCATGGAGGGACCCCCGGGCACGAGGGAACCGGGATGTTGCCGCCGCTCCGCGGGAATTCGCCGCGATCGTGTCGGCGATTCCGCTACCGAACGCTTGGCTCTCTCGCTCGCGCTTGCGGATCCTGAGAAATCATCCGAGTCATTTTGCGAGAATCGGACTTAATCCGCGATTAATACAATCGCGATTCACGATCGTTTGCAAAAGTGAACCGGCGTAGCACGCGATATTTAACGCCTCATCGGCAACCGGAAAGCGAAGAGGGGCGGGAATTGCTACGCAAGGATTATAGCAGAAAGAATTTTCAAGAGAGCTTAAAAGAATTTGCGCAATTTTTAGTGCTCCAGATTTTATCGCGAGATTAAAAACTAATCATTCGATGATGTTATTCGGTCCACTTTTAATCCGATACGCAACGCGATCCTCGTACTCTGTGTTCGTACGTTGGGATTAAACGCGACCGCGTTTCTAAACGCGTTTAAAAATGTATTAATAGGCATGTTCGCATGGGAAATTAATAAGCAATGAAGCGTACCTCATAAAGACCACTTCTCAGACGACGATTTATGTGCGGGGCGGGGTTTCTGGGGTTAAAGACTGGATTCTGCAGCGAGGCGAGGGATCGCCTCGTCGGGAACGTATCTCGACTGCGATAAAACGCTTAATGGACATATCGCGCCGGTGATATTTACGACACGAATGGCCGGAAGCTCCCTCGACGCGATCGCTAGATAATAGCACCGACCGGACGGCATCGCGGCGAAAATATACGATTTCAGAAAATTCCCGCTACAAGCTCGCGAGAATCCCTGCGCCTTCCCGTAAACGCGACTGGTTGCGATTCTTCGTCCGGCCGAAAGTTTCTAGAATTCTCGACAAAAATTCGCGCGGATCCGAGCGCCCGAATTTCGCGTTTACACACGACGATAATTTCGATAATGTATGCGTACGACACGATTTAAAAGCTCAATGACCGTATTGTGTGCAAGATATCCGCAACACGCGTGACGAAAAGCTGTTAAAGCATGCCCGCTTTAGCGGAGATGAAAACGTTAACAAACTCGTTAATGGCTAATATATTTATCAACATATTTTTTATCTTCCCGGTGTTAGTGTTTCTACAATATACGATTTGTAGGATGAAAACAATATTGACGGAGATCTGGCAAAGTTTTGATGAAAGAGAGAGAGAGAGAGAGAGAGAGAGAGAGAGAGAGAGAGAGAGAGAGAGAGAGAGAGAATCATCGGAAAAAGGAACGATTTTGATTGATTAGGATTAATTGGAATAAGGACGTTGCGTTTTTCGCGTGCCTTCGATCGCTGTCGGATCAAACGTGCAATAATGGTCATCATTAGATAGGCGAAAGGTAATTAGCAAGGCTCGTATATTATTTAACACGCGAAATGGCAGAATCATGCAACTCCAATAGACGAGATTATGGATCTCGCAATTACGGGCACAATTGGTATCCGCGGGTCTGTAACAACGTCGTATCGAGATATACGATCTTAAAATGAGATATAAAGCCAAAACACGGACAAATATCGGCTCGTAAACCGGCGCTCGTTCGCGAGACCTGTTTTTGCACGGCGCCGTAAAACTGCTGACATATTATTCGGCGCAAAGCAGTACAAGAAGGAAAAAAGGAGACGGTCAATAACACTTTGCATAGTTACTTGATGTAAAAGCGAATTTACACGACACATTTTTCACGATTATCGTTACCGGCGAATAAGAAGCGAACAGAAATGACCGCATGTCGTGAGGATTACGAAGATTTATAACCGTCCAGCGTACAAAGAGACTCGCTGCAGATCGCACGAAAACAAGATTGACACAATTTTAGAAATGATACATCGAAAACAAGACTACACGATGCACGTATAATCGACTCATCAATTTGATTAATCAACTCGGTGCTATCTAAAGCGCGATTGTCGAGGAAAGAGTCACACACGATTAAACGCGGAATCGCGGAAGGAGGGAACCCCCTTCCCCCCACCCCCTCCACCCCCGAGACGTTCCAGACGTCGCGATTCACGGTGGTCGGCGGAGATCGAGAAGCCGGTGGCCCGAGCGCAAACGGCGCGAGGAGAAAGAGCGAGGGAAACGCGAGCGGAAGCGCAATCCTCGCGCAGGACCGGATCCTCTTCTGCAACGTAGCTCATAAACCATAACTTACAATCCGAGACATGGATTTCGGGCCTTCTGCCTGGCTCCTAAGCCGCAGCGGGAGGTCCTCATGGCGCGCGGGAGGACCGCACGCGGCGAGCTACACAATGAGGCATCGTCCAGCGCGCGTCTTATTATCCGTTGGTCTTCTTTGAATTGTTTCGCTCCGCTTTGCTCTCCGCTCGCGATGGACCATCCGAAATCCGAGACTCGGTCTGTCTGAACGCGACGCTCCGCTCGAAGAACCGTCTTCCACGAAGAATCGAGCTATCACGTCGATACGATCCGCGTCTAACGTGTGTCGGGCGCGATGCGGGGCGGGTGGGGAAGAGAAGGATATCGACATGAAATCTAAAACGTTCCGGATGAATCGCGGTTACGTTCCTTCATGCGCGTGTTCTGTTTTAAATCGATGTCGACGGCGCGACAAGCATGCCGCGGGTTCTCAATTTCCAGCTTGTCTCTCCGATTCTTTCTCGGCTTTCTCTTTTTAACATTAGATCGCAGCGTCGTTTGCGCCGTAATGAGAGTTTGTCCTCGCACATCTAACTTGTTGTAATAACTTGACAATAGGTTCGATCTCATCCAGTATTTTATCGAGTGCACATAAAATATCATTTGTTATAATCCGGTTAACCCGAGGCATCAACATTAACGTGCGCGCGTTGCCACGTTCGGGCCCGAAATTACCGAATTTCCGGATTTCCCGTCTCTCCTCGAGATCGTCCGACCTAAACGAAAACGCCGTTGTTATTAATAGCCAAAACGTCGAAAATTGCTCCGGCAATCAATCACTCTTGCCGGAGAGTAACAGTCGGACCCAATTACATCCCGACTACCTCCAATTCCCGGCACTCTATAGAAATCTGCTCCTCCTTTACACGTGGAGAATAACTTCCACGGTGAGGGGCGGACGCCCGTTTTCGAACCCTTCTTCCTCCCTCCGAACCCTGCTTCGATGAACCCTATCCAGATCCGCCCTTCCTGCCTGCGCTTCTCTTTCTGGGATACAGCTAACGGAGTCACGTGGGCGCCCACAGATAGTAATGGCCCTCGAGTCGACGTCTGCTCGCAAAGTTCGAGCAAGTCGAGCGCAAATTATCCGATGATCCATCATTGTCGTTATTTATTTCACGTCGCATACGGCGCACGGAGCACCTTCTCATTAACGCGTCCTCCCTTTCTCTATTATCGACGATAACATCACCGCCATTTTATTTAACATTTTACTTGATCCTGCTCTTACTCGACGCAGATTTACCAATTTATATCACGAACGAAACATCAACGACACTGCTTACGCAGCTGTTCGTTCATCTCGAATTCATCGCCGAATGACAATGTAGACTCAAAGCGAGAAATGTCAGGAGGACACGGCTGCTTATCGTTTACGATTATCGTTTACTCCAAGCGACTTTCCTCAGCAACGCGAGGGTGTCGGTCCCATCGCTAGAAGCATAAATTCGACCACGTAGGCGGTGCTTTATGTACTTTTCACGCGAGATTTACGTCGCCGTTGACGACAATGAACTCGTTATCCCGGAGATTCCGTGCCGGTGGGATTCCCGATTATTCGCGTGTCCGCTCCAAGGCCGATCCTGATCGTCCTTCGCGTTATCGAGTAGCGAGGCAATTTCGCTTAGGATCGATACGATCGCGTTTCACGAATACTTGCCGCGATACGATTGAACGATAATCTCAGTACGAGGCTGTCGAGACTTTTCCAACTTTTCTTATTTATTATTTCAAGACGAATGCATTCATATATCGATTTATATCGACGCTTGTATATTGGAACGTAATAAAAATTAGTGACAAGCACGTGTAGTTCAACGAGAGAAAGAGTGGGAGGAGAATACAGATGAAACCGATTAATTCTGCGATTCCAAGATGCTTCACAGACTTTCGATCTAGAAGCTGCAAAAAGCATGACGTCAAAAGCGGGCCGTCAGTTGTCAGACGTAAAACGATAATCGATATAGTATTAATGATATTTGGTGATATCTAATATAGACATTCAGAGCTGCACCGGCTGTGAAATCAAACGCCACGTTGCACGGAGATTTTTTCCCCCGCTTAGGGGGAACGTGAACGTTATCCGATATACGCGTTTTACCTGAATAGCTAAAGGACGCGTATCGGGACTAATCCGCGTGACGTAGGATTTGGCAATTATGTCGTCATACTGATAAAGCGGCGTTATCTGCTTCCGAGAAGCTCTCTTCGAAACCGCCACTGGTGATTTTTTTCGCCGAAAAGCAACGGAGGAGCGTGCGATTGTAGCTGACGACAATCGAGCCCGATCTCGACATCGCTCTCCCGCTAATGTAACGTAAAATTTAACTGCGTCTGCATCTGTTAACGCATAGTGCAGTCCTCCTTTCCCCGCGCGAGATAGATCTCGAAACTGCGTGACATCAGACGGGATATTAATCTCGGCGATGTCTGGCGGCCTTCTGTTGGCTCGCTTGTTAAATCCACTTCACGTAGCGTGGTGCATTTTGGAGTGCAGCCGGACTCCATTCACGTTCACTTCCGAGACTCTTTCAATTTCGCAAAATGCATTGTGCGCGGTAACACAATGCCACGGAGAGCTCGCGGATAATCTCCCCGCTTGTATTACCCTCTCTGTCTCGCGTTTCTCTCATCCGTCTCCTCCGTTGCCCCGGCACTACGCATCGGGCGTGATTACGTCCCACTCTGTTAACTTCTCTCGAATCTTTATTCGAGTATTTCCGACTCTGATCTCCGCCCCGTCATCGATTGATCGATTAGCCGTCTCGCACGCGTCAGATATTCAAATCGCGTTCGGTTGGCATTCAGCCGCTGGAAATGGCGTGTTGAAGTGACGGGCAAAGCTCAAAGCTGTATAAATAATCTCGCCCCGTTACGCATTCGTTACAGAGGACATTCGTCCTTGACGAATCGTCCTGACGACGACAAGGGAAATCGGGAAGCACGTAACGTGCGCCGCTGCGAGGTAGACGATGAGAGCGAACGATAACGAGCATCATCGGCGATTGGGCGAAAGACCAGCTTTCGCAGAACGCGGAACGCTCATCCATCACGATCCAATTAAATCGTGCGCCTCTTCTTTGCGCCCGAATATTCGCTCGTTCAGCGGATGCTTATTCGTCGCGAATGACATTAGCGGCGTCTTCGTGGAAGCAGTTTGCGCCGGCGGTGTCAACGAGGAACAGCTTAGGTCGAGCAAGAGGGATGCAGCGGTCGGAGTGGAGCGGTGAGGTGCGAACTTGCGGATACATGGGCCGAGTGCGAAAGGGGGCGGCCGGGGCGAGAGACGACACGGCAAAAGGATGTCTCGAGGAGGAGAGAGAATGTCGGCGGGGGAGGAAGAGGAGGAGGAGGAGGAGGAGGAGGAGGAGGAGGAGAGGCAGCGGTTGCTGCGGCGGAGAAGGCGCGCTATTTATGCGTCTGAGTCTGCCGCGCGGGTTTCAGGGCGGGGAGCGGGCGGTGGTTTAGGTGGATGCGTTTATTAGACCCCGGTGCCCGGGTGGGGAGGGGAGGGGAGGGGAGGGGAGGGGAGGGGACGAGGGCCTGAGGGTAAAACGCGCGAGCGCGAAAGGGCATCCACGTGGCCGCCTGCGGTGTGTGACGGCAGATAAAGGCTAATTTACACGGCTGAGTTTCAACGGTCCTTTGCGGGACAGCCGGAACTCAGATAAGGGTGGACGACGCGCGTCCTCCCTCCCTCGCCCTCGCTGACCTCTCGCTTCGCTCTCCGCGCGCGTCGTGGAACGCAAGGGAAATGATAATGCCGCCGCCGCCGCGTGTTCCGAGCAGCAAGCGGTGAAGAACCGTCGTTCTCACGAGGTGTCTTCATATTTCGGCGCTACGAAAAGCGTCGGATGTCCTTGGCTCGTTCTTTAAGGCCTGTCCTCGGCAATTTAATGGAAGCGTACGCGTATGCAAATTCGTATGTGAGAGATACGCGAATTACGATGCTGCGCGAGGAGATAGAATATTTGTCCCGCCAGCGAGAGGCAGCGAAATTTCGATACGTTTGCTTCAACGTTGTCGCCTCCGCATTCAAACAGCGTGCGCTTATTTGGCGAGTCGTTGGCCCACGGGACTTGGGCGAGACTTGGAATCCAGAGATAAATAGCTTCCCGCTTCCCCTCTCCTCTCTCCTCCGCTTTATCCGTCCCTCGTCGGGCATAACGTCGGGCGGTGAATTAATGTAGGATTGCTTAATGAGCGAAGCGTTTTAACGCGCGGCCGCGACGTGCATCAGGAACACGCGGCCCCGCGAGCCACGACGACGGCTCGCAAATGAGATCTAAGCCTTCACTCTAAGCGATACCGGATTAAAATCGAGAATACACGGTCGAGGAAAAAAATGTAATTTCCACTCGCGACTCAAAGTTGACCCTCAAAGTTTAACTGCCCTGAGGTTTACGCAAAGTCTCCTCCCTCGCGTGGTATTTGCGCGACATTGGCTCCGTTTCCGGGAAATCTCGAGCGAATTGATGCCGAGAAGCCTCTCTCTCTCTCTCTCTTTCTCGCAAAAATGCACGCGACGAGGGGATTAGCGGACGAGTTGTTCGGTGAATTTAAGCGGTGCTAACGGGCTTAATCGATCGAAAGAAGCGCGCTCGCGAGGCTCCTCGGGAAATAAAGAAGGGAATCCGAATTTACATATTTACCGAGCGTCTCCGCACGGCGGAGGTTCTATCTACGGTAAACACGGCGAAGCGTATTCAAAGATACGCGAGCGCAAACGTGCAACTTCTTAGGGAACAGAACACACACACACGTCCCTCTCCCTCCCGCGTCCCTCGGGCGTCCCGCCGCAGGAACGTTCGCGCGTCGCTGCGGTAAGCTCGTCACGGCCGACCGCGGTTCTCTCCGCTGTACACGCAGGAGAGGGACGGGAGAGGAGGTCAAAGTGAGCGAGAGGAGCGTTAAAAACTATGCTCGTCGCCTCGTCGAGGTGCTCGCTCGGCGTTTTTGGCCGTCTGCCACGACGTCGTTCCGCTCCGGAATACGCACTCGAATACGCGCGTCTACGACGCCGGCCATGCGAGCGGCACACGGAGAGCGAACATTATCGCGCCGAGTTATCTCGCAAATTGCATCGGCTCGATTGCATACAAATGTGGTTCACATGGAGTTTGCTCAAAAGTAAAGTTGTTTCGGCGATACGCTCGGCTATTTATAAAACGCGAGTCGGAGAAGCGTGCGGATCGTGTCGAGGGTCATTGCTGCAAAGGTGGAACTGAAATGTGTTATCGGCCCTGCGATAAATCCGTTTCCTGAAGGAGGCTGTTTTTTTGCCTATAGTATAGTTTAGGATTTCGGACCAGAAGAACGGGAGCTCGGCAGGAAGCCGGTTGCGATGTCAGGGACTGACCTCGAGAGTTCCGAGGGACTCAAGGTTGGAGGCAAACCACGGCTGGATTATGATCGTACGTTTTACCGGCAATTAACGGTAACATCGTTCGAACGACGATAAGGACGAGTCGAACGCTGCGTGTCCGTTTTCATGTCTAGAGCGATCCTTGCGAACGAAGAGCTCGGTCGTTGCTGATCGTCAGTTCGAATTAGGAAGCAGAAGGACACGGACGTTCAATCTTGCCGCTCTGTGTCGCGGATCTCGAGCACGGCGGATCGATGTCCAGTGGAACGGGCACTTTTTGTACATGGTGTAYATGTCGTGTATATATTAATCAACTGAGATTATTCTTTTCTATTCAAATCCGTATCCGAGCATCTATCCGCATACTGTAAGGTTGGCAGACTCCAACAGAGTGGTACCTTTTCCCGAATGAACGATACGATTGGAACCCATCGACTATCGCTCAAGCGACTTTTGATTCTCACGGCTGTCTCGCCGCGATGCGAGTGCATTTAATAAAGACACGAACGTCAATGTACTCGAAAGCGGCTTACGTTCCCATCAAGATTGCGGAAATTACAGAACAGCGCGGAATTGTCGGGCCGGCGAGAGTTCAGCTAATCGTCTCGGTAATGCGTACAGTCACCGACATCGAGTTACAGCCACGCGACAACGCGGCAACACGAAATCTCCACGGCTACCAACGAATCGTGACGTGCTCGTAAAGTGGCCTTTGCGTGCCGGGCACGCAACGAAGAAACGGGAGAGAGAGAGAGAGAGAGAGAGAGAGAGAGAGAGAGAAAGAAACAGAGAAGCCAGGATGTGCCGGCATGCCGGCGCGTGTAGGCGCGCGCAAGCAAGAGCGTTTTACGCGCGGCGCGATCGTCCCCACGTGGGCGGAGCGGAACCTTAACGTTCCGCGCCGTTTTTGCTGAATTACCCGCGATGTCTCGATAATGATTCACGTGTCTGGAAAGTGGTACGAGCCGCATCTGGCAACATGATAAATCCGAGTACAGTCGAGCGCGAATCATCGCGATCATCGCGCGGGTACAATCCGCGCGGTGCACGCGCTTGCTCGCTGCTCTCGGATGTGGAATTTGCCGGGAAATATCGTGACATGGCGAGATGCAAGGTTCAGATTTTTCAGAGTCAGAGTCCGCGAGACGCGACACGCGACGAACATTCGAGAGAGGACGGAGAGAGGACGACAGGAAAACGTCAACGATCTCGTCAGGGGCGGTGTCGCGCGGTCAGAAGAGCGGATTGATACGCGCAAATGCACGCGAGAGCTATTAAGTGTAATTAGACGGTTGGGAAATAAGACAAGTGGCTGTCTCTTGCACGAGCGAGCGTGTTGGAGCAGATGGAGAGCGAAACCGTATCGCGAGAACTGGGACGGGCGCTTCCTTCTATGAGCAAATCTTCCTTTTCTCTTTCTTCTATCATAGATTCTTCTATCACACACACACCCCTCTCTCGCGTAGATAATCAAAGCGGGCGATATAAATCCAGTGATGTGTGTCTGTACTTTTAAATTTCCATCTGAATTTAAATGCGCGAATTTATTAACGTTCATATTAATATTAATTTAATTTCCATGTACATTAAGCTTTAACTTTAATATTATAAAATTTATTATTTACACTTTAATTTTAATATAACGGCGCGGGGAATATGTTAAAATAAAGAACACGGTCTCATAAATATGTATGTGCCTTTAATGCGTTATACCTTCATCATGAAGGTTTCATCATTTGCATTGATCTCCATCGATTCACGGCCGCGAAAATCTCTCTCTCTCTCTCTCTCTCTCTCTCTCTCTCTCTCTCTCTCTCTCTCTCTCTTTCTCTCTCTTGCTTCCTGTTTTCGAAAGTGACGCCGACATTGCAGACATTGCAATGGCGCTCGTAAACATAAGACGTTGGCGATTCTTCGATTCATGTTGCCGAGTCGATGGATCAGAATAATCGCGTAAGGTGATTAATCGGCCGAGTAATTGACCGATTTTCCCGCGCCTTTCACTCCGATGCGGAATTCCGCGGAGTGTTTTAATGTTCTCTTTACCCCGCCGGTTCTTTACGCGATCGCGATCGCTCGCCAGACGAGATCTCCGACATTGACTCTGGGTCGCTTTTCCATCGCGGATATGGCTTTGCAGCTCCGAAGCGCGTAATTACGCATGCGCGGCGTTTTTCACATCTTTATTGTCTCCTCTCCGTCACGATTGCTCATGCCGCTGCAGCAAGGCTTTTAATGCATCTTTTCAAGTCTCTCTGTTTCTTCGTCTTCTTTGTCATTCCCCGCCATTGTTAAGAGAAGATTGATGCGTCGGCAAGCAAGTATTCATGCTCGAGCCATTTTGTTCTAATACATAGTAATAAAGCTTCAAGCGGAAACATCAGGAGAGATTCGTCGACTGTTTCATCTTCGCAAACGATAATTGACATATTTAAAGAATCTCCAGTCCCGCCAATTTGTCTCCCTTGACTCGATCTTCCTTGATCTCTTTATCCCCGAGTCGTCTCCACGATAATCAACTCGCAAAGGAGATATTATCCGGCAAGGCGCTCTTCATCGTCCGTCAGGACGACGTGTCGCCTTTGCCCTGACTTACTCAATGAATCGACCAATTCATCGACCGGACACGCCGACAGTTAACGTGCGCGATGATCCGCAATCAGCGCGCGAGGCGCATTTGGAAAACCTAATCAGGTTGGACAAATATGCGGCATCGATCCCGCGGCGAAAAGCAATTACGTCTCTGTCACTTCTCGATTTGTATGTTTAATCGTCTCGACGGCTATGCAAACTGCCGAATTGCGCGTCGATTGCTGTATTTCGCCGGTAATTCCGTGTGGCTCGCAGCTACAACGCGCGACTCGATTAGGACTAGCGGGAGACCCGCTAGTCTGCATGGAATATCCGTGTCAACGCGCTTGTTCGTTGGACAATGAAGGAAGGTTCGGGCGAGGGAGAGATCCTGATCGGATTAAAACGCGAAAGGTATTTGCGTCCGTGATCTCTCCGTGATCCGGCGAGTCCGAGTGTAATTTCAGACAAGGCGCTACGAATTGTCCTCGATACGCTCGATACTATACTCGAATGCCATAATAACCGCATGTTTTGTTCGCCAATGGAATTCTGATGGCAGAATTCGCGATGGCGAGAGTCGTCGTGGCGATTGCGGGATCGTTCGGCGTGCAGAGATTCCTTCAAACGGAATTCCCAGCGGAGATTCGCTATTTTCACCTCTACGATGCGCAGAAGCCATCAAGCAGATCGTTAAATGCAACATTTCGTCGTTACGAAGACGTCTCGGACGGTAGAATTTCCTCCAAAGTAATATTCGATCATCGATCACGCGCTAGCACATTCTTCTTCTTCTTTATTCCAACGATTTCATCGAGTTGGAAAAGCTACGGAAACGCTTGCCGTAACCGTCACGCGACACGACGCCGAATTAGCGTGAAACCGTAAGCGCGGCGCGTTAAATTGTTTTAAAATTCGAGCGCACGCGAGTCGGAAATGCGCTCTCTCGATTCAAGCGGCATATCGGCTTACGTATACCTCTGCTAGAAAACATTTCTTCTCGCAGAACCACGAAAGAGAAACAGAGATGGAGAGAAAGATATATATATATAAAAGATATATATCTTTTGTATAGCGACAAAAGAATGGAGAAACAAGTATATACGTTTCGCCGTGCACGGAGTTCCGCGCGCGGAAATCCACGAGAGCTTGAACGTACCGAGTTACTATCCGTACAATTATTCATCATATATATATATATATATATATATATATATATATATATATATAAATAAAAAGCATGATTATTATGTAACTACCGCGCGAAATAACGTGTCGTAGAACATTAGCGAGCGCGCGTACGCGCTCGAAAGCGCGAACACGCGCGGAGCGCAGCAGCGATCGGTCGCGCGAGCGTAATGGAGCAATTATCCGCGACGGAGTCTGAGAAAGCGCTCGAGGGAGAGACACGCGTGTGCGTGCGCGATACGTTTGCTTTAGCCGCGAGCTAATCGCGCAGGTACCAGTTTCTTGTCGCGATATCATACCACGAGCGAGCCGGAGGCCGGAGAGTCAAGTGCGTCTCTGTCTCTCTCTCTGTCTCTTTCTCTTCAGCCTCGTTCCTCTTACTCGTCGCGCGAGGCGTCCCGCAGCCTCTGCGCTCGAGAGAATTTAGCGGCACGCTCCTCTCGAGGAATTCGAACTCTCGCGCTCGCGCCCGATCAGGATTTCGACAACAGCGGACAGCGTCCCTGCGTCTTCTTCCTTGCGTCTCGCGGATCTTATCGCTGATCCGAGATTCGCTCGCCGAGGTATCTCATCGCTCCGCGAATCGACTCTCGATCGATCCAGCCACCTGTCGACGCGATAAAGGGCGTCTCGTACACTCGCTCGGCAGTTTGCTCTCACTGCTGCAATCGCGTTGACAACACGTTATGTCTCCGTCTCAGTCGGTTGCGTTGCTCTAGCGGTTGTCAATGCTCGGAAGAGACGCAAACTCCGCCGACGAGGCGTGCTTCTTCGAGTAATTAAGGGCGAGCGCTTATTCTCATCGCAGGATGGCAATTTCACGACTCTCACGATTCTTGAAAGAGAGAAAGATCTTTTCCCGCACGCGGGCTTGTGCTGGAATCGTGCCCGATACGTGCAACGCGCGAGTGCACTTTGTAGCCTGTCGCCGCAGAAAGCGGCGTTCGGTATTGTCGCTCTGTCTTTGGCAGAGGGCGATTATTTTAATATCGAGTTTCCGGCGAGAACGGACTTTCCGGCGCGTTTCTGCCCTGGTGAAACGTCATCGCGGCATATTCTGTTATGTAATCGGACTCGCGCGTCACCGCGCTTACCCGCTCATTATCGCGCTCGAATTACAGCGGAATAAATGATTCCGTGAAATTCAGCGCGCGTTAATTGCGTCGGCCGATTATCCGCTGGGTATTCAATCAACGGATATCGCGAATTCTCGTCATCCGCTTACGGAATACGCGGATCAACGCGCGGAGAATGAATCAGCTGTCGTCGCGCCTCGCGATCTTATCGCGCCTGCGCGTAATGTGACATAATTTCCCAGATCAACGTTTCCCGCGTACGCGCGGAATGTCTTTCCTCCGATTATAACTTGGAAGAGGGATTACCGCTGATCCGTCTCGAGTATGCCACTGAATCTCCCTCGCTCTCTCTCTCTCTTTCTCTCTCTCTCTCTCTTCCTCTCGTCCCCGGAAGCTTCACGCAACATTAAGTCGTAGCGACGTACGAGCGTACACGTGACACGTCCTTAGCCACGTGGAAGGCGGCGTTCTAAATTTAAGTCGCGTCTAGCTTTCCACACGCGCGCCTGTGGAATCGACCATCCCCGTTCCTCGACCCCGCGCGCGGAAGGAACGTTGTTTTTAAAGGCGTCCCGGCGACGACGCGCAGCTCGCGCACGCCGTGGTTTTATGCGGCTTTTGCAACGGATCCCGCCGACTGATTAATTTCACGAGCGTAAGAAGATATTTACGACATGCCGGCATGCGCTGTCGCTTATTTCTCTCCCTTCCGCGTGATCCGCCTCTTCTCGAAGCCGGCCGCATTAGTTTGTGCTCGCTTCCGCGACTATTACGCGCAAATGCGCTCTCAGACGAGATCCCGCCGCCGTCGTCTCGTCGCTGTACCTTAAGCGGAGCTTAAGCTACAAATTCGGGGCCGCCGGAGGGCCGGACATCTCTGGTCGAGCGCGGCTTAAATTCTTCACAGCTCCGCACACAGGTTACTTCCAGCCTCGCTTGATCCGGTTTTATGCCGAGAGCTAATTGGAATTAGCCTAGATAGCGGGCGGCGCACACGACCGAACGATTACAATTTTCCTGTCGCCTCTCGTCCTCCTCCCGATTCCCGGATTCGTTACTTGAAGGACACTCGGAAGCGAAATTATCCTCGTCAGTAATTAAAGAATCTATTCTGCGCTCATCAGGTTCTCGATCATCTCTCGCACGCATTCCGGATCCAGATTCTCGTCCGCGCGATCTCCGAATCTCCGAATAAAGTCCCTTCAATCAGAAAGCAACTACGTTCCCGATCGAGATCTCGATCGAGATTCCTCGATCCGACGATCCGTCCTTGCGAGTAATACGAGCCGCGGCGCCTTTATTCGCAAAGAGGGCGGTAGACGTTAAAGCGAAACATCGGCCGAAACGCCGAAACCGCTTAATTATCGGGCCACGAAATCAAAGCGGCTTGTTTACCGCGCCGGGTGCGCGGTCGAAATCACGGACGGACATTTGTCCGTCCGCGCGACGGCGTCGACAAATAGCGAGACCAGAATAATCCGCAACAATGATAAATCGGGAATAATGGCGAATAAATAATAACGGATACGCGTATATACGCGAGTGTCGCGGACCACCCTCTCGTTATCGCGCCGCGCCACTGTAAATTTCCCAGAGCAACAGCCGCGCGCGGCCGCGCGTTATCGCGCGCGATACAGAGCGCATCCCGCTTTTGCATCATTTATTCCTACTTTTGCGCCGCCGATAAAAGCGTTACTCGTTCCGTGTTGCCCCTGCTGTCCCTTTTTCCTCGGGATTTCTCTTTTCGAGTACCAGTGCGTGCGCGCGTGAGCCCAACTGAATCCGAGCGGTTTCCCGCTTTCCCGCTTCCTGCCCCGCTTGCGGAGAACGCTGTTTCCGCAGGAGCCTGCCTGCCGCTTGGGAATTCCCCGTTGTCTCCGGACGACGGAATTGCTCTCTCTCTCTCTCTCTCTCTCTCTCTCCCTCTCTCTCTCCCTCTCTCTCTCTCTCTCTCTCTCTCTCGCTTGCTCTCTTTCCCCCTTCCTTCCATCTGCGCGTGTTGCTCTCGGAAAGCATCGCATTCCCCGCAAACAAGCGTAAAGGCTGCGCCGAATACCCGAACTGTCTACGTAAGCAATTAACGGGATTTCTGTCGCGTGATGCCGCGAATCTCTGGAGATCCTTCGGTAAAGGCGTACCACAATTATTCGAGAAAAGAGAAGAGGGTAATATCGCTTGTGTAAATATCACATACAACGGATTACATTACAGTTCTACCTCGAAAGGAAACGAACAGGGAAGCACACTGCCATTGAAGTTGCGTTGAAATCAAGCCCGGATTTCGTGATTGGAATTTTCGTAATGAAATGCCCGATGGATAATAATAAGATGAATCTTGTTGAAAAATAAATTTCGCCTAACGAGAGAGCTATTTTGAGCATCGCGCGTATCAGCCGATCTCTCCTTGAATTATGACAAAATTCTAAACGATCGATCCTACCTTTTACTCTAAAAAAGAGTCATGCCATCATGTCGGAATGATACGTCGCAAGAATATAGACGGGACAGACAATACAGAGACTGAAAGGATAAACATATATTAGCCGTGACGTAATCTCGATCGGAAGCGATATCATCCATAAAGGATGCCGAAGAGCTCGACATTTCGGGTGTCGGCGTCCAGACACGCGTTTCCTTTCCGATCCACGGCGACCGTTTATCTTCTCCGTTCTCGCACCCTTCGCGAAGAGGGCTCACTCTCCGCCGACATTCGGGCTAGCCATTAACCCCGAAAAAGCCAGATGCGATTCCGCCGAAATGGCAGAAATTAGTTGGCGGTTACTCGAGAGGCGAGAGCCAATACGCGCCCGCATCGTTTATTAAATTCAGCCGGTTTGCGAATCGCGAATGCCGGCTGACTTGGCACTTTAGCACTTGGCGGAACCTTCCGAGTAACCGACAACATTTCTTTGCCGCGTCACGGTAGAAGACCGCAAGCGCCGAAGCGCTTCTGGGATCGCAGAAAGCTTGTTCGGATTATAAAAATTTGCGTCGACCTTCGGATCTCGACTCGGTAATCGAGAGTCGCTTCCCTGTCGCGCTCGATGCGCGATTACGCGAACGTGAATTATGATCAAAGCGCGCCCCGCTCAGTCGATCGGCTCGACAGGATCACAATGCTCTGTCGTTTAACGCGACTTAATAAATGAGGCGATGCCGGCGTGCACGCCAAGTTGGAAACAAAACGCGTCGAGCGTATCGCACCATCCTGGCTGCACCAGGACGCTCTGTCCTTATCCGCTATCACGATGGTGAATTGACGTCTTAATCAATGTTGGACGATAACACTAGCACCAATGTTGAGTGAGAGAGAGAGAGAGAGAGAGAGAGAGAGAGAGAGAGAGAGAGAGAGAGAGAGAGAGAGAGAGAGAGAGAGAGGGAGAGAGAAAATAGGAAGCCGACGCGAATGGAGATGACGGAAGAGGGCAGAGGCGACACGCGCGCCGTATAGATTGCTGCAATTTGTTATGTCCTTGAACGAGCAGCGAGCAAGCCGCTCGAACGCGGAACGAGTCGCAAAGTTCGCGCGCTTTAGACAGCGCGAGATGCACGGGACAGACTACGGGGAGTAATAAAGTTGCCGCGACGTGGCGCGGCTGATTTAATAGAAAATATGCAGATTACGGCGGCGCGCAAAAGCGAAGTTAAGTAAGGAAGAAGAGTCGCGGCAGCGGCAGCTCGGACGCAATGATGCGCCTTTATGCCGGCGCGGCCGCCCTAAACACGAGATCGTTAAAGCAACGACGAGCCGCGCGAGCCTTTACGCTTCGGCCGAACCGAAAGTCCTCTCCATCGCAGCATCGGGTCGTCCACGTCGATGATGCCGAGGATGCGACACTCGCGAACATTCGAGCACGCAACATTGGCTGCACGTACTCGCCCGGCGGGGAAATGCAGCGCCAGCGTCTTGCATCAATTTGCGAGAATGTCTGCAACACGTGGCGGAAATAAAATTCCTCCAAAGTAGCCGGCGAGCGATCCGAGAGCACGCGCATCGTCGCGCGGCAGCTGCACGCGCGGAATGGCGAGGCCTTCGATCGAGCGAACCAGCAGCACAACCCCTCGTCTTCGGGAGGGGAGTGCACTGAAACGTACGTACGCGGCGCACACGGACACTCGCAGACGTAGAGACACACACTGGCGAACCGGCGACGGAATTCGGCATCGTGCCCGTATGATCGGAGCAACTTCAAAGACAAAATCGCAAACTCCGCACGAAGAATTCGCAGCCGCGTTAACGCGCGCCGCGTCGCGCAACCCTAAGCGGCAATACACCGTACACAGCGCCGAGTACACCCTTAGCGATCGGCATAACTTTGAGCCGAGACGGGGGAGGGACCGCGGAGGGAGAACACGCACCGCTCTGTCTGGCGAGGCGCGTAATTCACTCGGGAGCGAGTGCACAAACGGCGCACGCGGAAGCCGCCGGAAGCCCCGCGCGATTCGCGGCGGATGAAAGAGCGTTTACTCCCGAGAGCCCCCCYCCCCCCCTCTCTCTCTCTCTCTCTCTCTGGCCCGCCGCTCTCTTGTTTTTGTCCTCCTTCTTTAATAAGGCGCCGTCTTTTGATGTGCTTACGCTCGCTTTCCGCTCGCTCTCGACGACTTCGCGCACGACCCCCGACCTTCGGCCTCGATGCGGCCAGGATTCCGTCGAGGCAGACTCGCCTCGATTCGCGGACCTGCTTCGAGTCGAAAGAAGTCGCACGAATATCACGCGAATCATCGAAATTGTAGAAATGGAGAAAGGGAGGGTGAAACGAAGCGAAGCGAAGGAGGATCGAGGATCGATCTACGTTCGAGATCGATGTGTCCATCGCGGATTCTGCACTCGGACTCGCGAGCGAGGGAATTTCAATTGCTCTCGAAAGAAGGAAAGAAGCGCGTGCTCTGCTGCGTGCTCGCGCTTCGGCGAGAGAATCGCGCGCGACATCGGCCGCGCGATTTATTAATCAGATTTGGAGCCGCAGCGCGGCGCGGCGCGCGTGCGCTTTTAAAACTGCCTCCGAAGATCCGGCTTCCCTCGCCGAAACAGATGCCGCGTGGGAAATCTGATTTCAGCGAGAGCCGAACGTAAGGTAGAGCGAGCGAAAGCGGAACGCTCGGAGGTGCGCTTTCACGGTACGCGAAGAGCGTTTAAAATATTACGCCTCTTAAATATATTTAACGCGCATTACGGGGGAGACCGTAACGTCATTTAGCGTCGTTCCCGTGCGGCGGTCGCCGGAAATTCACGCCGAATAAAAGCAAGGTGGAAACACGTAACGTTCAACGGCGCGGAAATAATCCGTTCTGTACATTATCGCGGGAACTGTTTAAACAAAAATATTTTTATTCGACCGTGCAGCCGGATTAGTCAACCGTATTTCGCGAATGGGCTTTCCGCTCGGGCTCGTGAATTTGGATTTTTCCCTTGTCGATTCATCGGACTTGCTGTCGGATTAATAGGATTTTATCATTCCCGCGTGAAGCAACGCGAATTCTCTCGCTCTACATCGCCGCGGAGGCGAGCAATCGAGCGCGAATGATCGAGCGATCAAAATGCGCCAATGTCGAAAAAGCTTTCGGACGGCTTTCCTCCTCAGCATTCCGAGATCCGTTTCATTGGTCCACACTCGTGGACGCCGTCGAAGGTCGCGTCGTCGACGAAGGTGACGGCGAAGAGTACCGGCGAGTATTCCAGGCTTTTACGAGCCTGGCTGTCGAGCGAGCGAGAGACGGGAGGAACGAATGGCGCTTCCCCGCGGCGCCATGAACGTTTCGTCGAGCAGGCTGATAGAACGAAACGCCATACCGTAGGCGCGTATAACGGATGACCGCTGGGCGCGAGCGGATTTGTTTGACACGCTCTCCGCTGCCGCGCGTGCGCGCCGGCACCTAATAAAAGATGCTAATATATATCCCCCGAGGCACACCAACGCGCCCTTTTAGACAAATCGAACACACGAGCGGTCGTAAGTCAGAGAGACGCAGAAACAGGAATCCGAGATGCCCGCGGAAAGCGCGCTACGGCCGTGCGACGCGTTCACTCGAGGACGCGTCGACGACCACGTCGTCGCGAGGAATCAAAAAGCTATTCCCGTTCCCATCGCCGCGCTAATTGATTAATCCTTGGAGAAACGCGGATTCTGGCTAGAGGAAGAAAAAGCGTCGGGATTTACGTTGCTCGTTCGTTCCGGTTGCGCCCCCCCTCTTCTCTCTCTCTCTCTTTCTCTTCTTCGGCCGCTCGCTCCCGTCCCATTTGTCAATGATTTTTATTAATCGCTCCGTCCATTTCGAGACGGGAAAAATGGCTTTTGATTAGAGGGAGACGCCGCCGGGATGAGAGCAATTTCCCGGACGGCTTTTCGTTTTGCATCAGCCGAGGAAATCGAGGAGGCGCGTCTCCGTGACATAATGATGATAAAGAGCGCCGGCGCTCTCCGCGATCACTCACGCGATAATTTCCCGTTGTGGACAAGACGTCGCGGAACAAAGTCCGGCGATTCGAATGACGAATCCTCCTCTGATCACCTTAGCACCGAACCTTACGCGAGCGGTGTCGCTCGGCTATCACACCATACTTTGATTCGATTCAGCGACGCCGGTCGCCAGTTCGAGTCCAGCTTCTCCTCGGTATCCAGTTTCTCCTAACGATCGAGGCGAGGTCGAATGAATTCAAACTACGGAAAGCTACGATCCACGATCGGCGATCGAGCGTTACAGGCGTAACAACGTAAACGCGAGTCGCGCGATTACTCGTTCGCGCGTCTCTCGTCCCTCCCGCGGATTATCGCGGGTGAATCGCCGATGAATCCCGGGGACGCGGGACGCGAGGGGGGGAGGAAAAGAGAGAAGCGGGGAGCGGGATAGGGATCATCCGAACGCGCCGCGAAGGCGCGTAATGCGATGTATTCGTCAGGATCGGTGCAGCGAGCGGAATTAGCGCTGCCTCGCTCGTCGCGCTCGTAACTTCGGCGCGGATTATCCCGATTCCACGTTCGTCCCGCGTCCCGTCCGCCCCGGAATCGCCGCCCGTATAATATCCGGTCCTCCTCACCCCGCCGTTCGGGCGAGCCGATGGGCCGTTTTCCGCGCACGGGCGTTACATTGAAATCCCGCAGAGTCACTTAACGTCGAACGCCGCCGGTTTTAGAGTCCTGTAAGATCGCCGGAAACTGCACAATAAATTCCGCAGATAAGCGCCACCGGCCACGGCAGCATCCGCTTTCTCTCCCCCCCCCCCCCYCCYCCMTCGTTCACTCGTCGCGCGTGTGCGCGTGTGCGTGTGCGTGTGCGCGCGCTGAAGAAATCGCCCGTGTAGGTCGTTCTCTCGTGGGACGATGACTCTGTTCTTATACACTCGCCGTTGATAACGTGGCCGTTGGGCTCGGCCGCGGCCGTTGCGCGCGTGGGTTTTCAGGATCCGCGCGCGGCCATGGAGAATTTCGCGCGATGCTAAACGAACCGGCACGGTACCGCGCACGCATAAATCACGCCGGATTCGCGGCGAAATTTAGCACACCAGCGTGGAGACAAAACGAGGAGCGATAATCGTCGTTGCGAATCCAGCCGGGGACACGAATTTTATGGCGCCAACGCCATATTTATTTGACGTACGAGTGCGAAATGCTTTGAAGAGGAAGACGCGAAAATCGCACTTTCTCTCTTTCTCTCGAATTTTTCTCACTGCGATCGGAATCTCCAAAGTGTTTCGGTTTCAGGCTTAAAAACGGACGCTCAAGGTTACGCGGTGCAGTGTGCTGGAGAACTCGTCGGTTGGAGTCTGCCAACCTTACATCATGCGGATAGATGCTCGGATACGGATTTGGATAGAAAAGAATAATCTCAGTTGATTAATATATACACGACATRTACACCATGTACAAAAAGTGCCCGTTCCACTGGACATCGATCCGCCGTGCTCGAGATCCGCGACACAGAGCGGCAAGATTGAACGTCCGTGTCCTTCTGCTTCCTAATTCGAACTGACGATCAGCAACGACCGAGCTCTTCGTTCGCAAGGATCGCTCTAGACATGAAAACGGACACGCAGCGTTCGACTCGTCCTTATCGTCGTTCGAACGATGTTACCGTTAATTGCCGGTAAAACGTACGATCATAATCCAGCCGTGGTTTGCCTCCAACCTTGAGTCTCTCGGAACTCTCGAGGTCAGTCCCCGACATCGCAACCGGCTTCCTGCCGGACTCCCGTTCTTCGAACCCTAAACTCGATATGCGGCAAAAGTTTGAACAAACGTAATTGTTTAAACCAACAAGTAACTATACCCTCTGAGCGAACAACATTTATACTTATACACGGAGAGAGAGAGAGAGAGAGAGAGAGAGAGAGAGAGAGAGAGAGAGAGAGAGAGAGAGAGAGAGAGAGAGAGAGAGCGAGAGAGAGTTTTCTCTCGCGATCCATTGCTCTAGCCTCTTCTTCGTCCGCTGTTAATATCCTTACGCGAATTCGCTTCGCGTCGCCTGCCTCGCCTCGCGGGCAGCAAAGAACATTGGAACGCTGCAAGCGCGATCGCGCGTTCGATAACACGTTCGATCGGCCGTTCGCCATCACGAGCGAAGCATTCGTCACGAAAGTGATTGTAGCGCGAGTACGTGTGCGACATCGCGAAGACGGTGAACCGAGTCGGAAATATCCGCGCGCGGACTCGCGAGTCGAATTGTTACGTGCGAATTGTTTAACCGCGCGCTACGCGATCGCAATACGCCGCTCTCGCGAGGGCGCTTCTCTTTCCCGCTTTTCGGAAAAGCGCTGATATTGCGCTCATCGAGCGCCGCCGACGTGTCGCGGCGTGCATGCACGAGTTCCGATCGCGAGCGAGCGAGATCGAGGCGACGATATCGATCGACGATACCGACGATAGTTCGCTCGATCGTTTGGATTCAGGTCCATCGGAACTCGCGAATCGCTTCACAAGAAGCTTCAGAAGCACGATCCGCGCTGCGACGCCAGTTATTCCATCAATTCCCGCCCGTGCCATTAGCTGCGTATTTAATGACGTCATTTTAAAAGAATGAAATATAAATACGCAGGATGGAGAACGCGTGAATACCGAACGCGGGCGTAATGACTCCGCGGGACAATATTAGTCGCTCGGCTAATTAATTTTCATTTCCTTTAAATATGCTTAACAGATGCCGGTTTACTGTGAAAATAGCGCAAAACAAACGCCGCTGTTCTGCGGTTTAAACTGCGTCCGCGCAAACGGACGAGCGTTGTTTTAATTTGATACGTGTAACAAGATTGTAAAATTTACCTCCGGACACTTGTGTGCCGGCTCGCGCCGCACACGTTTGAAGGGGATTGCATATTATTCGCGGAAAGCAAACGCGCATGCATAACAGACGCATAAACAAGAGCAACTATCTCGGAGCGCGTTCCACGCGCCGTTGTTCCCGCGAACGAATCGCGTGCAGATGAAACCGCGCGAGAAGCTTCGCGTTTTTTCACGGACCCGCGGAAACTTACATTAGGACGCGCGGACGGGCGAGGGAGGAGGGGAGGAAGAAGGGAATCGGCGAAAGTACCGCGAATGCGAATCGCTCCTTTCGTTCGCCTTTTTGTCCGGGTCGTTCGGCGGAACGCAGTCGCGGCGATTTCCCTTACAACGGAATCGATCGCCATCGATCCGTGACGGTAGCACGCAACGCGAGGAAACGAGATAACAAGCGCGTCGCCGGCGGTTCCGTGTGTTCCCCGAGCGGGCTCTTCTTCCTTTCTTCCGTCTTTAGCGCTTTTCCGTCCTTAACGAGGCACGATCGCCTTCGGCGCCTCGTTTTCTCCCTCGACTGCCGGATTAATCCATCAAAGCTGTATCCGAATACGCCTGGCGGCGCTTCGTCGCGACGAGAGCGAAGGAACGAACGAACGAACGAACGAGCGGGCCGCCGCGTTTGCTTAATTGGGTAAATAGATTTTCCTCGCCCCGTCTCGCCATCAAATCGTTCCCGAGACGGTGCTCGTGTAACGAGCGAGAGCGCCGCATCGGTCGTCGATACACAAGGCCCGCGCGCGCGCGCGTGCACAATTAATTCACGCGCCCGTTGCTTGTCCCTCCGCGAGGACGAATTTCCTGCGAGCGTGGCTCGGAAGCTCGCCGACAGACCGAAGAAAAGAGAGAAAGAGAGAGAGAGAGAGAGAGAGAGAGAGAGAGAGAGAGAGAGAAACAGAGAAGAGGAAAGTAATAATACTGACGAGCGCGCGACGAGAAATACCGCTTATCGCGGAAAGCGCCGCTCGGGATTTCGCCGTCAATTGCCCTTAAGTGTACAATTGTTGCTATCACCTCAAGTAATTTCGTTCTATACATTTACAGGATGCCGTTTTGTGTTTTGCGAGTTGGAAAATGAATCGGAAAATTGAACGACAAGAGAAAGAACAGATCCGAGAAATGTATCGCTGAGACACAAAGTAGATGAGAGAGAGAGAGAGAGAGAGAGAGGCACTCTTCGTGCGTCAGCGATCCACGAGTGAAAAAAATTCAGGGAATCAGGCTGATCTTCTCCTGGCTCGGGACGGATTTTCGTCGTGAAAAATTCTCTCTCCCTCTCGCACACACGCACACACACACATACACGCGCGCGCAGCACAAAGCTTCCTCTCGATGTCGTTCGCACGTCTAATCACGCGAGCGCAAAGTTGGCGCGATCGAAATACTCGAATCTCGACGACGTAAAAACTTGCGCTAATTAGTTCGCCGCAAGTTGGATCATTAATTTTAATCAAACGCGAAGGAGCGCGAGGGAGGAAGAAAAGTCTCGATACGGAATTTTCTCGACCGCGACGACCGCTTTTCGCGCCACTCGCGCGTCATCGATGATGTTTGCGGCGGGGGCGGTGCAACGACCGCAGTTTCGGCGTCCTCCCCTCCCCTCCCCTCGCGCCGCCGCTCCAAGTGGCCGGCCGGCGCGATAAAGAGACCGCGAAACAACGAAAAACACCGCCGCGCGTCGTTCGCGGAATTACACTGGCCCGGAAAGTTTTAATTATCCGGCAGACGAGCGGCGCGGGCGCGGCGTGTTCCGCGAGCGGCGGAGTTTCCGCTCGCGGTATCGCGGCTTCGCGGCGGCACGTGCTACCGCTTTAACGAAGTTTCGCGCGCGCTAGTTTGCAGTTAGTTCCGCGAGTAAATACAATATCGCCGTGTAAGCGGATGACTTCGCCGCGGCATCGAAGCGACGTCGGCCTCCGCGAATAAAGCGCACAAGCTTCCCGGATCCTTCCCGCTCGCCGCCGAGTGAGCATTTCCTCTCTCACTCTCTGTCTCTGTCTCCGTCTTGCGCGCCGGATGCGCGGGGCGATGCGATTGCATCGGGGGAAGCAGGAAGAAAGTTTACGCACGATTAAGTTCCCATCGATCGCACGGTTGTGCGCTCTTCCTGTCGTCCGATCCGCAACCCCTCCTAGCGTGATGACGGTCATTCGGCTGAAGATTCCCAAGCGGGAATCCTTATCCGTTTCCTCATCTCGGGAAAAAGTAAACTCGCCCGTTTGCTCGCAATGTCTCCATCTCTATTAGAATATCTTAATTGGCATCCATCGCTGTTACGATTATCCCGACGGGCTTATCGAGGGAAAATTGCTTTTCCTTGTCGGTGAAAACAATAAGTTACGGTGACGGTCCAAAACTGGTTTCGGGCCGACGCGTACGTGCTTTTGCTGGTTGCGGGTGGTCGTGAATAACAACCGGCGAGTAGTCGCTCTGATATACCGTCCGTCAAGTCGAGGAAGACTTGTCGTCGACGGGATATTTTGGCGTACGTCCAGCCGTACAGCGAGCGGAGCTCGTAAGGCGACGAGAAACGACGCGCCCGCGTCGCCGTATTTTTAGCGGTGGCAAAGAAGATGCAATAAACAAAGCAGCGCCCATCGGCTTTTGTGTGCGATAAGTCTCTCGCACAAATCTCGAGAGAGAGAGAGAGAGAGAGAGAGAGAGAGAGAGAGAGAGAGAGAGAGAGAGAGAGAGAGAGACAAGACCAGCCACGGGCGATCGAAGGGCATGAGGAGAACGATTACGAGATCGAAGGGACGATAACGGGGAGAGGGACTTTGGATTCTGATTGCTTTTTAGAAAGCACTGCCGACCATCATCCCACCCCTCCTTCCCCCGGAACGGATGGGCTAACATCGTGTTCGGTGTTGTAGAGGCGTATGAATAGATACATCTAGGATGGACTTAACGAACGCAAGATGTAGCCGGTTGATTGAGTTACCCCTATCTCGATTCTCGTGTCGAGTCGATCGTAATTGCATCGTGGGCGCGTTCTAATATCTTCGCCGGGCGATTGAGAGGAAAGATCGCCAGGTAGAAGAAAGGGACTCTAGCCCCCAGAGATAATTAACTTTCCATCGTTCGACCGCCTCTCGTGTCTTATTCTCGTTATCGCCGCGCGTGCGTTTCCCATCCCGGCTTGCGGGTGATTTGCATCGAGAAAACGTCGCCTCGTTGCCCCCGGAATCTCGGGGAGGAATCCCCCTTTAATCCCCCCCCCTCCCCTCTTAAAAAGGATTAAAAAGTCGTTGTCCCGATAAGAGCTCGCCGGACGCGCGCCAGCGCCGTTAATCGAATCGCGAATCCTTCGATAGCTGGATACTTTCGAGTCCAACGGTAGACACGCGGCTATCCGCGATCTATCCCGTAAATTATTCCCGCGCGGCCCAGAATACCGTCCCATAATTTTCGTCGGCGGGGAACTTTATACCGGGGGAGGCGCCATGTCTCAGTTTTGACGCGCAGCCTCGCCTAAAGGAGGTCCAGTTATTCTTAACAGTATCCTCGCGGACGTTCGGGATGAGTTTCCGCGATCATGGTGGAATCCTCCTGGAGCGCATAAAGGGAAACCCCTCGACGTGTAACGCCTTACAAGCGCGCGCGGGGGGAGGGGAGGGGCCTTAAGGGTCGCTTGTGCTCGCTGCAACGGCGCGGAACGAATCCGGGCATTTGTATGCGCCCGGCCGCAATCCGCAGCATCCATCTCTGGCGGACGGCGTTGCTTAACCCCGTCCCTTAAAATGACGAGTCGCCTTCGTGGCCGTGGGCGCAGGGCGGCGCCCTAAAACGGCTAAAAACGGCCGCGGATCTCCGAAGTGATCCCCGAAGCGACGTGTATGCAGCGCGCATTTCGCTTGCTTCCTCGTCCCGCGAGGATGCCTCAACGATGGGAAAGCTAGAGGAGAAGCTAGGGGAGAGCGCGGGGGGTAGGGGTGGGGAGAAGAGTTACCCTTAGCGCCGAAGCGCGGAACGAAGCGCCGTCCTTCGACGGTTCGCGCTTGTGTAATTTGTGTAATTTGTGTAATCAAGCGAGTGCTTCGCGGATCATTCTCCCGCGCGCGAGTTGTCGAGCGACTTGAAGATCCATCTCGAAAAACAGCAAGTGTCGCGGCAACGAGGCAGTTGCCACTCGATCCCAGAGGACCCGGAAACAACTAATCCCCGACATAATTAACTCGCTCGACGTGCCGCGCGCCGTGCTCGGTTTGTTTTCGTTATGTCGGCTTTGAGCCACTTCCGAGAGAGAAGGAGCTTTAAAGGCCGCCGCCGCCGACGCCGGGGACGGCGTCGTGGATTTAAAAGAGCCAAGAAAGTGCTTCGGGCGAGCGGACGCGAGCGTGGGAGGAAATCCAGCGGCTGCCGACGCGTAGCATCACTTCCGGCTTAACATTTACCTTCCGCAGGACAATGCGACGCGCCGGAATCGGCGATCTGCGTACACCCCCTTTAAGCCGCTTAAATGCATTAGCTACACCGCGAAACCGGTCGGCGCGTCGCGATGTTTAAGCCAGCACGAGGGACCCAGCGAGAGAGACCGACGCCGCTCGACGAGGACCATGTTTTTCCCAGTATGCGATTAATCTCTCGTGCAATTAACCCGCCGGCGCGCGACCGCTTTATTTTCAGCGCCGCGCTAGTTTTACCGATCGCCATCCGTTTTTTCACACAACAATCCTTTATTTCTGCCGCCCCGGACCATTTTACTTGCCCGCGACAATATTTATACTACTGTTTAGAAAAAAGCTTGTTATTTTTCGGAACGGCCGCTACGATAGTGGCCAATCACAGGTTTCCATGCTCCATTTGTAGGACGCATCGAGCATCGAGCAGCGAGCCTAATAAAGTCGTAGATAAAATCGTAAAATTCAAAGGGGACAGAATTGAGGAGATGCTCAACCATCTCGATGACGCGACATCTATTTTTCACTCTTCCCGAACTTAATTTACGCTTAAGCACAGGAGTCGGCGTGTGC
The DNA here is from genome assembly GCA_020341155.1 of Eciton burchellii. Taxonomy (NCBI): domain Eukaryota; kingdom Metazoa; phylum Arthropoda; class Insecta; order Hymenoptera; family Formicidae; genus Eciton; species Eciton burchellii. The sequence continues at coordinate 1,815,535 of JAHMML010000012.1, read as the reverse complement.
CGACTTTTCGGCGGCCTCCGACTCGGCGGAACGTAAAGAGGCGAGAAAAAAGGGAAACGGAAATTAAACGCTTAAACTCGCTGTCGGAATAACGTTCGCCGGAATTCGATTCGACCCTGGCCCGCAAAACGCATCGAGCTTGCCGAAAGACAGCGATCGATCGACAGCGCTTGTCGCGAATGTCGCTTTGTGAAAAGTTAAAGTAACTCTGAGATCCGCGGAACGCGATCGCGCGTGCTTTTCAACGTTTCGCGGCAACGTGTAGCTGCGACACAAATGACGACGTCAACTAAACGACACTAAAGACGGATCAGTCAACTAAAGAAGGTCGGCCGCGCTTAATTTCTCGGAAGCGATCTTTCGGAATGCGAGAACGCGTCGCACTCGCGGATAAATCGCGTTTTTAATGGCGGAATTATTCTTTCATTCACGATGAATATGCAAATGTAATTTCTTCGTTGACTTGTTCGCCTTGATACAATTCGCAATAGCGTTCGTTGAGTTTCAGCTTCGTCGTTCGCGACTCGCTTCCAAATCGTCAAAGTGATCGTTGCTTTGATTTCCAACATCGTGCGGCTTCTTCGTGTTTACGAACGAAGGACACCGATCGAGATATAAACGCTCGCTCGAGATGCTTCGCTCCTTTTCAAACTCGAACATCAAGTTTTGCACGTCTTCAATTTCGCGGATAGACATTCCGCGTTCTTCGCTCGCGAAAGAAACGACAACGGAAGCACAATGGAATTACGCAATCGCGGACCTTTGCACGAGTTCTTTGCCGATCCATCGATGATACGTCATTAGGACGGACGCAGAATTCGATCAGGATCTACAAGAAGCCGATTCGCCATTGTTTATACGCGCGGATAACAAAATGTCCACCGCTGACGCGCGTTACGAATTTTTAGCACATCTCTTGGAATCGCGGCGCATCGAAGAAAGCCGATCGGCAAGCAGCCGTTGAAACGACTCGCACGGCGATCGGCGAGTACAAAGCGACGAGAGCGAGGACGGATTTTACGCGGCCGGCCTCGCGGGATGAAAAGTCGCGGCAGCAATAACGTCGTCGTACGTAATTAACGTAATGGCTCGTCGGGAGAGTGCCGCGGTCGGCCATTACCGTAACGATTCGCCCCGTAATTCATTCCAAGTAAGATCATTCCCAGGCTCGTTTCCCATCGCCTCGACCGGCTCTGGGAGGAAACACGATAATCGCTCGTTGCGCGCCTACGTGCGATCCTCGATGATACGTCGGTGCGACGAAACGAGGAAGGGAGGAAGAGAGCCCGATTCCACCCTGGTTCGTTGACTTCTGCCGCCGAAATCGCCTCCTCTCTCTCTCTCTCTCTCTCTCTCTCTCTCTCTCTCTCTCTCTCTCTCTCTCTCGCGCGCGCGCGCGGCCATCGACGACCACTCACTCGCGTTCTGTGTTCGTGATCGAGGATGCTCCGCGTGGGTGACTCGACTCGATCGATAGCAATCGAACGACGAAGATTAAGAGAACGCCGGTGTGCCCCGGTGTAAAATGATACTCCGCGGGTATCATAAAAAGGGGATGAAAAGAAATACACCTTCAGGTGGAGGTAGGTGCTTGACGGAGTACAAGTACAAGCGTGAGCAGGATTGCTCGGCGGAGCCGAGGTTTCGGGCAGGCGCAAGCATGCGCCGAAATTTATTCTCAACTACTCGCCCGGAGGAATCCTTCGCCTTTCGTATCTCCGTAAACCTTAAACCTGAGTGCGTTAAACCTGAATCCTCTCCCAAACCTGCGAATGGCGCGATGACGTCGACCGAATCGCTGCACTATCAATGCAATCGCTCGCCTCGCGAGTGACTTAATCAGCTATTCGATGAATAGCTCCGAGAATCAGTAGCGCATAACGCGTCATTGGCGTTCGCGTCATTGAGTTTCGATTCATCGAGGACGGATCGACTGCGTCGAGACTGCCCGGCTTCTCCAATTTATTACGTCAAACGCTCTACGTCTGATGTCTTTGAAGCAGCGCGAAGGAAACAGAAGAGCGTCGATCTCGCGCGCTCGGAAGCAAAATATCAAAATTATTTCGCAATTATTTCGGAGCCTGCTTTGCTCCTTCCGGCATTCGGCGAGCCTCGTTCCGCGAGATTCATCACCGGTAAAGGAGAACGCAAAGGACGGAATCTGGGGGGGGGGGGGARGGGGGTRKSGCCGAATGTATCGCCATTCGCGCTTTCGGATTATCGGTAACGTTAACACGACCGACCACTACGGTATCGCGGCTCGTTCCTTGGCGACGATCGCGGCGTACGCTGACGCGAACGTGCAATTCGAGTTGCAGCTCGTTGACTCGCTTAGCCGAGCGCTTAGTGGCTTATTATTCCAAAGCACATAATGAGTCGACTGGCGAGCCCCGTGTTTGGTACACGTGATTCGCCGGCAACAAATTCGCCGCGCTTATCTCGTCGAGAGGCATGGCATTACGGGATATTACCGGCAAACAGTATCGTGTAACTGCGTCGTAATACGATCGCGGATACGATACGAGTGCGAGCGCGAAGATTTGTTGGAGCGCGCCGCGCGCCGCGCGCGAACACTCGCCATTACGGCCAAGTGTAAACAAAGGCATTGATAAAACGGGATCCCTGAAACTTTCTCGTATTAAGGTTATTGAAACCGATCGCCTCCTCGTTGTTTTTTCCCCGCGTCGCGACGCGAAATTGTGAAAGTTTCGCGCACAAATTCTCTCTCTCTCTCTCTCTCTCTCTCCCTCCTCGCTCGGGCGTAACTATCTTCCTAAAAACCGAATTATTCAACTCGGCGTAACTCGCGAGCCCGCCCCCCCCCCCGCCCTTCCACTCTCAACGAATTTCCCGATAATTCCGCCGAGCGCGCAATCAATGTGCTTCCAGCGAATCGTTCTTGTTGATTAACTGTCCGCGAAAAATCCGCCAGACCCCATTAAATCGCTAAGGACATTACGTATCCGCGTCCCGATTCCCGATTATCGATCGCGCGTTCGAGACGCGCGCGTCAGATTAAATATTAATTCCTAATTAGCCCGCGGACACGCGGTTTTTCCTTCGCAGGACCGGCAGAGATTTCCGATTCCGGAGAATCGACTTGCCGTTATTTGCCCGCTCGATCGCCAGCTTCCGCCAGGCAGAGTCTCGTTCCTTCACGCCGGTATATCATCTTTATCTCGGAGTGGCCGAGGGAGGCGAATATACGGGGGCGATCTGCTCGGCAGATAGTTAAAGGCAGTTTGGCTGCTGTGTAACTACCGTTCGATCGGCGAATGGATGGAGAGGATACGCAAGGAGGGCGCGCGCTCGTAATATCTCCGCTTGTAAACTCCCGGGCCATCCGCGACGAGAGTTGGCAGCCGGCTCTGCGCGAGAAAGAGACGGCACGATCGTGTGTAGCGGGGGGAGGGGGGGGGGGACAGGGACGCGGCGGGACGCACTTTCCGCTCGAGGAATCTCGCAAACGAAACCAATTTCCCGCCGGTCGCGGACCTCCGACCCTCCTTCGCGCTCGCGGGGGCGGGGCGGGGGGAGAGAGGGGTCACGCCCGTGGAATCCGGCGGCATTCTTCGATTCCGCCGGCGCCTTTTAAGCGAGATCGCGCGACGACGTGTTATCGAGCCAGTCGCACGTGAACTGATAAAACTCCCGGCCGGGCGAGCTGACCTGCGAACGACAGCGTTGAAATACCGCGCCGCGTGGAAAAGATCCCCACACACTTTCGTGCTTTCCCGCCTCATCCCCGCATCGTACCGCCGAGATAAAAGGCCGCGCGCGTGGACGTTATCGCGATACGCGAGTGATCGGCTGAAGCTCGAGGCTTCAGGAATTGGAATCGTTTCTCGCGCATTGGCCTCGCGCGATAAAGGCAAGACGGAAGTAACGGGATGATGTGTGGAATTAATCGATGCTAATAGGAACAATCGTAGATCTAATTATCGGGAGCTCGTTAATCCTTCGGTAACGGCCCTTTAACAACGGCAACAGCCTGGAATACCAATTTTCACTGCACCCGGCTGCATGGCATACATAGCAAAGCGTACGCCATGGAACACGCTGATAGGGCACGACTATGCAGCTGGGTATGCCCTATAATGTCGACACTGCTGAGAAGATTCCGTTGTAAAAGGGATTCGACATTACCGGAAAAGCTTCCTCGAATTTTCTCACGTCGCGGCAGTGCCAGGGAGGGAGGGAGGGAGGGAGGGACGAGTTCGCGCGCTCTCGACGAATACTATGGGAAATTAAATAAATTAAGGCGGAAATTTCTATTAAAATGTAAATTCCTATCCCTATGCGGATTACGGCATTTTCGGGGAGGGCCGCGTCGAAAGGAAAGGTGCGTTATAAAATTCTCATTTTAATTATCCATCTCACGCACGGAAGCCACACATGAGAAGCAGCAGCAGCAGCAGCAGCAGCAGCAGCAGCAGCAGCAGTAGTAGTTAACGCTAACAAAGTGTCTCCCTTGCAACGGGACAACGCGGCGAAACGCATTTTTGCACGGCGCAAATGAAAAAAGGAAAAAGAAAAAAAGAAAAAAGGAAAAAGAAAAAGTGCGTCCTGCGCGATGGCGCAGTTGCCGGCAGTTGGAACTTTCCTGTATCGCGTGTATCGCGTGACATTTTTATTTTAATTACGACGGCGACCCGCCGTCTATCGTAAAGTTAAATGAGCCGTGCCGTTATGATGTCTGTTTCCTTTCGCCGCTATCCGTGGAAGGCGGGGAAGGAGGGGAGGGAAAACAAAGGAGGGGAAGAGGGGATTGAACTCGCCTTATTGTGATCGGCGAATGGAGCTCGTTCCGGTGAACTGAAATCGCAATCGCGATTGTTGCGAAGAAGAGTATCTCGGGAGTATCGAGTGTCTCTCGCAAAGTGGAGAAATTTAGCGTTTCACGGAAAGACTTTAAATAGGATCGCTCGACTTTAAATATCTATCGAATCCAAAAGAAGAAGAAGAAAGGCGGCCGATCGTCTTGCATCTTGGAGAAACGTTCAAACCAACGTTCAACGCCAACTACCCGGTGATTAGATCACCCGGCATCGAGCGAGGGGTGACATCCCTCCCTGAGCAGGCCAAGGGGTGTCGCGCGACGGAAGTGAATTTCCCTACATGCCGGATAGCGTTTCCGTTACATTGAAATTCAGCGGCGCTCGGCGAAGGCGTTTGCCGGCGTGAATCGTGTATATCGTCCGACGACGAGCGGAACTCAAGACGGACGACGGCGTGAATCGATATATCGACACGAGCCATTTTTTTCCGACTATAAATAGCCAAACTACGGATCCCGGATTACGAGGCACGGTTCTCTCTCTCTCTCTCTCTCTCTCTCTCTCTCTCTCTCTGTCTACCGCTTCGAATAGATACGAGTGTGATTCACGATTACCGGATACCGAGGGGACCTCCCCTCGCCGCTCCCCCTCTTACACACGCGATGTCGCGCGCGCGCGAGCGTTGACTGGTATTCGCGACAGCGAAATCGAATTCCGTATCGCTCGGGTCTCGATTTCAGGGCAAAGTCGCGGCAAATGGAGCAGAACGATAATAAGTAAACGCGAAAGGCGCGTTGATAAAACGTTGTTGATAAAAAGGCAGGCAAGAGGGATTAGCAAGTTTCTCGGTGCGTCGCGCGAAGTAAATAAACGCCGAGCTTACGAGGGATGAATGGAAAGTCCTTTTCCACGCGCGCCGCGTGAACGGCGAATCGCCGAGTAAAGCGGAAAAAACGTAACGGTTAATTTCGCCGTTCGGACGCGAGAAGAGCCGCCGCCTCCTCGATCGTCTCGCGCGAAAGAAATAACGGAATAACGTACGCGTTATTCGCGCGAAAGCCGCGAGCGCGTCCCACTTTACGCATTTGTTTTGGCCGTGCACTCCCCGACACGGCGCTCGCTAAATTTATGAATGATAAGCCGGAAACTTTAGCGTGCCGGTAACTCAGTCAAAATTGCCCGAGGAGATGAGGGAACTTTTGGCATTTTTCTCGCTGTCGCCCTGCGACGTGTATACAAGCGGTCGCTTAAAGGAGACCCTGATTGCGTTTCTCCGCGCGTCGCGAGCGACATTTCACGGACAAACTTTCCGCACGAGAGTTATTCGAGATGGAGAATCAGCGAACGTCGCGATGCCCGCGATTACGGACACCGAGGAACAGCTAATTCGTCCGCGATAAAGTAAACGAGAGCTCGACGTCGATTCCTTAAATATCAAAAGCCGGATAAATCAAAAGCGGCAGACAGCATCGACACGGCGCTGCAAACATCAAATCTCAGAGAGAGAGAGAGAGAGAGAGAGAGAGAGAGAGAGAGAGAGAGAGAGAGAGAGAGAGAGAGAGAGAGAGAGAGAGAGAGGAGAAAATGGAACAAAAATCCAGGAGATTCGATTAAAACTGGATCTCATCCGCTCGCCCGCGCAAGAGATGAAACTCGGATGATCGCCAGGTCAATAACGCAATAACGCGTACATCGGGCGGGTCGCGCTCTCGAGAGGCTTCGTCGACCGCTCGCTGCGACGAGCGAAGATGCAAATTTCCAAGCCGCGTCGGTTGCTGCTCGCGAGCTCGATGCGATGCTCGTAAATCTCACGCTCGGCGATCTTCCGTTTCTATCGACGTTGCGGCGCGGGACGCGCGGGGCGGCACGCCGGTCCCGTCTGTTTCGGGAATAACGCTCGCGCGCTATCTGTCCCTGATACTAGCGGCAGACTGCGTCCGTAATAGGCATCCCCGAGTAATCCCCCAGCGTGACCCGGGAAAATTGAGGTGACGCGGTGGACCGTGTCCAGACGGGCCAGTCCGGCCCCGTGCCCTCGGTCAATCACGGGGATGAAGAAACATGTTGGCGGGAAGGCGACGCGATGCTCGATCCCATTCGATGAAACGAGTGGTCCACGAGAGCACGCGCGGCTGAGAGCGTCTCTTTACGTTGGTCGCGATGATATCGCGCGCGGTTGCATGTTTATGTGAAACTGTCGAGGAACCCGTTTACCCGGTTGTTCCATTGGCAAATGGAGGGAAGCACGGGATATCCGAGGATGCTCGAGAGGTACGCGAGCACCGATATGTTTCCAATTGATTTTCGTCGCCTCCAACTGGATTTATGCCGCGATGGCATTTATTCGGTCGCATATTACGCGCGGCAAAGGACGCATCGACGCCTCGCCTCGGGCGGCCAATTCGCTCCTCTCTCTGTCGCACCGACGACGCGATCGCCACGAGATTAGAGATTACGTAGCGTTCTATCAGTCCTCTCTGTCGCGCGCGTATAAATGTACGGGACGATGGTAACATGCGGGCTGTTGAGAGCGGCCAATGAGCCACGACATTCCCCGTTGGGATGGGAACGGTCTTCGACCTGCAGCATCCCGCCTACTTACGGGGAGCCATGGGATCCCTCGACGACGACGACGACGACGACGACGACGACGACGACGACGACGACGACGTCGTCGGAGAATGGAGGAGGCGAGCAAGAAACGGAGACGAGGCGAGCAAGAACGGACGGACGCCGACGCGAGAAGCGAGCACGATCTCGACGGCATCGGCGATGGGTAGCGATGGCGGCGGATCTCTCTTGAAATTGCAACGACGTGAGTCACTTTGCATGAGAATGCTTCCTTACATTATCCAGCCAGATGGTGCGATCGGTTCGACAAAGTGGTTGGATGGTCGCGGGGACGACGATTCCTTTTGCAATGCCGCCGTCAGCTGATTCAGCATCCGCGATTCGCCGAGATCCGACGAGACAGCGCACCTCATCGTAAATCTTGAAAATTATCAAAGTGCTCGCTCGCTTTGATCTTTACGACACGCTAAATTGTTTTAAACGGAGGATGTGGCCAATAGAGAGCAGCAATTGCCTGTATTGTCTCTCGGTGATCTCGGATAGACGACTGTTACACGATACGTCATACAAAGCGACGTCTCTCTTCTTTCCGAATGAGGATCATTCGCGTCGGCTCCACGTCACGTGCCGCAAATCGAGGGAAAAAAAAGAAACGGGGAAAAGCTGTCTCCCTAGCTGTCTTTGTTACGGATTCGGACCGACGATTGTCGTCTTGTGGGGCTCTCGAACGTTCTCGAGGCTATATCGCGGATTCGGAGAGACGATTGTTCTCTCGTAAGATTCCCGAACGTTCTCGAAGCAGAGGACTCCTGGGTACGARCACGTAAATATAMATATTAGCCGAAGACTCGTGCCCAGGAATGTTGTTATCGTTCGTTTTTGTAGTGCGGTGGGAGACGGGTGCCTAGTTTGCTTCGATCCGCAGAGAAGTAACGAGAGACACAGTCTCTCGAGATGTCGTGCGAGATATCCGAGGCAACGGTCACTCGTACAGAGTAAGCATCGACATCTTTATAACTGTTAATTCGTTTGCCAATTAAAGAGGATTGTTGTATATTCTACGACTCTGGTCTTTACTCGTCACGCTATCCTTGAGTCGGCGAATAAAATAAATATCTAAACAGTGTTGGAGCGAATTTCTATCGAAGGCGCGCCAACAGTCTTCTCTTTATATTCCTTAACCGATTGGCTCGTAATAACATCGCAACGTAATAACCATGATTATCACCGCGGGATTTACAGGATAATCTGGAAACGATTACACGCCGATCGAGCTGAATGTCTATCCGACATGCGACCTAAATTGTTCCATTCCGCTTGACAAAGTGTCTTCCGTCCCGCGCCCGCGTCCGTGTCCGCGTCCATACGAACGCGACTTGCGAAATATTTCTATCCGATAGGCAAGAGCGTAAATCACCGCGGCGATTCCGGAGACGGTTATAGCGCTTCCGTTGGAGGCGGCAGTTTCTCAAGTGAGCCGCCAAATGCCGCGTCCGTCCGAGTTTCCGTTAAATCGTCTCGGATTTTCCGGCATATTTTCGGCGGGCTATTCGTACTCTGTGCTCTCCGTCCGTGGCTCTGCGTTTCTCGAGAGGCGAACATCGCTCATTCCTGTTTCTTACTCGTATCTTTGCCCGCGCCTCGAGGCTCTCGCGAGTCGCATATCCGTCGCGAAGTCGTTCTCGGGACTTTGGCGAGTAAATCATAACCGTATATCCTCCTTGCCCCGCATCGGCGTCACGAGGAAATACGATCACGAGGAATGCGCCTCTGCGCACGTTTACTCGTCGCTCGGTTAACCATGAATAATGTGACGAAAGTTTCAGCGCTCCATAAAGCAGTCGCGAGTCCGATCCTTCATGGATCATCTCATCGGGCGGCTCTCGTTTCATCTTGGATCTAATATCGCAAAACGACAATTCGAAATCGACTCGGTTCAGCAATCACGCGATTCAGCACGTGGACAGACACACCTGTATCGAGCGGCTCGATTCCGCAATTCTGTATTTCTCGCGGCTGCGGATGCATTTAATTGGAATTGATAATCGATAGATGGGCGCCGCGATGATAAGCGTCGATCGATGATAAGCGATGATTGAATCAACGCTCTCCGGTGCTCGACTATCGATGAAATCGGAATAATTCTCCCTCGAATGATTGTCCCTCCCTTCCGCCCTGGTTGAGATATGACGATACGAGAAGGAGGAAAAATGTTGGAGGCACGTCTCGACGATCGCGCAGATGTAATTCGCGATTCGATCAAGGAGTAAAGAGAAACGGAGGCCATTATCAAGTCACAGCGCGATCAATGGGGAATGATAAACGCCTTCACGAGGCAGGAAGAACGCTCTTCACTTATCGCCTTTTCTCAGCTACATGCCGCGGCGTGGGTGTCGTTAAATATTCCGCGAAGCCCCGAAGAACAAACCGTCTCCATGCGTTGGGACATAAATTGCCTTCAGCTCTTGGTACGCCTTCTTGCTACGATATCTCGCGCTGCGCGTCCACCCTCCTTCCTCCCTCTCTGATTTTTGTAAATTGATACGTCAAGATAGCTCGCGCTCGCGATTGATCCCTTTATCCCTTTATACAATTCCAATTTTATACAATTACAATTCGACCCGTCCCTCCTGTTGTCTCAATTATTCTTTTCCGCGAGGGGCAATCGGCGGCAGCGATTTGCATAAAGAGCGGGATTTAATTTACCTCGGATTAATAACGGATCGTTTCTCCCGATCCCGAAACCGTCGAATCGGTCGATCCTTTGTGTTGACGCTCAACGGACGCGGAATGCGATTATTTAATCCCGCGCGTTCGATTTCGAGGCAAGGAAAGGTCGAGCCGCTTTCCTCATCGCCGCTGCGCCCGCTCACGATGCGGTGTGATCGCCAAAGCGGAATCGTCGATCATCGGACAATGTTGCACGCGTTGCACACATGGTGCCTGACGATTAACGATTCTTTCGCCGTAAGGCGAAAACGCTTTCTGCAGACAGAGGGACAGACAAAGAGACGACTACTACGTCTTATCGTTAACTGCCCACCGGTCCAGATCAGACCCGCTCACTTCATTTCTTCAACGAGCATCGCCGATCACGATCTCGCTCCCGTTGATCGCGATAACGTGCCGTTTCGTTTCGTTTACTCATCGATCGAGGCGGGCAATTACACGCGCGCAGGTACTAATGAATCACGCGCGCGTGCAATTGCAACCTGGCGATCGGGAACAATGGGAACGTGCATGCAGCCAGTCCGAAGTCACTGCCGCGGATCGGCATGGCTCGACGCTGGCGCTGAGATCAAACCGTTTCCTCGATTGTGTGCCGCCAAACACCCATCCGCCGCTCCGGAATCGCCGCATTAAGCGGCTACGCGGCCTAGAGCGCGTTACAAAGCGTTCGATCGGATTAAGCGGCTAATAGGCAGTCTATAATAATAATCTGGACGTAATAACGTGGTATTACGCCGGGGATCGATCCGCGCACCGTATAATTTCGTCGCCCCGTGGTCACACCCGTTCCTCTTCTCCTCTTCTTCCCTCGCCCTCCCTGCCCTGCCCTGCCTCGCCGAAAGGGACCCACCTTAAATCTGCTTTTTGCACATTCTCGAGCCGACAAAAAAAAAAAAGAGAGGAGCATCGGTGTTGTGCAACCTATCCCGACGCTGTCGTTCGAGTCTCCCGAATGCTCGTTTTGTCCTCTTCATCTTCTTTGAGAGAGAGAGAGAGAGAGAGAGAGAGAGAGAGAGAGAGAGAGAGAGAAAGAGAGAGAAGGGGAGAGGCTTGTATTATTGTCTTTTCTTTTTCATCGTATCGTCCCCGATGCGACTGGCGTTAAATGAGCCCCGTTGACCGTCGTAACGAGAGCGATTTAATTATTGAGCACGAGTAGCATGTGATTGCAATTGATGAATTATGCAGCTGCTAATGACATCGTATTGTGTTTACTTAATGAGTCATATAATTTGTATAATATTATTAATCGCGGATAATACGCGGATACATGATTTTTACTTGCACTTGATAGCCATTCGAGCTTCCGCGTTAAAGTTGGGGGACATGAGAAGAGATCCAAGTGCCGGATGATTCTTGGCGGTGGAGCGTTCGAGCGCTCGTCAATAATACAAATTGTATTCCTCGACTGACTCGATGAATAAGCATGAATAAACGACATTCGTAAGTGTCTGCTGCTGCCTCGTTTGATTCGCAACCGTAAATTGCTGCCGATATCCGTCGGCTTTAAGCCAAATATACAAGTCCCATTTCTCGCATTCCTCTGAAGGAATCCGCCGGCCGAGGATTGCGTTTCATTATCCGCGAAAAGAAAGTAGGGAAAGTAGAGAATAAGAAGCCGTAAGATCGCACAAAAAGCCGCGCTCTGCTTGTCTCTCGCCGGAATTGAGACTTTGCTTTTATCTTCGTCGAGAGGTGAGCTCGCGTTACGTCGGCTTCGTAAAAGAGGAAGTTACTCCCGGTAACCCGGCATTATAATAACCCGAGATTTAATTCGCCGTTATCGGTTCCGCTGGTAATTTCATGCCCCGCGCGATATCTCGATCGTCTCGCGTACACACGTACAAACGCGCGCGCGTGCAAGAGAGAGAGAGAGAGAGAGAGAGAGAGAGAGAGAGAAAGAGAGAGAGCCTCTCGCTCGATAGTTACGTGTTTCATGATGGCTAGATATCTGCCGAGTGCACGGGTCGATAGCGTACCCTCTCCGCCGCCATGGGAGAGCGTACGCTAATTTATTATAGCTTTCGGGGGATTTGATCCCTAAACACTATCCGCTCTCGGCTCTCGCTCGCGCCGCGCTCCCATAATCTCTCTATCTTCGACAGTCCTCGGCGTGAAAGCCCCTTTCGAAATCCCAGGTAATCGTCGCGGTCCGTTCCTCGGACGATGCAGGCATTCGCTCGCGCGCGCCAGCACGACTCTCCCAAAGTGTTTTCCCAACGCTATTAAGGGCAATGGACCCATTTTCGGTTAGACACGCTGATGAAAGAGTTTAGTTTAGGGAGCGCAGCCACGCTCTCGCGTGGCAGCAGCCACACAAAACTATCCACCAGTGAAATTTCCGCCACGGACGATACCGCTCTCGTCTCTTTGCCGCGAGAGCATACGAAAATTCGATGCGCTTGAGCGACATTTTTTTTAAACGAGGTTTATACATGCGATTGAATCAGGACGCAGAGGCGAATTGAGGTTCCACTGAGGGAAACGGAACTTGTTAGATACACGTATCCGCCAATTTGCGTGTTCCATTGAACGTTCCGCTCGCGCGGAAGGACCGAGATACGTAAAGATGTCCGATACGTAGCATTTCTGAAAACATCCCTGCCTCGGAGGAATACATTCCGCGAGATATTCCGAGATGTATATCTTCTCGGATCTCCGGCATTCCCCGCTGGCTCGCATTCGAGGCGATCTCGAGGCGAAGAAGACGAAAACCAACCGCGATTAACGACGCTGTCGCTGTCTCCAGAATCGCCTGCGACTCTGGGAGGGCAGATTAAAGACTAAAAACGCGCTAAAATTATCGCGAGTCATTATCGAGCGCGACCGTTCCGCGACAGTCACAGATCGATGTCTCGCGCGATCCAACGCGCCAATCCCTTCCTCCCCCTCATGCTCTTCCTTTTGTCCGAGTCTCGCGAGCCTCGTTCTGCCGATCGGTATCTCGACTGGAGCGAATTCCGACCGCGGACTCGGCGATTCCGAGGATTTCTCCATCGAGGCGAAAAATCACTTAACCGAAGATCTTATCGTCGCGCTCATCGGCGAACGCCGCGCCGCCGTCGATATTCCGTCTGGCGCGGATTCGCGGCTGCAAGCCGCGATAAAGATCCGATTTCCACGGGCCGCAATCGGAAAAGACACGCCCGCCTCTCCTCTCCCCCGTGCGATTATTCTTATCGACTATCTCCAATAAAAGGCCCCGCGAGGCCTCCTCGGCTCGTCCGCAATCAGATTTACGCATCCGGAGAAAACAAGATATGCATATATATATATATATATATATATATATATATATATATATATATAAAGAATGAAACGTTTTATTATTTAATAAATTATCATTTATTACTCAACTATTTCAACACACACAAACGCGCGCGCGCGCACGCATGCATGCGCACATTTCGTTCGGCATGTCTTTATTTTCCGAGTATCTCCCATCTTAGTTTTCATGTCACTGAAAATTCATCATCATCTATCGTGACCTATCGTTTATCAAACATTTGTTTACGACGTACCTACCAAGTAGACTTAAATTAAAAGTCTATTTAGAATCTTCTGAAGATTCTTTTTTAATTGTTTATAATTAAAAAGCTATTTATAATGTTTCATCCAGGAAAAATCGTGTTTCAGCGGAGGATTATGTACCAAACACGTCCGACGTGAAATCCCTCTCTCCCTTATTGAAAAAAGTTAATTAATTTCTTCCTATTTAGTATAACATAGAATAAAATACTTGTAAAATAAACGCGAGCTTGCAAAGATCTCGTGTCGATACTGTGAATATTCCCATCGCTACGGCTTTCTTTGCACTCTGGGGAAGCTCTCCCGTTCCATATTTCAATAAAGAATGTCATTATCGTCACGAGAGAGAGAGAGAGAGAGAGAGAGAGAGAGAGAGAGAGAGAGAGAGAGAGAGAGCGGGGGGGGGCGCGGCGGCGCGGGGACGGAGAAGAGTAATTATATTCATCGTACAAATATTTTCCTCGTAATCTTCATGCCTCATTATATCGCATAAGAGACTTACAACTCGAATACCCGGAGAATACATTTTTCCCTCCTTTCTTTGTACTCGACCCGCCTCCTCTACCTGCCGTTACCCTTCGACCTCTCGAAGCTGCCGGCGGCTACCTTGTTTTCGTATCTTCCTTTTTCTACTATCCCCTTCCTCCGCTTCCGTCCTCCTCAATGTCTCGTCTAGCCGTTCGCTCTCGACCGCCCGTATTTTCCCCGTAGTTTGTCCACCGTACCAATAAACCCGGGCGGGAAGCGAGCAAGGGGGCGTATGCCATCTTGTCTCGTTAGGCATGGACCCGCTTCAAGATGACACGCGGGTAGGACCCGACCATGACCAAGCCTCGAAAATTAGGCAGCAACGTCGGCCGACGACGTTCGGGTTACTGTCGCGCGTCTATCGCACACGGAAACGCGACACTCGGTGGATAATTTACGAATAACTCGCTTCGATGAAACGGATAAAGCCTCCCTCGCGAGTACTCGAGGCTCCCTTAACGGATTCGATAACGCCCTGTCGCTTTCGCCCAGCTGGCGAGGTAAATTTGTAATCTCGTTGGAGGAGAAGACCTCATCCCGCAGATTCTGCTTCTTTCGTAGATCGAGATCGCGACTTGATTTTGAATTAGCGCCAAGCGACGACGACGACGACGACGATGACGCGATCCCCGGAAGAAACAATGTCGTCGACAATGCGCGAGTTCTTCAGTGGAGTCTGCTGGCTGGATTATTCCTTCCGGCGATTTCTATGGGCGATTCCACGGCGACTTCTACAGCCCTCTCCTGATGGGCTAACAAATGGACTTTTACATCCACTCCTGGCGGGAGAGAATCTTGGCCCACTTTGCACGTCCTCGCGGCAACAAACTTTCGGGATTTAAGAGAGTAATTGCGATCGCGGATAGTAGGTCGGGTCGACCTACCAATAAATCCGAATGCTTCGCGCTTCGAGGAAACCGCGCCCGATCCTGGGAGAAAGCGCCACTCGCCTACGCGCTATCGCTAATAGATCCGTGGAACGGTTTTATCAGGAAATCGGACAAAGCGTTTGCTCCTTCCGCTGCTTATCATCGCCCTCCGATATCCGAGTCGATTAGATTAATTAAGCCCGACAACGATCTGCTTTTCACTTTACGCTGAATACATCATGTTTAATCTGCGCCACAGGTGGTAAGACACGACCGCTGGGGTGAAAAGTAAGACGACGATTGAGCAACGCTCATTGGCGAGGTTGATCGAGAGATTAATTAGTCGACGAACGAGTCGCTTCGCTGTCAGATCAGCTTTTAGATCCTCGAGCTGGCATTACTCGTTCTTAATCGGGAGAAAGTCATACCTGTTGATGACCTGTTGTCGGAAAGGCGAGAGGAGCTCGGGGGATGCCGAAGCTGGCGGGGGAGACTTCATGGGACGCAAAATAAGAGCGCGCGATTCGATCCGCGAGATCCGCGTGTGATACATCTTGCGGAAAGCGATAAAGATGTCGCAAGGTAAATAGAAATTCGATGCATCCAGCCGTGGCATCACGTAATTACTCGGTAATTACGCGATGAGTAAAAAGAAACTGAAAACTTGAGTAAGAGCCGAGTCTTGCCGGGAGATTAAATTTTCATCTCGCGAATGCGGCAGCAACCACGAGCTGACATTTTCCCCGATTCTCCGTCACGAGGACTCGGCTAACGCAACGCTTCGCGTTTCCGAGCCAGCGCTGCTGTTCTCTTGCGCGCTCGAAACGCACACGTCGCGTAGTTAGCGATGTTTATTATGCACATTTGCCGTTTTAATTGAAAGCAACGCGCGCGCGTTGCACGACGCGAGTGCTCGCGGGCTAAACGGAACCGGTCCCGGCGAGCGGCGAGCGTTGTCGCGCTTGTTCGGCGCTCGTCGAGACGCCCGTAACGCCGTGGAATGCGAAATGTAATTACAAAAGTATCGCGCCGGAGGGGTCAATCTCCAATTGAACTCCAATTCAGAGCGACCTCGGGCCGGCCGATCGCCCGATGCTGAAACGTCGTAATGTCGTCGTACGACGAGTTCTTGGTCCGGCAAACCGCATTTGGTCAAGTTTGCTCCTGCGGCACTGCCAAACGTGCAGTATCCGCGATTGCGAGCAGGAACATTTCACTCCAGCTACGATTACATCTACGGAGCTCGCCGTGCCGCAGATGCGGATCGCGCGCGCGCGCGCGCGCGCTACCGAATTTCTTGTCGAGTACGATGTCTGGAGTTTCGTCGTGATTTTGTTCGAAAAACTGCTTCCCCCGATATGATTTGCGGGCGCATGAAACGATTCCGCACGAGCGCGTCATTCCCGCCTCTCTCTCTCTCTCTCTCTCTCTCTCTGTCTCTGTGATATAAAACATTTTGTCCGGCAAATGCGGGTTACATAAATTCCATTATTAAAACATTTTTCCGTAAGCGTTTCGCGTAAATGTTAAATAAAGTTAAATAAAGAGCTTTATTCGCAAAAATGTATTCGTATCCGAGATGAAACGGAATCCGCGATTAAGTGTATGATATTTATGTAAAGGATCAATCGAAATTGGTGGAAAAATCTCTCTCTTTCTCTCTCTCTCTCTCTCTCTCTCTCTCTTTCCTGTGGCTTTTATGATAATTCATACGAAAAGGAAAAAAGGACGCTGAATCGACGTCCTTTCGATTGTAGAGAGCATTGAAAATGTTATTGATCTCTTTGCACGAATATATTTATGACTCGCCTCCATCAGTATCCCGCGTTCTCCACATAACCCGATTTTAAATTCAAAACAGCAGATATAAAAAAAGATATAAATTCGAGTCGCTCTGTACGCGCTGTATGCGCGCCTGCGTTTCTACAGAGTGACGGTGTATCCTTGCGAGAGGGAAGAACATAGAGAACATTCTCGATATGATGTCGGAGAATGCATACGTCTCCGAGATCGTTCGAGCGAAAGAGAGAATGGGGAGGAGGGGGGGGGGGAGAGAGAGAGGAAAATACATCTCCAGAGGCCACAAAATAGGATTAAGTGCGATGTGCGACGTGCGAATCGATATATGCACTCGTTGCGCGAACGCGTCGTCGATAACACGGCCATCGGAACTGGAAATGGAAACGAAGTTCCGTCCGAGTGTCAAGTCAGTCGATTCTGTAACGCGTTCCGTCCAACCCGACGAAATCGAGTTCGGCCAAGTTTAGCAGATTGGGTTCCAGGACGTCGCAGTTCCGGCCTCGCGCGCTGGCACCGTTGAAAGGGTCGCGCTGATCGCCGTACAAGCGGACGGATGTTGGGCGATATCACCAACACCAAGTTGGTCCTGCGAGTGTCCTCCGGAGGATCGACCCGCTTTTATCCCCGGGATCTCCTAACGACCGGCTCTGCTTCGAATAGGAGTCGCGCGCGCGCGCGCGCGCGCGCGACCGGATCCGGCAAGATGATCGCGATCGGAGGGCGAAATCTTCGCGGTTTATTCCTCGCTGCGGATCTCGCAGTTTCGGCCATCCGGCTCGCGTCGCACGTTGATTACGCGCGCGTTGCATCGACTCTTCGACAATAACGCTAAAACACGCGACTCGTTCCGCACCGGCTGATGCGATTCGCGGAGAATTTCTTCGGCGGGAATTCGGGGCAATTCGGATAACGCCGTTCCAGATGAACGTAATTCAGAGAACGGTCCAACACTTTAGAAACGTTCCGAGACGGGACGTTACTAATTCCCGAGCCGAGACGCAGCTGTCGCGTTGGATCCTCGGAAAGTATCAGGCGGCAGAGGGAAAATCGTACGATGTCGCCCGTATGTCGAAAATCGTACCCGAAAAAAGGATTAACATTGCGCAACGATTGATCATTATATGTAAATAATACTGATATATTATGCATCAAGCTGAACGGAGTATATTTCCAACTCCGGGATACATTATGAGAGATTACGTCTAAATGTATCGAGCACCTCGAACGGAAGGGCGAGCGTTCATAAATAATGCATGAAAGCTCGTGCGTTCGATCGAGCGCAAGCCATCGGACGAGATTTTCGGTAAATCGTCTCTGTGCGTGTTGCCGAACGAGGAACGGCACGCCGTGTTCGTGGGCGTTCGAGTATGACGCTCCCGGACCCGGATGCTGTTTTCGCTGACGCCACTCGCTGGACCGCTCGCGACGATTACGCGGCGAGAAGCGGCTAAACTGATTTCGGCGAGGTTTAACGGCGAGGAACCGCGTCGTTAAGTCGTCCGCCGGTCGACGAGATGCGTAAATTATGTACAACAGGTAGTTGCGTAGGTATCTTGGCCGCGATAGAAGCCAGGTACGAGCAGAGTTCCCGCGACGACGCAGCGAGCACTCGCGCTCTTTCTCCGACGTTTTCAGCGCTCTCTTGTCTCCTTCTTCTCTTCGTCTCTCGCCGAGGTTTCGAGCGCGACGCAAGTTAAATTACGTTTACGATTCGCGGCGAACGTTGACGGAGCCTCGAGGAACACGCTCGGCAAACGTTAACGAAGGCCGGTTTGCGCGCGAGCGCATTGCGAGGGGAACGGGGAACTCCGGGCGGATAAGTTTCGGTAAAAAGACTACCGCGAACGCTGATGATGTTCACCGCTAAAACGGGGCCAATTTGTTGGCGCCTCCTCCTCCTCCTGCAGAAACGACGATTTTACGCGCGCGCGCGGAATTGCAAGGCTGATTATTCAACAAATTGTCATTTTTGTGACGGAGAAACCGGCCGTATCGGTAATCGTATGCAGATTCTCTTGATCCACTGATTTGAAAAATAATGAAACGGACGGGACGCGTCGCCATTTTCATCGCGAAATATTTCAAAAACAGTTTTAGCGCGCATAACCATGCGTGTGCGTGTGATATGTTTTTATATAAAGTTCGATCAAAGTTGAATGCAAAACAGATATGAAATGTACACATGAAAATTATTGTATGGAAATGAAGCGGTATTCAGATGTGCGTGTATAAACAACGGAATCATTTATTTTAATTGTCGCAGATATTTAGTTAAAACCATGTTTTTTCATATAAAAATATTTCCGCGGATATATCATCGCGGATACGAAGGAACGACTCTCCCTCTCGTTACGTCACATCAGCAGACACGTAAGATACGCATCAAGGCTGATACGATGTAATGGCGCGGATAATACACGCTCTAATGCTCGTAAAATTATCCCTTCGATGATTTATCGAGGCGCCTTAATTAGGAAGCGTGGCATGATCCATTAAAAACCGCGGGGCGTACGGGATATAAATCCACCAGTACTTCATCATCCGCGATACAATCGAAACATTAAGAGACGTGCCTGAGATACGCTCGTGACAGCGCAGAACAGAACGTGCAAACTGAGAAATACGAGCGATCAATTAGCCAAGAATTAACCGACCACGTCTCTATCGCTCTCGTAAAGAGCCGCCTCGTAATAATCCGACGAATCAGCCGGTCATTTCGAACGTGTCCAACGTGTTCTGGTGACACTTGACGCGCTTGAGCGAACGGAACAGCTTTCGACCTTCTCCATTTTTTATCTTTTTTTCTCTTTTTTTTTTTTTTTTTATTGACTCGGACCAAATGTTCTTTTAACCTTGTGTCTCGATCGATTCGTCGGAATAATCGACACATCCGATCTTTTACGCCGCGCGGATTAAGTTCCGCGCGTAAATCAGGACGCGCGATTGCGCGTATTTCGATATCCGCCGAAATTGTCCGCCGCATGGCGGGGAGGGGCTAATCTCGGCGGCAATCTCTCGTTGTCTTCTGGTCGGGATGGTTACTTCGATGCGTCGCGAATTGAATTTCTACGGGCGGGTCGGTTTCCGTCGAGCTCCTCCGAGCAACGATGGGGCACGCGCGTGCGCGCGCGCGCGCGCGCGTTTTCGTCGGACGTAATCACCACATTAAATTCAATCCGCCAAACCCTGATTCGATTAATCCGGTCTCTCTCTGCGGGTATTCCTGCGTGAGTGCATGTGTGTACGTGTGCGTGCGAGCGCGGGAACTCGCCCCAGCCAGACGGTGGACAAGGACGTCGAAGGAGTCGTGGCGATCGATAGTCAAGCTGGATCTCGGTGCGATAACGCCGAGGACGAAGGTCCTCTGAAATAAAGTGCCGGCAATATAACCCGTCCTCCGCGAAGGAGGGCGAACTTAAGCCTGGGAGCTTAAGCCGGAGCGAATGATCTCGCAAGCCTTATCTCGCATCGACACACACGCACACGTACACAAAAGCGCGCCTCGCCGAATACTCGGATGCGTCCAAGTGTTGGTCTAGCCGGGGTGGCCCGGAAAAACGTGCAGGCGCGGGCGCTGAAACGCTTTTCCAGCATGACGCCGACTTTTACGGACCAATATAAATGCCGCTTTAAGACCCGGAGGTGAGAGGGCGCAAATTCGATACTCGATATCCGG
The DNA here is from genome assembly GCA_020341155.1 of Eciton burchellii. Classification (NCBI taxonomy): domain Eukaryota; kingdom Metazoa; phylum Arthropoda; class Insecta; order Hymenoptera; family Formicidae; genus Eciton; species Eciton burchellii. Next base: position 1,795,055 of record JAHMML010000012.1, on the reverse strand, counting down.
AGAGTTCCATCATTCGGGGACAACACGAGGAATTTGATTACAACGAATGCTACCGTGCGAATGCATACCGAGAGAGATTTACGCGTTCTTGCCGAGAGGAAGCTACGATTCTTCTTGCAAACACGATTCGCGATCGATTCTGTACGATCAGCTGCTCGTCACATCAAGCATGGCTGATCGAGAGTCTCGATCATTGGCGATATTGGCGTCGCTGCTTCATTCGTTTTCCATTTCGCTTCGTTATTTTATCAAGTCGGCGAAAACTTTCGGCGACTTGGAGCAATAGCACAAAGAAAAACATGTCATTAATATGCAGCGCGGTATAATCTTTCAAAACTATCGCCGTCCGCGCAAACTACCTCATGAATATAAATCACACTTGGCAACTGCTTTTCGAAGATGTTTACGAGATTTCGCGACGCGTGAATCTAGAGGACCACAAAGCGAGATGGAAAGCCAGACACCGAACGTGCTTGCTCCGTACTTGCTCGCCACCGTGTGCGCGGAACGGTCGCGGGGAGGGGGGAGAATAATCCGATTCCTTCTTAGCGATTCTGTAAAATCCACTCGGATATTGGAATGGTTCGGCTGTTACGTTAAAGTCAGATTGTCCGACCGAAAAGATGGAGAGGGAGCTGGATGAGAGAAGTATTCTTCCGGGCCGACGACTCCTTGCGGCCGCACAATGTGCGGATCGTACGATCGTTATTCGGGCTGCCGAGAAGCGACGGTGCTCGTCGGATTTAGGGGAGGATTCGTAAAAGTTTGTGCAACGTTAGCCGTTGTCATTAACTCGACGATGCCACTAAATTGAATCCGAAATGCGAATTCACGCTTCTGCCGAATTTCTGCTTCATCGTCGCGCTGGATCGCGTACGCGTACTAGTCGCGCGCGGCGCGTTTTTGACTCTCGATATCTCGAGACATATCTCGACTGTCGCGATGATGGACGATTCTCGAATTCGATTACGACTCGAATTACGACATGAATTTTAAGACACGCGAACGATCGATATCGCGCACAACGGGATTTCAAGTCGAGATTTTGCGCGGCTCTCAACGTAGGTCGGCGCGACTTGGACGAAAGTGTTTGCCGAGTCTTTCGCAATTACGCGAATCCGCGCGAACGGTCGGATGTAATTTCGGCGAAATGCCCGCCCTCGCGTAATGTAAGGAGCGACGTTATTGGATCGCGCGCGGGTCCGCGCGTATTTTCATGCGCGGCATCGTATCCCGCTTTTTATCCAGCCCCGAAATATCTCACGGCGCTTAAAGGTTAAAAATGCCCGTAGCCGGCGGAAGCCCGGCGGAAATTTCCGCGCGCAGTTTATAGCCGGCTGAATTATGCTCTTTCGCGGATCGTTTCGTTCGCGCGACGGCGTCTGTTCGCGTTCGAACGAGCAAAACGGTCCGCGTCGCGTCGTATATCACGCGTCTTTTTCGGCGGAAATCTCGGCGCGCGCGTTCCCGTATCACGGAGGGTCGATGAGAATGCCGGGGGTTGGTATACACGGAACGAAGGGGAGCCTGGATATCCTGTCGCGCTTTTCCTATTCTCTTCTCTCTCTCTCTCTCTCTCTCTCTCTCTCTCTCTCTCTTGCTTTTGTTCTTTCCTTCCTTCCTCCTTTCTCTTCCTTTGGCTCCTTCCTTCCTTCCTTCCTTCCTTCCTTCCTTCCTTCCTTCCTTCCTTCCTGTGCTTTCATCGCGCTTCGCATTCCTCTCTCCGCGCCGCCGCCCCCCCCCCCCCCCCCCGGCTCCCTCTCGTCGCGCTCTTCGAGCGCAGTACAGCAGGTTTATTTTATTTCCACGGATATCGCTCGCTGACAGATGCTGCCGCATCGTCGGAAAAAGTCTCGGCTTTAAGCACGTGCTTCAGCACATTGCGCGGTCGTGTGTACGTGCGCGCGTGTACGGGTGTGTGTGTGTGTGTCACATCTACGTTCTGGCAGCGTGCCAGAACGGAAATACGACGGGACGAGATGCCCGAACGGCGAGCATATCCGTGAATCAACTGTGCGCATCTACCCTTAACCTTAACATCGCGCCGGTCGAATGCAACGTCTTGTCGGTTTATTGAGCTCGTTAGCGTTTTCCCTGCCAACTTGGACTTGTTTCTAGAGACGCGCAGCGACCGCAAAGCGGATACATCGCAGGACTGTGCGCGACTGTCCTCGTCGCTCATCGGCAAGCTCATTCCGAAAGGGGCGTTTTTACTCGGATCAAATCATGCTTCTCCTCGACTATCCGCTTATTCTACTTTGTCGGCGGTCTTGTCGGCGTGGTAATCGGCTAACTAACTGCTTCGATAAGGCTCAGACGACGCTCCTTTCCCCCTAATAAACGTCGATAAACGTCCGCCGCCCCTCTCCGCCCCGTTCCTTCCTTCGGCAATAATAAACCGGGATTTCATCGGGATAACACGGCAAGTTGTCGCGTGCCAACACGCTCGGCTTCTTGCTCTAATTAAATCAATAAATCGCGCGCGGAGGCTCGATAAGAATCCTCGGCATTCGCCACCGCGCCGCGGTCTCTCTCCTCTCTTTCTCTCCCCCGCCCGCCTCTCCCAGTTCGGCGTGTCGCCAGCCTTTCTCTCCCGTGCTCTACATTCATTCTCCTCCCTTTTCGATCCCGCTACCTTCTTAGCGCGACGTTTAACCTTTAGGCAGCGCCCGAGAGTAAGCGCGGGAAATTGCCATCCGCGGCGGAATCGCGGCGGATAAGCGGCGCGTTCCGTTTGATCGTGACGCTGCCACGACGTGGCGCTCAGGAATGGCAATATAGCGGCGTTGCAAACGTCGACCTTCGCCGGATTCGCCGGAATTCGTTTAAATTAAATCCCGCCCCGACGCGGACAGATAGAGAGAGAGAGAGAGAGAGRGRGRGRGAGGGGGGGGGAGTGGAGGGGGAGAGGGGGGGAGATAGCGCACGCAAAAGCGGCGAATTTAGCGAGCCAGCGGAGAAAGTGTGCGTTTCAAATTCGCTCCGCCGCAGCCGCTGCCGCAACACGACGGGCGAGGGGAAAAATCCGCTATCCGGCGAAAAGCGGAGAAAGTAGAATGCAAATAAACGTCACGTTGGTGTATTTAGTTGGAACGGTATGTAGCCGGCCGGAATAGCGGACCGGACCGCTCGTAATGCCGCTGTTCAGCGCGACGATACTTGGCAACAGCCAGGCACTTTGTTTCCCGAGACTCCAAAATAAACTGTTTTCCGAAATGAAGTGTTTTCCCTGCACGCGCCGTGGAGCTATTTATAATGTGAGCGTGAGCTCGCGCGTAACGGCAGGAATGCGCGTTAAATTTTATATTAATGCAACAGCATTGATAAAGTTATCGCGCTCGTTTTGTAGACGGATAACCGTGTTAATCCCCGATTCGCTTTACGTTTTATCCGATATGCTCGGTATGCCCGGACTGTTGATCGCACGTGATGTTTATTAACCGGTTCGCTATCTTTTTCCATCACGCCGCGCGCGCGCGCGCGCAAAGCATCGATAAAGCACGACAATGCACGTTGCGTGACGTTGCGATGCGGCGTTTCCAAAATATGCGGACTGCGACAAAGGGCAGGCATGTTATGTACGTAACGTCATCGATATCACGCATTCCGAACAAAGTGGATTTTAATATCCAGCTAAAAAGTTACAGGCGAAAAGTTTTCAGCCAATTAAATTATTCAAATTGCGCGTATGGATCACCCAGATCGGCCGGCCAGATTCCTCGATATCAATCCCAGCAAACCGATATTGTCGCTACGTACGGAATGCAGGAGGACGAGATGAAACGCCAGACACCTCGCACCTGATAACGGTATCTTAAAGCGTCGTCCCTTCAGCACCGTAAAAGAGGACCGTAAAAAAGGAGGCTTGATCTCTGACCGTCCATTGAGGATCTTATCGCGCCTTTAACGGGCATTCGCGATACGAGAGCTTCGGCACAGGTGCGAGAGTAAACGAGAGACCGGATGAGATTCCTTTTTTCGAGAACGGCCCTCGATAGCAAAATTCTCCGCTAGCCATCCAGGGAATCGAGGGTGAATCGATGGAGGCTCCGTATCCAAGTTTTATTCTCCAAGGGCGGATCTCGATAATAAAACTCGGGCGAATACAGATTCTTAAGGGCAGAGGCAACGCGAAACTTTTGCCCATCCCGAGAGCGACTCTTGGCGGTGAGGCTTTCCGCGATGAGCGGAATCGAGTGACACTTGATCCTAAATGGCCTTCCCGCGAATGCACCTCCGTTTCTTTCTTGTTTACAAATCCAAGAACGCATATTGCCTTCTCGCTTTCATTCCAAGGTTATCTCTCATGCTGCTATGAGAATCGTATGCATCGAGAGAGAGAGAGAGAGAGAGAGAGAGAGAGAGAGAGAGAGAGAGAGAGAGAGAGAGAGAGAGAGAGAGAGAGAGAGAGAGAGAGAGAGAGAGAGCCTTCAACGTCGATTTCCAATAAATAATTCTATCTTGCTCAAGTTTCTCAGTGATCTCGCTGAATCATCGTGCATCACATCGTGCATCGATGCGAGCACACGTTATCGCGCGTGTAAAAACACGCCGATTTGCAATCATTCCGCCTCGAGTTGGAATCGCGAATCGCGACGCGCGCAGCTCGAAACGCTAATAAGCGTTTAAATAAACTTGTCGGATAGAAATCAGCTCGAGAGCTGACCCTGAGAGCGCTCCTTGAGAAGGCTGTGATAAAGCTCTAAACTACAGTCTAGCCCGAGCAAATAAATCCGGACGTCTCGATCGACGCGAGATGTACATGTCTAGGCTGAGCAAACACATCCGAGTGTCTCGATCGATGCGAGAGATATACATGTCTATTTGGCGACCTGATTCCCTCTAATTAAGGACCATCTCATTCGCAGAGGCAACAGCCATTGCTAATCGCGCGTGCTGCGATGCGTCGCATCACGCGTGCGTCCAAGATACACAAACATGACGGAGAACGTTACGTTTCACGAAAGACGCGATCGTTCCTGGGATGCGCGCCTGCAGCTCTTCATCATCTCCCGATCGAGACGGAGCAACGATTCTAGGTATCTCCCGCTTGATTGTATCCTTCGAAAGGCGACAGCCCGCCGCGATAAAGTCGGATTCATCCGATTCACAGTCGGGCATAATCGACTTGGCCAAGTTCGAGGCAGTTCGGATCATGCAAACTTCTCATTTCGCTGCGGGAGATTGAAAATCCGAGTGCTTTCATAAGCGAAGTCGCACCAAAGAGCGAATGAATTTTAGAAAAGGCTTGTCTCGCCTCCTTCATTCGCTCCGAGAATGCACGAGCCTCTTTGGATCGATTATTCGCACAATCGATGATCGCCGAGAAAGCTCGACAACATCAGATTCGTTCCTGCCGGAGTTTCGACGAGGGATCATTCGCGGCTAAAAAAAAGTGCAGCCAAATAGAGCACAGCTTCATAGAGCGAGCAAAGGAGCAAGCTCTCAAGATTTTTGAATATCCCGCTCTCGCGGGAGCACTCCGCTCACGCTATGCGCGATCTCGCCTTGTGAATAATTTATTCGATTGCTAATAGCGAGCCGCTGTAAATTCCGCTTCAAGTTATACTAGCGACTCCGCTTCTTGCCATACTAATGATCCCTCGCGGATATAACGACGGACCTGACGTTACATACATTAGCTGCGCGATAGAGAAGGGTGGTGAGAACGGGGTAAGCTATGCACGTATATCGAGTCGAGTTGTGGCTCGTTATTCGTAGCTGGCGGCAAGGGGGTTGGAGGGAATTCCGCTGCCGCGGAATGCTCGGCTCGGGATTCGAATCGAGATCCGTTCGAAAGAGTATCTTGCGCTAGCCGCGACAAGCTCGCGATGAGAGCGACGACTTCTTGTCGTCCGTCTCTGGAAATTTGCGCGCGAGTGCAGGTGCATTGATGCCTTCCGGTCAGAGGTCAGGGATGGGAATTTCGGTGGTCTTATCTCGGCGGCTTGTCGAGTTGATCTTGCTTCTCCGTTCGGAAATACGTCTGTCCTGAATCTCTTGAGAGCCTCTTGAGGGCTCGGAGGGAAAATTAGGAGCGACGCGTATTATCGCCAATTTATCGCTGCGATCAGGTCGATCGCTCTTTGAGCGATAAATCCGAGACAAATCCGAGTTCACTTCGGCGCGGGCGCCCGGCGCGGGGAAAGGATTCCAGGGGAATCTATTTATTCCGCGTATTTCATCGGCTGTCCGGGAATTCGCTTCGCGTGCGTAACTTACGGATTCAACGCGGACAAGCCAACATCTCGCTAACGGCGCGAGACTGCAAAATTTCGCATTGATACGCGCGCGATATCGCGAATGTTTGCGTGAATAAATCTCGATAAATGGCGAGCGGGAGATTTACGAGAGATTCGCGAAGCGGTGAACGCGCGCTCGTGCTCGCCCTCGAATGCGATATGTATCGCATCTTCGAGACGCGCGTGCTATTGGAGTCGAGTATCCTTATAAAGAACTCGACGGCGCATATCCGCGCGATATCGAGAGTCAAGCGAACTCTTGGAATTCATAACTCGAAGAGGGAGACGCTGCCTATCCGGCCGTCGTAAGTTGGCCGTTAAATGGCCGCGCACGTGGAGGCTCTTTCGCGAATCCTCGCGTGAAATTATCACGCTGGATTACGGCGCGAGAGACGCCGTAGCGGCATGAAAGCTGACTGAAGCGGAAAGTTGAGATTATATGGGACAATTCGAAATTTACTCGCTAAGCAGAATTTGAAGCGCGCTCTCTACACTTTTTACTCTTATCGCTGTCGCGATTCGCTTCGTCGATTCGTGCATTGTATCGCACTTTGGGTGTCTCGCTGTTGGCGTCCATCGCGGATATATTTCGCGGATTATTCGGCAAAGTCGCGGGGAGATTCGCAATCGTTCGATCTCGCCGCAATTGTCATTCTCACGGATAGCGTGAGATGGATCATCATCCACTGATTGCTAAATGATGGACACTTTTATCGAGAGCACACGCTCGCACACGCACGCATCCGATTCGCTCGTTAGTCCAAGAGCGTACTTCGATCAGCGTTCCCAGACAGAAGCCGGCGAGCAAGCTCGAGCACTTCCCGCGACGTGACGAGCCGCGCGGCGATCCGACTATCGATTATCGCGCATTACACTCGCATGCTCATCGTGCGTTAAATCGCCGCGATGTCGCGCGGAAGGACGACAGGCAGTCGAGCGGAGACACGATGCGTGCGAGCGCGTCTCGCGACAGCGCGCATGCGTGAGATCGCTCGCTCGTTGTGACAAACGAGCTTTGATGGAATAAAACATGAGAGCGCCGACCAGCGGAAGGCAGAGAATCGGCTCTCAAGAGGATCAAGCGACGGCCATCGATGACTCCGAGCGAGGACACGTGAACGATGCAATTATCCACACTCGCGGAATGAGAGGATCGTTTCAGCGATAATGGAGAAGCGCGTCGCGCAAGTTGCGCATTCGTACAGCATTCAATATCCGTGTTTTAAAATTAGAATCTCGCACGCGCATGATTACATAATTTACATTGATATCGGACGGCGAATTTTGATGAGCCAATCAGCGTGAAAAGCCCCCCCTCGTCGCGGTTGCACCCGATATCGTGACATGAGATGGCTCGCACCCGAAGATGCGATTCGATGGAATCGATCGTGGAACGGAACGGTATATCGGCGGCAAACGCGCGATTAAGTTAACCAAAGGCCTACGTTCTCGTTTTCACGCGGCGTGCTGCTCGCCGTGCTGAATCGCCGGTCATTTAATCCCGGCGCAGACACCACGTTTCGATGAAACGTGACGCGAAAGTCGAACTGCGTCCCGCACATACGAATGCGCAATTAGACGGCCGCGCGTGAGCCGGCTGCCGCGCATCTCTGTCTAACTATTTGGCAAGAGGGATCGCGGATCGCGCGGGCGCCTGCCGACTTTCGATCATCTTTATTAGCGACGCCCGCCTGCCGCTGCCCGATGCTCGAGATGAACGTGAGAGACGAGAGGTCGGTCGCGCGTTAAACGCGCTCGCTGAGAGAATCGAGAGAAGCGAGGACGCACGCACAGCGTCGATTGCCGGTGAATGAGCCGGCGGTAGCCGGCGGCAGCTGTCGTTGCTTCGTCGGCGTGGTCAATGGATTCATCGCTGCCTATTATTACGGCGTCAAATCCTCTTGTACGATAATCTAACGATAATGAGAGCTCGTTAAAGAAGCCCGCCGCGTAACGAGCCGTGTACACGCATCTAGGCGACGCGACGCCAATCGACACCGATCGATGCGCCGTCACACCGTCAACCTTTCTCCCCCACGGAATTCCACCCTCGACCCTTGTCCCCCTCTCTCTCTCTCTCTCTCTCTTGATCTTGCCTCCCGCCCGCTCACGGATTCGCCGTGGAGCAGCAAGACGCGCACTTTCTGCGCCATTAAATATATATATATATATATATATATATTTAATTATATATATATATATATATATATATATATATTTAATATTACATATATATATATATATATATATATATATCGACCGATGTTACTGTGTTTACACGAACGCGCGAACAACCGCGGCGATCCTTCGCCATGCGCGGGGAAAGATATTTACGGGATCGTATCGGAGTAGACGCGCTCTTTGGGCAAAACGTCGCGGGCTCGCAAAGTGTCCCATCGAGCGGGTATCGAATCGCGGATATTTCGGGAAAACCTCACCGTCCCGTTCCATCATTCGATTCCTGCGGCGTGGGAGCGTGCCCTTAAATCGCAGTAATTGTTTGGAAAGTCTGGCAATTTCGCAATATCGAGGGGCATCCGTGCCTCTCCTTGGCCCGCCGATCCGAAAGACGAGACCTCGCTTCTCGAGCTTCCCTCAACCTCCCGCCGACCCCCTGCCGCTTCTTTCTCGGTATTTCCCAATTTCCGCGATATTTCGCTCGTCGTGAATTCGGCGAAAGGGCGCAGCGATTCGTGCAATCTGGATCGCGTTCCTGGGACGCGACGACCGAGTTTTCTTTGGCTGCACACGCCGGACACGCCGGAGGAATCGCATTCGCCGGCTATTTTCCCGGATATAAGCATCCGTGGACCGCAAAGTGAATTATTCCGCTCGCGCAACGCGCGGAATGGTTTTAGTGGTCTGGGCCGACGCGCGTGGATCCGCAACCGTTTCGCAGCTCTCTCGCCGTCGATTAATCGCCTCCAAGTCCGCGAAATCGTGCCGGAAACGGCGCGCAATAATAATCGTTCGCCAACTGTCCCATTAAACAGCTGGAGATTCCGTCTTGCTCCCATCTCTCTCTCTCTCTCCCTCTCTCCCTCTCTCTCTCTCTCTCTCTCTCTCTCTCTCTCTCTCTCTCTCTCTCTCTCTCTCTCTCCATTTATCCGAGAGCGGAAATTGTCGCGGCGCGCGTATGCAAATCCGATAAATACGCGAGGCTCGATAACATTCCGCGTTGTGTCCGCGTTTCCCGTCAATCCTTGCCGTTGCTGGGATAACATCGCCGTCGATATTATCGATAGCGGCGAAAAACGAGCGAGCTCTAAAGCGCATTTCGGTCGTTAACGCGTTCGTAAATATTGCAAACTTGATATCGGCATGCAGGCCGTCTCCGGAGTCCGCGAGCTCAGTCATAGAGCTGAGCGACAGCGCGCGCAGATTTCGTCGGCGATTTACGTCGCGAATTGATCGAAATGGAGGAAATGCATCGCCGTTGACGTTTCGCGGGCCCGTTCCCTCGCGCGGATTTCGGCGGAGCGAGTTAATTCCGCGTGATTTGACGTTCGCCTCGTTGTTAAAATAAGCGTGGCAGCGCGCGAGCGATCTGGAATTACATCGCCGAGGCTGCCCGCCGGATTTCCGTCATAAATGGCAATTACGCGTACGGTACTTTCGCCTAATTATCGTCATAAGTCCGTAACACGTCGCTGCATGCGCGCGCGCTCGCGTGCATTAAAGTGGCATTATTATTAATCCCTCGGGCGTTAAAAGTTCCCGAAGGCATCGCCGAGAAGCCCGGCCAAGTTCGAGAGAGCGAGAGAGAGAGTTCCCGATGAATTTCCAATTTTGTCGTCTTGCGTTATCCAGTCGCGATTCAACTAATTTCTCGCGAGAACAAACGGAATCGCCGGTCAGCGCGATCGCGCCATGTGTTATTCTCGCGATCGTGAAATATGCACACCGAGCCTGCACGCGATCGTAAATCTTTCTCACTTCATCTCGGTAGCGACGCGTCGTTAATACGTGTCTCCGACACACGTCCAGACTCCGATGCGTTTTCGCGAACCGGCATGCTCGCGAATCTTGGAAACTCGGATATCGCTGGATATCGCCCGTCGAAATCTGCTTGGTGCAAATTGGCTCGCGTGGATCGCCGTACGATGCCGATCGCGGCGCGCCGTCAGCGCGCGACACGTGGGCGTCGGCGTCATCGTCGCTCAGGTAGCCGCGTTATTCGCGCGTCCGATGATGAATTATCATTCGTCCGTGAATTTATTGGACGGACGATATAAGCGCGTAGCAACAACGTCGTGTCAACCACACAATAAACGACGATGCGCTCGGATACCTCGTCGAGCGAGCGCCGACACGGAATAGAGGATCAAATCGGGAATAAAGAATCAAAGAGCGACGAGATAATGCGCGATTTGCGGAAACCCCGTCTCGAGAGCCATAAGAGATCCGCTTTTCGCTGTTTGCACGAATATGGATCTTTAGTCGCGAGTATACGTTTAATATCGCGCGTTTAATATCGAGTTTCCCGCCAATTCCGCGATCTGTCTTGTGTGTCATGTAATTTCACGAGATGCCGATCGGCATCCCATAATTAGAACGAGCTTCCTTCAATAGGGAATAATTGCCCGTTTCAATTCTGGCTGTGATGATTCGTTGCGATTTCGTATCGCTGCTTTGTGATTTCGTGAGCTCTTTTGTAGACAAGTTTTTCCTCCGTGAAAGATCACGAGATCACATTTATAGTGTCCTTTCTTTTATTACTTCATACATATTTGTAATGTGTCTCTCTCTCTCTCTCTCTCTCTCTCTCTCTCTCTCTCTCTCTCTCTCTCTCTCTCTCTCTCTCTCTCTCTCTCTCTCTCTCTCTCTCTCAAACGCATAATCATCGCATTATCTAGCACACTGATGCGCAACATGTAGCCTCGCAACTAAACACTTGTTATAAACAGAGTTTAATCATCACTCTATACAATAATTGCATCGACGTAATGAATTTAGTCCCCTCGATTTTGTCATTCGATACGTCAACCGTTATCGCTTAATTATATTCGACTATTTAACAAATTAGATGGCCCCCCCCATTCGCTTTTCTCTCTTTCTCTCTCGAAACATGGGTTTTTTGTACGGCAAGACGAATGAATACAACTGAGAGTAAGCTGCCATAAAACAGAGCATTATGCCCCGAAGGGTTAAGACCCCTCGAAGAAAGGGTGTGTTTAAAATAAGGGTGTGTCGCGTAGGATTACTTTGCCATTAACTCCAAGCCCATGAGGGTGGAATATCGCCGTCGCTTTGTTCTTTCACAGATCGACGCTCCAGTTAATATAAAACCAACACGGTGTGCAGATGATGCATAAATACGAGCATCCCGCCGTTGGTATCTCACTTGCGCTCACACGCGGACGAGAAGATGAACAAGAGTGAATTTAATGAATCTTGTCGCGGAGAAAACTGAGTGCTCAGGCAGGCTGAACCGTGCCTGTTTACGCGCCTTCGACGATTCGCGCAACACTGTTTACATATCTGTTTATTGTCGGTTCGAGAGAAGCTGTGTTTAATAAAGATGAGAGTCGTAGAAAACAAGACAACTTTCTTTAATCAAGTCAAACAACTTAACCGTTACAATATCTGGATATTGTCGCTCTAAAAAAGCAGACAAATGTGCGACCGTTGCTTCTGTGTGTCTCGCTCAAGACACTGATCGTTTTGTCGTTCGTTGTAAGCGAACGATAATGATCTCTTTTTGTTTCGGCAATGATTGCGGCTTAATCCCTTGGCTTTGCGATTCATACTCGAGATAGGTATGCCTCGATACAACGTTGTTTACGTAGAAAACTTTCCAAAAACCAAAGATGACTCATACGAAACCTTAACCCAGTGCCTGTCTCGTTATTCGAAAAATAATTCGACGAAGCTTGACGCGCGCGCATTTCCAGCTTCCTCCGCCACTGAAGACTAGTAGGCTTCGGAGATGGCATCGGAGATGGAAGTTGCTAATTGGAGGCTCCATTCCATTCGATCCAAGTGACATGGGCAAATAGAAGCATGGGCAAGCTAAAACCGCGATTGTCGGCACTTGCGTCTCGATTCGTTCAATTTCAAGCGCCGCGATATCCGCGGCGGCGGATGAATGAACCGCGAAACGGCATCGAAACGCGAATATCCAATGAACATTCCGCTATCGCGGAGCGGTATTCGAGCATACGCAGCGACAGGCGCGTTTCCACTCGCTCGATTACAAGATCGAGATCTAAGATTCACGGAACTAACGAGTGACGAGGCAGGAGTGCCTCGCAGGATTTAACGCGGCCCCTCGCTGCCCCCTCTCTTCCTGGCAGGTCACGGGGTGACATCCGGCGACTGCAGCGGCGAGTAGCGCGTACAATGGCGGCATGTTCAAAATTGCGCCGAGCTGAATCGCGACGTGCGCTAATGCGCAATAGCCGAAATACGCAACATACGCGTCATAGCCAAGCGCGCGTTGTCGGCGCGTGCGTTCCGCATGCCGATGCGGTAGCCGCGCGTCCCACCCGATATCGAGATATGCATTTCGCGAGTTGCTGGGAAGCCTCGCCTCGCCTCGCGATGACCATGGCCACGATAATCATCGCGAGAGCAATGAGACAACGCCACTGCCACTCCGCTGCCACCTGTCCGCGCGCCCTCGCCAACTCGCCAAAACCAAATGCTTCCGAAATAGCGGAGCGCGCCAAGTTTCGCTTGCGTCTTGCTGTCTGCCCGACGTACGCGTCGGGTTAATAACGAATAGGGAGCTCCTCGGTACTTTTGCAGGTTAATCTGGATCCCAGTCTGGATCCAGTCTACTACGCAACTTGAGATTAGTTGGCGCCCGCTTATCAGCGCGAGCGCAGATCCGGGACTCGTGCCGTAATCTTCGAGATGATTAGAGCGAATTAACTGGGTTTACCGGCTTTCCCCGGAGCGCGATGGACTTTTATAATGGCGCTGTTGTGTCGCATCGATGTGACTAAGCCGAGAGAAGGCTCTGTGTCGTTTTCTGTCGTAAGCGGCGGCCCGCTTAGACTTTTGCAACGTGCAAATTAATTGACGCTTATCGCTAGATTGCGAGTTTAAGTTTCGAATTATACAATGTTAGCATTCGCTAGCAGAGAGAGAGAGAGAGAGATGCTCGGGTCACGCGAGAAGCCGAGTCACGCGGCCGACGCGGCGGAGACGACGACACGTTACTCGCTTTCAGCGGCTCTTTGCAACGGGCGAATTAATTGATTACGACACGCCGAGATGTCGATCTGACTACGCTACTTCAGGCCTGGAATTATCATAATGGCCCGCGGGTCCTACATCGGCCTATCGGCCGCCTTTCCACGCGATCGAACGCAATAAGACGCATTAGCTGGTTGTACGGCGTTCGCGGCACGCGGCAGCGATGCGGCTTTGTGGCGAGGGTTGCGGCAACCGTACGCTTAAAATTTCTAATTACGTTTGCGCAATATATTAAACCGTAAACCGTATAGGAGTCGAGTCGTTCAAAGCACGATTTGCATAACGACCACCGCTTATACGCGCAAGTTATATCCCATGTAAGCGACACACAAAATGTCTCGGATTTATTACTCCGCTCGGTGAGCGGCCGCAATTTAGAGCAGAGATTTATTCCTAATATAAAAATGGCAAGCTGTTCCGCATTCCTGGGGTCGCGGAATTCTTGGAGATTAGAAAATTCCGCCAGACCAAATCTCGATCGAAACGGAAGCCCGTTTTTCAGCTTCCAGTCTTGTGCGGCTCAGCATTTTACGCTACGCATTTTTGTCCGCCGTTTCCATGAAAGTTCATGATCGAGATACTCGGAAAATCTCGAGGTAGTTTGCCAGGAACAAAGCATCGCGCCCTAAATTGATCAAGGGAACAAAAGCATCGCTCCTCTCGCCAGGTTGCACCTCGATTTACCTTCTCGAGTCCGTATCTGCGATACCGTAAATACCATAAATTCAAGACGCGCCGCCACGCTGATGGATAGACTCGAAGGAACACTCGGCGTGGCGCGCGGCGACGGATTCGCGGCGGCATATAATAGCGAGTCGAAGGGTCGGTCGATCGATCGATTGAGGCGTAGCCATAGAAACGATCCGCTGTCCCTGATGATCGATGAATAGCGCGCGATTGCACGGACGGTCTGTTGCACGCTAGTCCTGTCTGCTCTCTCGCAGCATCGTGTGCATCCCCGAGACCCTCGTCTCGTCTCGCCTCGTCTCGTCTCGTCTCGCCTCGCCTCGCCTCGCCTCGCCTCGCCTCGCCTCGCTTCACCTCGCCTCGCATCGTCGTTATCGCGCCGAGGAAACTGTTATGCCTTCGGGGTCGCGTTACCGAGACAGTAGAAAGATAGCCCCGTCCAGATACCGCCCCGAGCGGAGGAAACGCGGCTCGAAGGAAGCATTTGTCTCTCCGACCCCGATAATAACTCGCGCCGCGAAATTTGCTGAGCTTTTCGGATCCGCGTCCGTCCCGGCGAGCGTATCTCGGCCGCGTCTGCGATGCTGAACTCGCAGATCTGGCGATTCGACGCGACTATCTCGAATCCAAGTATCGACCACGCTGATCGGCGGCTAATGCTAATAAAATCCCCGTTGCTCGAGCGGGCTCGAGCGCGGAATGTTTCCGCGAAGCGTGTGCGCTCCTCCTCGAATTAGACTCGAGCAATCCGTGGATGAGGGAACATCCGGCGTTACGCCATCGTTTAAGCCTCAAGCGCACTCTCGCATCGGCTTCGGTAAGGTCAGGAAGATCCCAATTGACGATGGCGCGGGTTCATTGGGTGAGGGCGAGACAACGCCGCGAGTAGCACGGCCGATTACGCCTCGGCTTTCATGCGCGGCCGCCATAAATGAGCTAATTGCCGCATCGGAATTAACGACAAATGCCGCGCTGCTTTCAGCTCCGATTTGACGACCGGACGATTTTATAAACCGGATATCACAAACAATCCGGAATCGGGATCGCATTACGCCGCTCTGGCGGCTTTCGCGCTCGGAAAATCGCTAGCGCGACCGGAAAAACTGACGGAAGGTTACATGTTTTCCTGTTTCCCGCTGAGTAAAGGAGGTTGATTCCAAGGAGGCGATAAGAGAACTCTTCGATTGACCCTTTTTAATTTTCAATCTCTTCTCTCCGATGAATTTCCTGACGATGAAAACGAGAATCGAATCCCGGACTGCAATTCTCCCCGGGAATGGAATTTTATCCCCAGGCTTGGCTTCCATTTCTGATCAACCGCGAACAACGTCCAAGAGGTCTCCCCATGAAGAAATATTGTCGCAAACGATATTCCGGTCCGACAATTTCGGAGTTACATACGCGAGCGTCATCGCGACGCAATTAACGGGAGTAGCCGGCAAATATCATCGAAGCGTCATTATCGCTTTCGTGAAAGGGCATCGGCCATTACGTCGCCAAGTGCGGCACGCGATTCATTAGCTCATCGATTAGCTAGCGATTCCGATTCTCGCCGCGGGTCGGTTTGAAACTCGTTAGGATCGCGCGCGTTCCGTGATTGACTCCCGAATTCCAGTTATGTCCGCTCTACTGCAACGTGCGTATGCCAAAAGTAAGCCAAGGGAGGAAACCAGTTTCGCGTTAGCCTTCGCTGCCCTTTGCGTCCCGCTCTCCCGACAAAGCGTCGGGTTTTCCAGCTAGATCTCGTAGGCGACGACTTCGCGCAGCTTGTATGCGTAAAAACTAAAACTTGTATACAAAAAGAATATACATATGTACGCGCGTGGGTGTGTGTATATCGAGGCATATCGAGAGCCTGGCCGGATATCCAGTTGACTTTCCGGTTTCATGCCGCGCAAATAACGCGCCGCTGAATCAAAATTTCTCCCAGCGGATTTCCAGCCAGCCCGTGCATGCATTCATAACGTTCCGCCGCGTCCGAGCATCATCGGCGATCGCGCATATTCGATGCTGAAATTCGCGCGCATTTCAGCCCTAATTACGTCGCGCTCGCTTGATACGTGCCGCTGCACGGACGTCGCAGTGAGACTCATCCTTTGATCGCGGGACATGATGCCTAATCAATGTTATCGCGTTCGTAATTATATCGCTCAGTTTTCAGTTCTCTCTCTCTCTCTCTCTCTGTTTCTCGCAGCCTTGGTCGCCCGAGGCGAATCCCGCGCGAGCGAGAATTCTTATTTTACGGCGCGATGCGCGGACCGATTCATTCCCGTTCGAGTTACAAACGCGGCGTTCCGCGGCGCACGAGTCCGAAGCGCACATAAAGAGAATAAATTCGCGTGCTAAATGATGAGTTCCCGAATCCCGTGGAAATGTCGTTTATATCGCGGCGAGTTCTCCTTTCGCTCCGTTATCAGGTCGTTTATTCCGCGTCATTCGCCATTCAAGCTCGCATAATCCGCTCGAATTGTATTAATCATCGATACGTTCGAGCAGCAAATCAAGTTTCTGTTTCTCGCGAATTGACTGTTGCGTAGGTTTCTAACGGAATTTTCTAGCAACCGATAGCAACATCTTCGGATGATAAACGGATGCGGAACGCGGCGCGTTCTCTTTATCTCCTCTTTATCTCATAATGTCGGAATACCGAATCGGTGAGTGTCATTTTTTCTATCTGATGGAAAAAAGAAGATGGAAGGGCGTTGATTTCGTTTGCGAATAACCGCAGAGTCACGGGAAATCAATCCCTACACCGTCCGAGATTCTCGCACAGGCACACAGGTTTGATCTCGGATTAATTTCGAAAAATCCATACGCACGCGTCAATCACCGTAAATAACAACCGTGATTGAATTACATCACGAAATACGTAATTCGAAATATCGATCAGACGCGGGGAAGAAGATCGCCACTCGTTCGGCGCGACTTTCGGCATTCGCGGCGCTCGAACAACGATCATCATGATTGATCTGACGCGCGGAGAACTTTTCTCTAAATTTTCATGCCCGGAACAGTGACCCTAGCTTTTTACCTGTTTAAACAAGCCGCGTTGTAACGTCCAACTTGCTCCGGATGTAATGGAATTAGTTGGCCATGCAGCAAATTCAATTAACGGAAATCCGCGATAGAAACAAAAGATCATCGATCGCAGATACATATTCCTTGGGATGCAAGGACTGCATCTCTATCTTGAGATGTACAAGACGACGGACCGTATCCGTCATGTAATCATCGACCTACGAAACAGCTGGCTTGTGCGTTATATATTCCTAAAAAATGTACGCACGGAATAGAAAGTTGCTTACGATTTTCTGCATTTATTGCTTCTATCGCATTTCTATGCTAGCGGAGCACATTTCTTCATACGTTTCTTACGCGCGACACGATGACAGCACTGATCTTGCCTCGGATAGAAATCAGCACATCTGCTCTCCGTGTACGTCGCATCTGAACACGACGTTCAAGGATTTATTAGAAGAACATACCGTTATTGCTCGCAAGGACGTACAACGGGAGCTATTCGCTAATAACACGCTGAAATTTACTCTCTCAAGCTGAGAAAATTCCCAAAAATTCACTTCGCGTCCTACCTTGAATCAGTTTCTTCTTATCGTAACGCTTGCCCGAGATCAAATTCACCAAGTTGTTTTTAAATTAAACTTAGGGACTCGGTATCCATGCCACAAAGGAGACAACTTTGCGGACAACTTTGCCATCGTTTCCTTCGTTTGCACAAACGGAACAAACGGAACGCAGTGTCAGTTTTTCTTTTTACATCGACTCCGGCCTCTATTTCTAGAATATCATCAGGCAGCAGAAAGACACAGAGCGTGTATAGAGCATACGGTTCTCATATAAAAAAAGACATTCTGATTATTAAGCGCGCATGCAAAAGACTCTCGGTTTGTCTTCTCGTTCAAATATACAGGAGTTTAAATATAATCACATCGAAGAATTGAGAAAAATGTTAAAACTTTGATGTGACAAGGCATCATTCGACAGATGCCGCATTTCCGAATGTAACTTTTCAGATGTAACTTTAGAAAAAGTGGGAGGCAGTTGCGCAACCTCGCGCAGAAAATTACACAATGAATGCCGCCGGATTCATTACGGAACTCCTCTTATCGGGAGTTCCCGGAGTGAGTCTCGTTAGAAAGACATCTCGTTAGCATGCTAACTGATATCGATAATCGCCGATCGGCCGGGACGGCGGCATAATTGTCGTTAGGGACGCGCGTTCATCCCGCGGCTACGTGTACTGCTCGCATCCGCGATGGACCGCTGCGCTCCGCGATCAACGAGTACCGTCTGCATGCGAATATCGTCGGCCCTGCAGCCGTTTCGACTAATTAAACGACATTTAAGCAAGCGGAAGGCAAGCGAGCATTGAAACGTAACGACCGGCCGCGATTCATGCAAATTCAACGACTTCCGAGTCGACTGCTTCCTTCCAGTTGTTCTCTTTCTCTCTCTCTCTCTCTCTCTCTCTCTCTCTCTCTCTCTCTCTTTGCTCTCTTATTCTTATTTCCCCTCCGCCTTGTCTTCTCCGCGGTGTTTCCGCAGGTATAAAGGGTGGATCTCGTGAAAGTTCGGGGCGCGCCGGCAGGATGGGGATGTAATCGATTTTTCTGAATAATGGATGCATCGCGGAACGACTCGAGGGCGAAGTGGCCTGACGAATGGAGCCGCGGCCTGCCAAAGCAGCCGAACGTGGCTGTAACCGAATTTCAGCGTCGCGGTGCTTTCGCCGGCGCGGAAAGTCGAGGCGCCGCGCCGTCGACGTAAGGGCGGCCAGCGATGCAATTCTGTCGAAAGGCAGGCGATCGATCTCGTGTCCGATGCCGGAGAGCTGCATCGTTACTATCAATCCCTTGGCTCTCGCGGTCCACCCCGCAACCGCATTACAGCCCTTTCGTCCGCGCGCAGACGGATCGTCGCGCGTTTCCCCGCGCCCCGCTCTCCACCACGTTCGCGGTAAGAACACGGCCGGTGTAGTACCTTTGTTGTAACGCGCGAATCACGGCAAACGCATCCCGCCCCCGAGCGATGGTCGACCTCAAACTAACTAAATGGAGAAGCGCGGCCGATCGAACGCACGCGGGCTCGTCCTGAATCCGCTCGCGAGTCGAAAGAGCAACCGCGCGCGCGCCAAAGTTCGAAATTCAGCTCGGCGATGAACGAGTTCATCGAAGCCTATGAGAAATGAGCTCGTCCTCGAGGGAAAGAGAGAAACGAGGGGATCTCTCGACCTTTCGTTTGCCATTGTCGCGATCTTTATTCCCGCGCGATGCCGCGTGGCGCGCGGGGAGGGAGAGGAGGAGAGACTCCACACGCGAGCTAGTCAAGAGAGTCAAACGCGGCATTAAACGTATGGTTAAAGGCAATTTGCTCTTCGGATAAACGCGGAATGCGCGCAAGTTACATTACGACGTGCATTGTCATGCGCATATGATTTACATTTAGTTAGGCAAACTATGATTCGCGTGGATCCTCGTGGGTTTAGAATGCGCCCCGTCGTTTATCTCGCATCTGTATTCGATGAAATAACGTACGAGGTGTACAGATGCGGGAAAGGCATCGATACGAGAAAAACGAGGGGATAGCCGTGCACTACTATCACACTAGAATCAATGCGCATGCGTGAAATTGCGTCTAATGAAGTGAACAAGTAATATAGAACGAGCAATTATTTAATTATTTATATTTTTATGAACTCTTAAGGTGCGTGCTCTGCGCTGTCGCTGTCGATAAATGTGGAGGTATTATTTATGAGTTAATTATTCTACATCCGAGCACGATTGAGTTTAAGGGATCAACTCGTCTCGCTGCAGGAATACTCTTGACCAAGCTGGCTCACGGATTTAACTCGCGTGAATAGTTCAGTGAGCTGTTCCAGTTTTGTATTGAAAACGATCGATCAAGGTTTTGCTCATTAGCGAATCCCGGAATGCTAGTTTTGATGAATTTCGACAAGTTTCGACAAACCAAACCGTCTTGCGTACTCCGGAAATACGTCGTTTAGATAAATACACATGGCGCATGGATAAACGCAAACAAAGGAGAGCGACAGGCATCTCGTGTGCGGAAGATTAATTGAAAAAAAATGGTAGCGATGCGTCATGTGGAACTCGCGGGATGAACGTGTAGAATCGGCTTGTTAGTATCTGAAAACAGCAATCGTGTACGACTTTTACATGAAATATTTTCCGGCTTTATGATACACATTTATAACTCTGCCGATAATAACAGATATTGGCGAGTTTCGACCGCTGAGTCGATTTCGACCCAGTTTCGCGGATTTTATATGGCTGATTTTATATTGACCGGCGGCGGCATTGTTCAAAGAGGACCGGCGCGCGTGAGATAATCGTACAAAGCGACAGCGTGCGGAGCTTCTTCCCCCTCCTAACCCCGAGGGAGAGACGTGCGTGCGAGGTTCGAGCGTGGCATTAAAATTAATTGCAATCGTAAAATTCTTTATACGCGCGCATATTGTTTCCTTCACCGGACCGCGCCAAGCCGCCGTAAAATCCCGGTGGGATCCGGGGTGGGGACGCGGGCGGAAAACGGGAGCTCGTTTCCAATGATGTCATCAGTTAACCGGAGCCGGGTTAATCGGGTGCCGTCCGTTAACCGGAATTGTCGATACGAGAAACGACGGTAGCCGACGATCGGCTCGAAGAGACGAATTCCGCGCCGCAGCAGCAATTCGCTCGTCGCGTCGAACGGTCCGGAGCGTTATTTATCGTGCACTCTGGAATTTATCGGGACTGTTAATTCGGTAAAAGCCCGTCCATCTGTACATGCCGGCGACAGAAGCATATTCTCTCTCTCTTCGTCTGCGCTTCGACACATCCGCTATTCAATTTTTCTCCGGTCGATTTCGGCTTCTTTAATGCGGCTCCTCCTCTCGCGATAACGATCGCGAAGAATAGAATAGAGAGATTTCGGGAAGAAAAGCTCTCTTGATTCGCAGAGAGACTTTCGGAATGTACACAACGAAAGTTTGTAGAATTGTTAATCCAGTAGCCGAGGAACAGTGAACATAGACGATCAAATAGAGTCATTTCTTTCTTGCTGTCGATCACGATCGATCCCGAACAACTCCTCGACAATCGCTGTACGCTGTCTCACAATCTCCAGCGATATAAGAACCTTGAAATGTCACTATTTCATTTCGGGACCTCTCGGGACTTCTTCGACCTTCTCTCCTCCATTTCAAAGCAACAGCCTTTCTCTCTCGAAATATCGAGCGGTGAAAAATCTCTCGAAAAATCGATCGATGGCGAGGTGCAACGCCTCGAGAGACACGCCCCGCCGCGAATCGATCGCGACCTTCGAACGTGGACCAGCAGCATCGCTGGAACGCGGGGGAGAAAAAGGGAAGCAAGAAGGGCGATAAGAGCGACGTACGGAATTTGCGCAAAACAAGACGAGCGCGAGCGATATCGGGGGTGGTAATAAGTTTCGTCGGAAGCGGTTCGCCGGCGTGAACTTTGGCCCTGACACACGTGTGCCAATCGTAAATCGCGTCAAGCCGTCTGCCGTCGTGCGAGCCAACTTTCGCAAGCCGACGTACATACCGCTCTCGCATTGCCGAACGCGGAATTCAATTTGTTGCAGCTCCGTCGATGGCGGCTTTCTCGTTCACGCGACGTGAACCACCCCCCGGCCCACCACCACTGCCGTTGCTCATCGTCGATTAAAGGTGACGGTAATTCGATCGCGATGCAGAGTTTCGCGCAGCGTAAGCGAGAAACAAGTCCGCTCAATTTGTCAAGTCCGTCCGGGTATCGCGTGGAACGCGTAGAACGCGATTTCGCTCGAGTGACGCTCGCGAGTGGATGAAACGAGATAAATGCACGGATGATTTCTCTGCGTACGCGAGGAGAAAGGGAGGACACGGGAGATACTCCTGGGGATACCCGTGGGGAGATAAAAAAGCCGATGCGCGAGAGAAACTCGACGATAAACCGCTGCGCGTAATTCGACCAAGCAGAAGCTTGCAGAACACAAGCGTTTCGCTGTATCACGAATATCAGAGAGGGGACAAAAGATTCAACAATCGCGAGCTTTTCAGTTCGCTCGTTCGCTCGTCACGCTCATCTCGCGTTAACGTTATCAGCTCTGCGATTGTGCCAAGATCCTCCCGGACGAACAGGCGCTTCCGATATATCGATAGCCCCCCCCCCCGCGTAACCGCGTAAACTTCGATAATCGATCGCGAATTTCACGGAAGAGTACTCCCAGCAAGAGCGATGCGTATTAAAAGTCCCGCTCTGGCGTATAACGCGTTAAAAGTTCTCCGGCAAAGATCCGCTCCCCTCAACCCTCCCCACAAGCCGCTATCCACGTGGGTGTACGCGTGGATGGAGCGATGCCAGCCCTATTCTTACGACGCGAGATGCACTCGGCTTAGTGGTAGTCGGCAATTTGGCTCTAAGCGATGGCTCGCTCGTCCGCATTCACCCGGAAGGAAGCGTTCCCGCCGCTCGCTCCACGACGGAAGTTGCCGGGACTCATCAATTTTTCGACCCTGACGATCCCAACGCGCCGCGCCGCGACGCCGATCCGCATACGGTGCACGTTCGAGCGCGCATCCATTCTTCGCGGGATGCTCTCTTCACGGAATACCGGAAGCGACACGTAACTTCATAGATCCGGCTGCCAGGCGCAGCATCGCGACATATTTACGTGAAATATGTGTTGGCGGAGGGTGAGCGACACCGCGCGACTATCGACATTCCTCCCGCCGCCTCTGCCCCGCCCGGCCCCAAGCTCGGGTCAATTTTGAGCGGAGAGCATCAGTCGACGAATCCGTTTATTCATTATCGATCTCTCGCGATTCAGCCGCGAGGCTCCGAGATCCCGCGGAGAAGTGCAATCCGAGCGCAATCGAGTGCACTGCTGTCCATTGCCCCYCCCCCCCCCCYCCYCCYCMAAGGGAGAAGAAGAAGCTTGATTCACTGATCGCTTTTTAACTCGGGAATCATAAATCGGCCGGCGCGTTCGCCCGCGTTGAGGAAAAAATCGACTCCGACTTCATCGAGGGACAATAATTTATATCGGCCGCGGCGGCATCCTTTGTCATCGCGTCCGTTTACCGTAATTACGTTATCCGAGTGCTCGCTTTATTTGTCCCCGATTGACGATTTCACAGCTTGGCGATACTCTCGCACAATCGAGAGCTCGCTCCTACGCCCCCGCCGCCCTCGAGGAAGCATGATTTCGCGTTCTCCATGATGAAGATCTCCGGTCAGCGAGAGATGCTGCAAGTTTAATTTCTATTAGGACAAGCTGCAGGAAGACGCCGCCTCTATTCCCCCCTGCGGGAATGCCTGCCCGCGCTGCCCACTCCCGTGCATCGTTCTCCGCCTTTCCCTTCTATCCCTGCCGAGATTGTAATTTGGTTGAAAGTAGGAAGAAAGGGGGGAGGGGGAGGGGGAGGGGGGAGTGCACGCGTGATCCGGAGTAGGCGTTTCATCGACGATAATTTGCGAACGGCCATCAATTTCCTGGCACATCCGAGAACGAGCGAGCGGCTAATCGACCTTGATCTTTCCTACGTGCAACCACCCCAATGTTCTTCTCGCTCTAGTTCGTTCGCGCATCGATTACGTAACGTGTACAAGGGGATTTGCGATGTTCGAGATGCACGAGGTGCTCGTTGTCTTTGTGAACACGTCCGCGGTATTCGGAAATCACGCGTCTCCATCGAGCGATTCGATGGGCGAATTGGGAAAGTCGCGGTTCGGCGGTTCGGCGATTCGGCGATTCGACGACGGTTTTCCCCTTATGAGGAATCAGGGGTAATCGGGAGAATTTTAAGAATTAGGATTTTGCAACGACGACGTTTACGCGGACGTTTAACGTTTAACCGCTCGATCGTGAGGATGTTTCGAAATCAGAAATCAAAATGCCGCGAAAGCGGAAATGAAAGAAGAGGAGAAAGGATCGGCATTCGATTACGTCGGCGATGCATTAAATTTAATGGCCATCGATACTTTCACGCAGAACGGAAGCTCCACTTGACTGATTCCCAGAAGAATTATAATACCCACGCAAATCCTGCCTTTCACTCGAGTTTCTCAGGCGTATCTCGATACTACTCTCCTCTTAATTGATCGAGTCGTTTCCTAATGGAGCAAAAGTTACGCGTAGATTCGAATGGACGTGCTATATCTGTCGGACGTTCTTCCGGGATAAATTCCGGAAGCAAGATTTAAGCTTTCGCTCTCCTATTCCGAGAGATGCAACGCGATCGCTTCATCTCCGCGGGGACAAAGTGTCGCGCCGTCTCGTTCTAATTCGATCCTATTCCCTCCTATTCAACGTTCTTTCGAGCGTGCGAGCTGCATACGAAGGTAATCTATCTGCGGAATAGCTTTCGATTCGATTCCAAATGGAGCGAATTAACGACAGAGATCCCCTCGCCCACCAAGAGAGCGAGAGAGAGAGGGAGACCTCCTCGGACGTCCATCGATTTTCCCGAGGCGTGGAAAAACGCCCGGATATAACGAAAGGTATGTGGCGTCGTCCGGCAGCGCGTCGTTTCTTGTCTCCTTTTCACGGAGAATGCGTCTTTCCCCCATTCACCCCATTCGTCGTGACAATTCGATCGCAATGGTCCGAGCGCGGATCGTTTGTCACGCGGCCGATCGCATTACCGCCTCGTGATACGTAAACGGCGAACAAGGCCGACGATGAGTGCCGCTTCCGAGGAAACTCAATCCGCAATCACAGTTGGTGCTTCGTCGATCATTACGTCTACGTCGGCGTGCAACGTCAGAGCAGAACAGAGCTCGCTATTTTCACGACTGGCGATAACCGGTAATCGCGCCACTCGGCCGGCGATCGTAATCGCTCGATCATCCGGCATGAGAAAACGATATTCCCGCGCGGCGTTTCAGACGATCCGCTCTGCGTCCCGCGCCGGTGACTTCCGGCCCTCCGGTGATTCCGCGGCGTGACCCTCCCGCGCGAACGAAACGTCATGAATAAACCTCCTGGTGCTCGTGCAGGCTTTACTTCCCCTCGATTCAAACCTCCCCCTCCCGAGTCGAAAGTTGGGTGATTTCGTCCGTTCCGCGCGTCGGAATTCGCGGTAGCAGCCGAGCGGATCGCCACCCACAGCCCCACAGTAGAATCGGACGGGACCAGAAGGGAACAGGGGGATTGGCGCGCGCGCGCGCGCGCGCGGGGGGGGATGTAGATAGCGAGCCGCCCTCGCTGCGAGGGAGGGCAAAGATTTATGATGCCAGCGCGTCAGCTCGCACGTCTCAATTTCGGGACGCCGCCGCGAGAGTCACGGGAGGCAGAGCCAACTCCTCTCTCTCTCTCTCTCTCTCTCTCTCTCTCTCTCTCTCTTTCTCTTGCCCTTTGTTGCCTGTCGCGTCGAGGATGCGCGCGATAAGGGAAAGGGCTGCCGGCCGGACGGAGAAAAAGAAAAAAAAAACAGGAAAAAAGAAAGAGGAAGGGAGAAAAAGAAAGGGAAAAAGGAAGGCGAGGAGCCGGCGAGATAGCGATGGACGAGCGGACGAAGCGTCGCGAGCGGGAACGAAGCGCGGAATTAATCTGGCGCTTCCGTTTCCGTCCCGGCTCCCGTCGTGCTCCGCCGGAAAATAGTTTCTACCTCGGACTCGGCGTCCGACAATGGAGTAATTATTGCAATTAGCGAGTTACCTGCTCCCGCGGACGCCTTTTCGTGCGCGGGAGTCGATACTTGCCGGCGTGCGCGCCTGAAAATTGAAAATCGCTATCCCTATTAAAGTGACTCCCAATGACGCGCGTGACACGCTCGACGAGTAACTTCCGTTTACCGCTCGTGAATTCGCCTCGCCGGGCGAACCACGATGGTTTCGCGATAGCAACTTTCGACTCTGGAAGGATCCGAGCTCCGCGTTCGCCCGACGCGGTCATCATTCTCTCTCCATTCGCCATAAAGCGCGGTCATCCCCGCGCGAAGGAAAGGTCAGTCGCGGAATATTCCTTCTCGCTTACCTCTTCCTTTTCACCTCTCGTGAAAGATTGAGCGTCCACGTAAGAAGCGCGAGAACCGCCGATCTCGGATTTTCTCGCGCCCGCGCCGTCCGCCGTCTTGACAGCGATGAAAATCGCCACGCCATCTTTTTTTCCCTTCTTCCCCCTTTTTTTTCTTCCCCCGGTTCCATTCCGAGCTTTCGCTGCGCTTCGTTTCGCCGTGCGTATTAAAAATACGCTGCCGCTCCGAACACGCGGAAGCATCGATCGCCGATGCGTAAGCGGTTTTAAAAACGTAGTAAAAAATAAACGCAGTTACATTTGCATATAAAGCAAAATAAACAGGCATTTGCAGGCAGGCAGCACTTTTTCGCCCGCTCCCCCCTTTCGGCGCTTCCCCCCCCCCCCCACCGTATTTGACAAACACGTGCGCGGAGATTATCGCGACGCGAGCGTACGCGGCGCGATCGCCGTCTCTCTCAACAGCCATTGAACCGTGACGAGTGCGAACCCGACGAAAGCTACAATGAGGCTACAATCGCGGGTCTGTCCTTAATGACAGGAAGAAGTGCGCCTCGCGCACAAAGCCACGTCGATTTCACCCCGACTCGCCGCCGCGCAAACGATCCCCCCCTCCCCCCGCCGCCCCCGGTGTATTCATTAGCCGATTGACAATGATCGACGACGACGATCACAAGACGTATCTCCGATCTTCGACTCGCTAATGGAATCTCGGCCGAGATAAGAGCAGCAGGAAGGTGCGCCCTGCCGTCGTCGTCGTCATCGTCGTCATATTCATTTCAAAGCGCGCGACACTCGACCGGAACGAGACGCGAGAGGACTTAATCTTGAGAGCAAGCCGCCGCCGCCGCCGCCGCCGCCGCCAAAAAGAAAAGGGGGAAGAAAAAGGAAAACTAAGATTTTCGCGAGATCGCGCGGATCTAGCCGCGGCAAATATTTCTCATTGCATCCCGTGGGATCGTCGAGAGCTCTCTGCTCTGCCCTTCCCCTCCCCCCCTCCCCCTCCCCCTCACCGGTCCTCTTGTTTCGTCGCGAATGAAAGTCGGGAGGGAACGAACGCTTCCGCGGAGAATTTCGAGGGGGAGGGCGCCGCGCGGTGCGCTTCGCGCGGCTTGTCGGCGTTACGAGTCTTGTGATAAAAAATGTAAACACGCGACGTTGAGGTGTCTCGCACACCTTTTCTCGAGCACCTGTCACCGTCACCCGATTTTTTCGAATCGCGGCGATTTAATAACTAAGCGCAGGTGCCTCACGCGAGTGCGCTTAATAATAAAGCACCCTCCCCCCCCCCCTCGCTTCTCGCAAACTCGATGCATATTCCTGAGTCGCGGTCGAAGGGGGGACGACTCTTTATTTGAGAGAAGACGTAAAATCCGCGAATTCGCGAATCTCGCGCAAATTTGCGCGAGCGTTGAGCGGCATCGGGCCGCGATCGAGCCAGAGCGGTTGCTCTGGAAAACGCGTAACGAGTTTGCCGCGCCGGCTAACGCTTTCGCCTCGACTTGTCTTCAACGTCTTCTCAACCTGCCGATCGAAGGTTGTTGCGCCGTTGTTCAATGGCGGCAATGAACCGAGAAACTGAGAAACGTGCGGATTTTCCGCGAACGAGAATCAAGCCGATGATGAGGAAAACTTCCGCCACAGGAGGATCCTCAGAAGTCGTCTGTCCAGAAAAAGGCCGATTCGCTCCGGCACGTTTGAGCATGCCGGAACAACGGCAGCCTCCTATTTCACGGACGCGCTGTAAATTATCCGCACAGCACGGGCGACCTTGAAACCACGCTACCGACGTGTCAACGTCATTGGGCATTCTCGCATCCGAATAAGGACATTATGATAATTCACGTGTCTTGCGAATTCCGAGCTCTGAATGCTCGCAATTATTCTCGCGCGTAAGCGCGCGAGTTCCCGGTTAAAGACTTGGCCGCGTGTAATAAAAACGCGATGAAAAACCGATCGATTCTTAGCGTCGTAAGACGCGCTCTTCGGGATCGCGCGATGGAATAATCGTCCGCGAAGAAAGTCCATCTACGAGTCGATCGCCAAAGTACCGCTGCATGATGCCGATGAGAGCGTCTGCTGTCGCGATTGATCCGAGTCCCGCGGATATACACGTAATCCCCGTAATCCCAATCTCATCGAGGAACAGTTCGATGGATCGAGGTCGCGATTATCGAAATACTGCACGCGATCGACATTTCACGACGTCACTCGAGCGCCGCGCGCTATGGTAATGTCTCTTGCGGACGGATAATCATTCACAAGGACTCACCAGGTGGGCAATTGCACTCGGACACGTCACGTTTGGGCCTGAGAAGGCCGCCGGAGTCGGCCGTTGGCACGAGCCGTTGCGTCGCCTGCTGCAGCTGCTCCTGCAATTCCCGCTTCAGCCTCTGCACGAGGACATCCGGCGAGGACTCCTGGACCGGGCGCTGGCAGCGAGCTTCCAGATTGGCGATCCTGGACTCCAGGCCGAGCTCGCGGTAGAAGAGGACACCGGACACGGTGAAGCTGGCGAGGCAGAGGGCGCACAAGGCCCAGTTGAGACCGGCGGTCCCCGCGCGGTGGGCCCGGTCGCGGAATTTTCGCGGCATCGACGCCTCCAGGCAGGATGACGATCTGTCAGCCGACGCCGCGGCCGACGACCAGGATTCGGTGGCCGGATCGCTCTCCATCGGTCACGTATGCGCGCACGCACGCACGCACGTACGCACGCACGCACGCACACACGACTTCGCGCACTGCGCTCCTCTCCGGACTCGGCCGGCGGTCTCGGTAAGCGCCCTTGGACAAGCGTCCCTAAGCGGCGCGACGCGTCATAACCCGCGCGACACTCGTCGATACACCGTCGATGCGCGTGACCGCGACAGCGGTGGTGCTGCTGTTGCTGATGGTGGTGGTGGTGGTGGTGGTGGTAGTGGTAGTGGTGGTAGTGGTGGTRGTGGTGATGGTGGTGGTAGTGGTGGTGGTGGTGATAGTGGTGGTGGTGGTGGTGGTGGTGGTGGTGGTGGTGGTGGTAGTGACGGTGGTGGAATCGCGTGGACGGACAACGACAGCGATGTGACGGCGATATACGCGATGACGACGTCGGCGACGGCTGTTACAGACGTCGCGGCGTCATTGTCCATCTACAATGCATCTCGTGCGCGCCACTTTGCTCCGTTATGCTCCTTCCTGCTCGCCACCCACCTGATCCTCGCGCGACGACCAATCACGGATCACTTGGCGCCGATGTCGATTATCGATTGCGATCGATCGCGGAAAATTCAGGACGATGGCAATGACAGTGACGACAACGCGACGACAATTGGCACGACCGTCCCGTTCGAGAATCGAAACTGCGTCGTGCGTCGTGCACGCTTCGCGGCAACGTTCAGTACGGTACGGCCGTGCGTTGCCGATGCCGTCTCGCGCACTTTGCACACGCGACTGCGAAAATCGATCGCCGATAGCCGATCAGCGACTTCTCGATCGTCGGCGTGTGCCGACGTTGCGAAAAATGCGCGGCACGCGCTCCGTGTTCCCCGACTTACTTACTACTATCGCTCCGCCGACGCGGTTTCAATCGAAGGCAGCACGCCGTTTTTCTACCGACGATTACGGCGACGGCAAACTTCAGGGCGAGCGCTGGCCGCTCTCGCCGAAAATTCCGACGATAAAGGACAACAGAGAAGAAAAACGACAAGGACAAGGACTTGCTCCGGCAAGCGCCGCGTAACGAAACGGGCGTACCTCCTGAGCGTTTCCCTCGACCCTCGAAACGCCGTCGTTACGAGGGAGAAACGTACGGGGACGACATACGCATACGAAGCACACGGCGTGGCACTCGCGGTACGACTGGATATGGAGGGGCGAACGTTCCGCCGAGAGGACGGAGGGTTCGTCGCTTCGGCAACGCTCGGCGTGATGCTCGTACGTCTTCGTGCCACCGCGCGCCGCGCGGACTCCGCCATACCACTGGCGCGCCTGGACGCGCGCGTGTAGGATGCGATCGGTCGACCTAACGTCCACTTCCATTCGCACTGATTCGCGCCCCCTGCGCTTCGTCCTTTGGGCTTGCCGCTCGTTGCGCGCTCACCACCTATTCGCCACCCCCGCGGGCGTTTTCGACCGTCACGGCCGAAGGAGAGAAAGAGAAATGCAGTCTCTTTTTATTTTTCTCCCTCCCCTTTCTCCCTCCGTTCGATGTCCATTATCCACTCGGATTACACGCCGGAGGATTCCGTTTTCGTTCGCGCGCCCGTACGTACGTACGTACGCGCGTAAACGGCTTTAACATCGAGGGAGATTGTTTTTTGCTGCTGAGCCGTGCCGCGGACGCGCCGGCTGCGAATGCTGATACGTTTCACCCACCGGTAACCCATCGATGAATGTGCCGACAGGATGGAGTCCTTTTTATTAGCCGCGTATCATCATTCGTATGATATCCTCGCGAAATCGTGCTCCTCCACACCGAATCGTATATCGCGAGGAGGCGCAAATTGGCTGGTTTATGAGCAAGCTCGATAACTGCAAGATACAAAATTCATTCCTAGTGTAATGACGGCAACGCCGTCGTTATTTTCGCGAAACGGAAAAGAAGGGATTATTAACGTAAACGTTAAAATAAGGGTGATCGCGGACATCAGACGGGCGTATTTCCATTTGAAAGTGTTTTCTAAATGATATTCATATACGATCTCGTGTAACATACATCATTAAAATTAAATTACAACTTTAATAAATAAACTATGATATCTCCGGAGGAATTTCAATGTGACGACAAATATTGTACTCGTTATTATTTTATCCGCAAGAAATTTTACCCGACATTTGCTCGGAAAATCAGTTGGCGACACAAAAATGCACTTTTTTAGATTAAAAATATGACGACATGCACATTTACAACGATTTACTGCACTTTACGGTACACAACGTTTCGTAGAGTTGAAATTTTGCTCGAAATAATTAAAAACGTAAATATCGAGAAATTCCCTCAAGAAATGTAACTATCTTGTGTCAATGATTATTTCATAGTAATAATCATAAAATTATTTAGTCCATGAATCAGCAAGAAGAAATAAACGTAGCAGAAATTAAGCGTGGTAGCTATTTTTAATTCTCGAGACCGAATGAGAAACAGACAAAAATAAAGATTCCCTTCTTCGTTCCGCCGAATACAGAATACAGAATCAAGTCTTAAATCAAGTCCAATTCAATGAGATGAAATTATTGTCAATTTATCTTTCCCCGTCGTTCGTATCATCCCGATATGGAACGACGCGATGAATTAGAAATGCCGCAATCGCTTATAGTCTCCGTATAGTCTCGGCTTCGATCGCGCAAATTCTAAATAAGGAACAGGTTCTCGACTATCGGTCTATCTCCGGTGAGTTTTATCGAGACACAGTGTTTACTCTGCCATGTTGGAGATCCTCTAGAAAGAAATCAGCCAATGCAACGAGACGATTCGACGAAAAAAGTACTCGTTGCATTCATTTCACTTCACGCAAGTGACGAATTCATCTGTAAATCCCCGAAATCTAAATCGAACAATTTTCATCCGCACATTTCTCCGTATTCTCTGTATTTTCGTGTATCAAATTCTAGCAATAAAATTTGAAACTTTGCATACTCAGTTCCATAAATTTCTCCGTGATAGATCCAACAAAATGGCATACATCTCGTCACTTTTTAATTAGAGATTGCGAGAAATTCTCTCGTTT
Source organism: Eciton burchellii (assembly GCA_020341155.1). NCBI lineage: Eukaryota > Metazoa > Arthropoda > Insecta > Hymenoptera > Formicidae > Eciton > Eciton burchellii. Next base: position 1,763,218 of record JAHMML010000012.1, on the reverse strand, counting down.
GACGATATATACGCGCGCGATTTACATCTATCGTCGGACGATTGGTTCGTCATATCCTGGGACAGGGTAATGCGACTTCCGGCTTGTCCTTCGGTAACTATTAATTGCAGACGGTTCCGAAAGGTTGGCGCGAAGCCTCAGGCTAGGATCTTGTGAATTCTCATCTGGTGCTGTCGACCACTTGGTCGCGCAAGTTGCTCATACACGCGGGGGCTTAATTCATTTAATTCGAACGCGGAGTTGCTCGCACGAGGTCCTTACGCGTCTTGCCTAAGACGCCTCGGGCGACCATTTAATGTAAGCGCATAAATTCGCGTTATAACGAAGCCGTTAGTCATGAGAAGCACGATGCGTTCGCGCGAAGGAGCTTGTACTCGCGGAGTACAAATGTGAAATATTTTACGTGCCCAGCTTGCGCACGTTTTATCCGCGTAACGTGGATACCATAGGTCGCACTATCTCGTCCCGAGTTGAGCGTCTCTCATTGTCGCGTGATACGTATCAATCCGCTCCAACGCGGAACGTGTCGTCGCGCGGAACCCGATAACGCTGGCATCAGCAACGAGTAGAATCTTGAGAGAGATCCGACCGGGCTGTCCGAGATTACCTCTCGGATATTTGTTCCATCTGAGATTGCGCCGCAGCTACCGCTAGCAATTACCAAACACCCTGTATTAGAGAACATTGATCGGCGGAATCGATCGTATCCCCCGTTGTGTACACGCGCGGCGGATACGTACAACGAGAGGGCGACCCCTCGGTCACTACCACCCAATCGGCTGGCTAAGCAGAGGAAGCGATTATGGACTACATCCTGGAGCACTCGCCCTGTGCACGCTCGCTAAATCGAATCGAATGCCGGCCGGCCGGCCGGCGTGTGCGAGGAAATCACCGCGAGTGGATACCGTGCGAGTGAGCGATTTCGATATTTGTACGCATAGCTGCGGTAATCATCGTCGATGGACGTCAGTCAATGTCACGTCCATGAATGGACGCTAGACGTGGAGAGTGTTTCGGCTGATTATCCTCTTCCGTTTATTAATTAAGCCTGAATTATGCGGATAAAATTATAGACTCGACGATGGACTCGGCTAGCCGCATGCAGAAAGAATAAACGTCACGTCTGGACACGGCAAATGGAGAATTGGAGAATTAAATCGAAGGGAAATGTATCCTGCATCCCTGTTTCTATCTTGTAGATAACGAGAAGTAGGATAAAGAGATACGACAATTATAATGCATGATTATATCGCGTGATGATTGAAAATGGCACCTTTAATCCTTTAATGAGACACTCCTGATTCCATAATTGATGAAATTTATCGCCCAACTGCTATGTCGGCGTTTATTCCACCAACCGAGAGAACCGTTTTCTTTCCTCGGATCAGCGAAAGAAGAGCATGCTCCGCGCGCGATTAATCCTGTTAATTGACGTATCAGGCCGGCGGTATAACTCGTCCTCGTCAGAGCGGACATCCTTCACAGCTGTAACACGAGTCTCATCAAAGCGAAGAGAAAGCACCGTCCGGCCGAGAGACGATGTAGCGTTTAGACGCGCTGCACGCGTCGCATTCCAATCTCCTATCATCGTCGTCCCGCGTTCACTCGGGGGATCCTTCTAAGGGCCCGAGCCGTTTCTCATTTTCCCAGACATCGCTACGGTATTCCGAAGCCGATGTGCATCACTTCGCGGATAAGGACATTCCGCCCGAAGGCCGATATATTTTTTCGGCCGCCGCCGCCGCCGAACCATCGCCACACTTGCTTACGCTTAATGATGCGCAGCCTGCCTCTTTTATCTCGTGGACCAACCAAGTGGAGCCTTAAGTACGGACAAATTGCTCCAAGAGTTATCCTCCCGCCGCTCGCGGCACTAATCTTCGGATTTTCGAAACGTCCCGTACACGATTCCTCGAATGGGAAACAGCCAGCGAACACGAATCCTCCGGTCCTCTTCCATCAATTCTCATCTCTCGCCTTCTCTCGGCTTCTGCTTTCCGTCTCTCTTACTTTTTATTTAATATTTTCCATACTTTCAATATTCCCTCATGTTTTCCCTTCTCATACTTCTGGGATTTCAAAGCCGGATTATGCGCAGAAGCTCGGGATTGTTTTCGTAGGAAAATTGAAATAACATCGAGATACATCGAGAGAAGAGACGATTTTCCGAGAACAAGAGAAGAGTTTCTTATTTATCGCGTTACGCGCAAGAACGCGCGCGCATGTTTGTGTTATCAAGCGCATTACTTTCTTGCATTGCGCATTGTTTCTTTCATTACGTGTTTCGCGCGACGTTCGCGCATCACGGCTCGCAGCCGACTAACAAACTACATTAAACCGTTACAACCCTCCGATACTCTGCTCTGAACGAACCGAAGGAACGAATTGTGAATTTCAAGGATAGGGATCAATGTTGCGACGAAAACGCCGCGAGCATCGTTTTTCGTGGCCATTTTTCGTGCGCGCGCGCGCGATTAAAAAATCATCGCGGCCGATGTCCTCTTCATGGCAGGCCATCGTTGGTCGATTGCAACGCGCGTTTTCCCGCCAGGAAGCGGACGATGCCTGATCGTCCGCTGGCTTCCGCGGCCGCTCGCTCGCACCGACCGAACGTGCCTCTCGCGCGGATAAACGAGGATGGCGCAAGCGAGGACAACGGGGATGATCCAGAGGGATGCGGGGTCCGGGGGGGAACAACGGGAAGGAGAAAAAGGGGAGAAGCGACTGGGTACATAACGGCGGACACGTTCGCCGCGCTGAAGCAGACTCTCATTTCGGGGGGCGAATCCGAATCCAGCCCTCGTGAATGTGTCTGCACGTGCCGGGCGATGAGGGACGTCGGGGGGGAGGGGGGAGGGGGAAGGAAGAGGAGGACAGGGCGAGGACGGAGTCAATGCGCAGTTTGTATTCCGCTCGGCAGAAAAGACTCGTTCGTTACAGCGGCGAGCAGTGGCCGGAGCTGATCCTCGTCGCCGACGTCCGCGTGTCGTTGCGCAGTCGTTGTTGGATTCACCCTCCCCCTCCCGGCGGCTTTATATTCACGACGATGCGGGGAAATACGAACTGCGAGCGCGATGTATTAATTTCCCGTTATCGGGATCGCGACGATCTCTGATCTCGGCCGTTTTGTGCGAGTTCCTTCTCCTGCTCGGTCGCTCCGACTTCTCTCGCTGATTGCTGGACCGCTCCCGTCATCCGTCTTGTTCATCGTGTCTCGCTTTATCTCGCTCGTGTCGTCTTGCCTTCAAGTATCACGAATAGCTTATTCGTCATATCCCGATCGCGAGTTAGACATGATTTTCGATTTGAATTTCAATAGTTGATAATCTTTTCGTGTCTGGCTGTCAGGCACTTTCGATATTGGAAAAGTAAGCTGGTTAACACGCGAAACAAAGCTAATTGATCACAAGTATACGCTACTAATGAATTTACTAGCTCATACGAACTCGGAAATTCCGTTTCTCCTCGAGGATACTCCGAGAGCAACTTTACGCGACTAGACACTTTTGATGCCGCGTGTACATGGGTCATGTCGCGGTTAGGAACGAGAGGAAACGTGGAAGAAGAAACGGGATTTCGATCGCGTCATTTGATTGACGGCGCCGACGACGTCGATCGCCACCGTCGACGTCGCGAATGACGCGCGATTGCGGATCTGACGACGCGGTACCGCGAGTGCCTGAGAGTAAATGCAATTTCGTGTTTGATAGCCGGGTTTCCGCGACTCAGCACCGGATAGCATAATCCTGTCGATGGTAGACGGGTCGTATCGAGAAGTGGCAAAGAGAAGGAGATAATGGATAGCGTAGAAAGAGAGGAAAAGAGCGGGGAAGGAGAGGAAGAAAGAGAAACATCGCTTGCCAAATGATTCCACGAAAATCATCACGCGAATCGTGCCCGACACGACTTCGATAAGCTGCGGTTCCGCACAAAGGAAACCCGATGCTTCATATCGATTTCAATGAATCTTAATCGATATTAAAGAGTGATATATATATATATATATCTCGAATAAATATCTCTTCGTCTCGCTCGCATGTACTGATTTCCGCAACTTTCGCCAGATTAATGATAACAAGAGTATCACCCGAGTATCACACGAGCCGACAAGTTCGTTACGCCGCGAGCAGCGTCGGGTGGAAGGGGAAAAGGGCCGAGAAGACGAGAGGAAGGAACGGGAGGAGGCGGAAGGAAGATTCTCCCGGGGATCAGCTCCGGCGCGGAGTGCGACGCGACAGCGCCGCGCGCGATTGTTTATTTTCGTGCGAACGATAGCGGCGAGCGATGCAGCTAATGCTGGGGTGACAGGACAAGTGGATACTTCCCTCTCCGTACGACCGGTCGCGGATGAAGAGCCGCAACGAGGGGTCTCGTCACCGTTATTGGCCGGACAAGGAGCGTGTGCGCGCGGCGGCGACTTGGTGCTTCCGAACTCGGATCGTCGAGCGGAGAGAAAACGAGACAGAGACGGACAGAGAGCAAGAAAGAGGAGAGGAGAGAGAGAGAGAGAGAGAGAGAGAGAGAGAGAGAGAGAGGCCAGACGCTTCCCGGATAAAGGCCGGAGGGACGAGGATAACCGGATAGCCCCCTTGGAATACCAATGGCGTACTCGGCGGAATCGAGTTTTCGAGAAAAACGGCTTTAAAGTTGAATGCGGCGGAACGAGGCGAGGAGTATCCCTCTCGGCGGAAGCTCCACCCTCGAAAGAGATCGCGAGGGGAAGGGGCAGAGGCGAGGTCGTGATTTTTTCGCGCTGGCGGCGAGTCGTCGTCGGCCTGTTGCGACGCATCGCGACTCGCCGCATTCGAGGGTGGCACCCTCTCGGTGCCGCTGTCTCGACGTTAAACGACCGATTGTCCGATTGGCGGAGGGAGGGGGATGGGGGCGGCCGGCATAATAATTAACCGCATGATTTCGAGCGATTTCGGCTCCTCATCGTCAGCGATCGGGAACGGGATCGCTCCGCGGTCTTGATTGGCCTCTCTTGATCGAGGTGACGAATGTGTGAAACGTGAGCGATTCTACCGATTGCAGTCACAAAGTTGGCGAAAACGACCGGTGACCGGTACGCCATTGCTCTCTGAGATATTTCGACGGGATCGAGTGCTGTCCGCGTTTTTCTATTCCTCCCTCCCTCTCTCTCTCTCTCCCTCTCTCTCCCTCTCTCTCTCTCTCTCTCTCTCTCTCTCTCTCTCTCTCTCTCTCTCTCTCTCTGTCTCTCTTCGCGTCCGTTGGAGAGGCAATCTTAGAAACAGCTGACGGCGATTACGAAATTAAGGAGATTACCATCAGCACGTCCCAAATAGTTCATCGTGTCCATTCTACGGCACAAATCGTCGCCGGGCAAGTTGCACGCGCGCTTCTTCCTCTGGTCCAAACGGCCGTTCATCGGAGCGATCGGTCGTCGAAATGATAGACAGACGATTGCACGAACGTTCCGCGAAGACATGAAACGAGAATGCGTTCCGCGGTCTCATTTTCTGCGCGCGCTTTATTATTAAAAGTCGCTGTTACGAGTCGGAGAGCGGATACCGCAAAGTAATTTAAGATAATTAGGTGCTTCTCTCCGCCGGTCTCGCTCGAGTTCGCGAAACTTGTAATTGTCCCAGTCCACTTATTTTCTCTGTGCAGAATGTCCTAGGCAGCATGGTTCGCGCTTAAATTCCGCGACCAACTTGAGATCGACTTTCTCAGCCAGCTTGAGAGGAGGGAGCGTCATTCTTTTCGAATTTTAAATACACACGTATACACGTCTCTGACGACACTGCGCTAGAATCGCTATGCTATTATTATGTATATTACAATTATTTCGTCATTACGCAATGATCTCGCCTTTCTTACCTTCTTACTGTTACCGCCTTTCTTACATTCTTACGAGATTGCTGCTTCGGTGAACGAAGGTCGATTGAGATTTCGTGAATCCCGAAGGGAGTCCATCCGGATGCCATTAAGATTCTATTCAGCCGATAATTAATTTTCAATCGCCGACAGCTCGGAAGGACTATTCGTTCCTCGGCTGTCGAACAACCGCCGTTCTTTTCAGCCCGGGCAGCATTCGCTGGAAATTTGCGCGATCGACGCAGGGGGATGTCCCCGCGCGATGCTTCCTGTCGCCGCTGGTCCGCGATTTATCGCATCGGGAACATCTCGGGCGAAGTAGGCGAAAAAGAGAGCGAGTGAAATAAACAGCCGGCCATTCGGTCGAGAAGTCTATCGGCGCGGTCCGCGGCCGACTCCTGGCAAGTCAAAGTGCTCGGTCGATTTGGGTCAAGCACCCAGCGTCGAGCAGCCAGCCGGCTTGACGAAGCCGCTCCCGTAAACATCTGCGAGATATCGTCTCTCGAGCGATAATACTGCACCCCGATCCGTCACGGCCCGCCGAAAGAAGGGCCCGCGGCGAAGTAATAATAATCACAGCGCCGCTCTCCCGTATACGCTACGATAATAATCGAGATAACGTTTATCGCTGCTCCCTCGCGGTCTCGAAATCTCAGGCTTGTTTGTCAATAGAGGAGAAATCGATCCTCGAACGCTTGATCCTTTGTTCCTCCTCCTCCCCTCACAAAATGCAATCTGTGCGCGCGCGCAGTCTGTTTTGTAAAGAGAATGCTACTAAAAACAGCGCGGAGGGGTGAATAGAGTAGTATCGGGGGAAATAGAGAACGACATCCCAATCTCGATTTCGTTGATTCAATTAAATATTAATTAATTTCCATAACTTTCATAAGTTAATTCAAGCCTCAATGAATCCAGCGGCGCGTTCTCCTCGGATGTTCTCTCTGTAATTCTTTCAAATATTCTCCCGAATTTCGTGACATTTAATCCCGCGCGTTTAATTATGAAAACAGCTCGACTTTTTTGTCTCCTGTTCTCCAACATCGAACATCGGAGATCTTTAACGAAGAATCGGGGGGAGAGGAACCGAGAGAGAGAGAGAGAGAGAGAGAGAGAGAGAGAGAGAGAGAGAGAGAGAGAGAGAGAGAACCGTGCCGCCTGTTGCCGCATCTGTTTTATGCTGCTCTATTTTATGCAGAAGCAATAGACACACGTAAAATATGTCGTAATAACGTTGTAGTTTCACACCTCGCTTGTAAAAGACGCAGTAACATGCCGTAAGCCGCGAAGCCTCTTAGGGCGACTGCAGCGTATCGTAGGGAAAGGTTTAGATATAAACGCGCGAGCATTACGGAAGTTCACTGAAAATGACGCAGACTTCGTGCGAGGAACAATTTCTTGAGTTTAGAAGCGTGTCGGAGACTGGGAATATATATTGCACAGACACGCGCGAAGGGGATGCACTTACACCCCGTTACGTCTTCATGGAGGAAGAAAACTTGCTCGGCGAGCGGCATCGCGCGATGGGGGAATTCTACAATGTTGAATTATATTAATATGCCGGCAGAGAATTCCTATCAAGCGTAATCCGCGTATCTGGCGACGCGTTTCCGACGCGGATTTCATTCTCCCTCCCGGAATGAAACTTTCCAAATGTCATGAAATCCAACAGCGGAAAGAAACGATCGAGGAGAGATGTCTAATGAATATCGACTGAACGAATATCGATCTGCATGCCTCAGAACGGAGCACGGGAGCGATTTTACTCGCTTAACTCGCTTAATCTCGAATACCCGTCTAACAACGAACGCGCAGTTTATATTCGATGATTCGAGATGAGCGAGCGGAAAGCGCGCCGCGCCGGCTGACAAGCCGGCAGGTTTTTCGCATTACGCGCTTTGTCGCGTCTCGCACGTGCCAGAAATAGAAACTCGCGCCGGGTCGGCTGGGCTTTATCGGGCGTCGCGCTGCCGTGACGTCGTCGTCGCCTTTCGTCGCCCGTTATCACAATCGCGGGATCGGTGTTTCCCGTTGACGAGCGCGACCGGCCGTTACTCCGCCAGTTAGTCACCGCCGCGGTCTGCGTGCCACCTCGATCGCGGGGTTAAAAACGGACGATTTCCGCGTGACGCTCGAAGGGAAAGCTTGTCCGAAGGACAAAAACGATAAGCTCGATACGCGTGTCGAATCATCGAGTTTCTTATATTATACGGATGACAATCGAGGCGGACATAATCGACGACGATCGATCACGTCTCACTTTCCGGACGAGGCGTGTTTTTTTTTTTTTCTCTCTTTTTGAAATAGCCATGAAAATAAATCTCGCATTATGGCGTATAATTTCCGGCCACGGCTCGCCAGCAACGAAAGCTCATAATTACACGCCACGGCGCTCCTATCGAGGAGTCGATCTTCCGTTTAAGCATCGAGAGTCCCGGATCGCGTTTCATTGGCGTTTCGTCACTGGCCGACTCTCCTCTCCGTCCGCGTGGCGCGAATAAAAATTCCCGAATCGCGTCACTCGACCTCGACACGTATGCCTTCGCTGTCTCGAGTCTGACATCGCATTCGAGAAGAACAATGAAAAAAATTCCGCGCGAGGAGGCAGAAGCAGAGAGACGGAGAGCGCAGCATCGTTCGAACGTCATATTTCACGGGGATTTAGCGCGGCGTGCGTCCGTCCTCGCTTCGCTTCGCTTCGCTTCGCTTCGCTTTGCAGATCCCCGCGTGAAACCGCGTACAGAGATCTCGCACAAGAGATATCGCCGACGTGCGATTAATGCCGAGCCGCGGAGTATCGCCGCGGCGAAATCGCGACAAATGGGTCAATCGAACGGCGGGCGTGCACTTGAATACGCGCGATTCATCCATTAGCGCGATTTGTCACGCCAATTATTGATACAAGATTATTAACGCCGGAATTAACAATGTAGCGTATTGATTCCCGACCTCGGGGCGGGAATCGGTCCTCCGGCGTGGCCGCATTAAACTATTCCTGAACGCGTTCGCGTCCGAAATTGGGGCAATTTGTAAAACAGCGCTCGTTGTTCGCGTGATATACGAAGATATTGGATGTACTAATATCGCTGCTTTTAAACATCGAACATGAAATTTCGCTCCATCGCGCGTGCGCGCATATATACACGCGTTAATCGGAGCTTAATCGTTCTGCGCTCGATCGAGGATCGTGACGGACGTGAATCGCTATTTCACGTTCCGTCTCTCCCGCGACGAGTTACTTTGTTACGCGAAAGTTCACGGACGATCGAGAGGTCCGGCGCCGCAACCTTCTCTCGCAAGAATGAAACTTGAAGACGCGACTTATCGAGGGAGCTTTCATCGCGGATAAAATTTCAGCCGGGACTAGAGTAGCGAAGGGACTCTCGTCGACGTCGAGCGCGCTAAGCGCGAGCTGCGTTTTCACGGAGAAGCGCGTCACGATCATCACGCGTCACGTGATCGGTGGCGATGAGCATCGCCGATATCGGGAAACGAGCGTCGCCGCGGTTTACTGGCCAGAAAGAGAGAAAGAGAGAAAGAGAGAAAGAGAGAAAGACAGAGAGAGAGAGAGAGAGAGAGAGAGAGAGAGAGAGGGAGGGAGGGAGACAAAGGGAGAGAGACCCAGTTATCGCTCGCGCCATCCGCGCGTTATCGATTCCGGGTGCGAATTGGGCGGCATATGGCGGCGCTTTGAGGACGACTCTGTGTCCCGGCACGTCGTCGCGCCGCTACGTTACGCGTACCGGTAGGTATGCTGTACCACCGGTGCCCGCGATGCATCGGCTCTCCGCGTCGCCGCAGAGCCATTAACCGGGAATTGCCGCGGCGATCGCTCGCCGCCGCGCGACGCTTTAAGTGGGTGGCACAGACGGCTCCGAGCCGTGTGGGGGCGCACTTTGTGCGCTCGCAAGGCGGAATTGGTTTAAGCCCCATTACACGTGGACGCGTACGCGCCGAGAGGCGACGCGCGACGCGCGCTCTCCCGCTTCTGCCTCTCCGTAGAGGAGGTGCTCCCTCTTGGTGCGTTAACGGCAATTTGTCACCGGCCTGAAAAGCAGCGGGATAGAGGTATCGCTCGCGATAATTGCCGCGGTGCACTCGTGCGATTGTGCAGAATTGCGAGCCGCAATGCGCCGCGTCGCAGCGAGCGATGGAGCTGCTCTCCTCTACGTTTTCGTTTTCCCTTCCTCCGGTGGAAAGGCAGAGCAGTTTAGCAGTTTATTAGATACCTTCGTCTTGCATTCTCTCTCTCTCTCTCTCTCTCTACGCGGGAGGTACGCGTGAGTTAATGCGTACTCTTCACCTGGCACGCGCGTTTCCCGGCCCGGTTGTTGATTCTTATCGCGCTTATCGCGGTTTTATACGGTTCGGGCCCTCGTCGAGTCGAGGATATATATTTTTATAATTTCGTCCCGCGCGCGTTCGGCCGCGCCATATATTTCCCTTCCGTTCCGCGGGAGATTCTCCCGGGAACGCGATAAATCTGTCCTCCTCCTCCCCTCCTCCTCCTCCGCCGCCGCCGCCGGCGCCGCCGCCCCCCCCCCCCGCCGGTGGGGCACTTGAGCACAGAATGACCGGGGAGAATGGAGGCGGAAGCGCGAGTTTAAAAGATCCCGACTCGCCGCCTCGGATTCCCGACATGTAATGCCCGACAATAATGCGATTGTTCCAAGTGGCTTTAATGCGCGCCTCGCGTGATGCTGCGGACGCGCGAGTGCCGCGGGTCCCCCGAGCGCGATGTTTATCGCACGGCCGGCCGAAAAATCGCACGCTAAGCATACAATTCAGCCGCGAGGATGATGATCGATAAAAACCTAATACGGCGCAACGATGGATTAGCGGGGCGCTATATTTTATGGCCCGACCAGCACCCCCGCCGTCCATTGTTATGCAAATGCGGCCCGGCGAGAATGTATGTAGCATCGCTGAAACGCAGTAATACATGCAAATAAGGTTTACCGAGTCTATAAAGCGCCCTTTAACGTCGCGGCAGGTATGACTCAGAAATGATAATTTCCGACTCGCCAACTTTCGCTTGAACGTCGCGCGAGCGCTCAACTATTGTGTTGCCACCGGCGGCTCCTTCTCTAAAGTGCGCGGTCTTATTTTTCCTCTTCCTCCTGCTCCTCCTCCTCCTCCTCCTCCGCCTCTCCGCGTGTGCGTTCTATCCTACGGCTCCTCCGCGTAATTCAGGTATAACGGAAGCGTCGCGGGGACTAGTCTCGCCTGGTGTAATACAGGCGAGCATTAACGACGCCTGCGACGACGATGTCGCCATTAGAAAGCCAAGTCGTAAGACGAGCCTCATGAATATCCGCGTCTCTCATCTCCCGCACCGCCGCGCGATCGAGCTAGATCTCACGACACGACATTTCGAGTCTCGATACAAGTCTCGCGTAAGGCACCTGGCAATAGCAGGATCGCCCGCTTCCGTGCATAGGGACACAAAATGAAGCGCCTTCCGTAGCGGATGTAACATCGCGTAACGCGAAAGTAACACGAAACGGTCTCGTCAAGTTGGACGGAACTAGCAATAACGGGGCAAATATGGCCATAATTGGCGTCATAACATACGGAAAAAGTTTTAGGCTCTACCTCTTTGGCCATACGCGTCCATTCTGGGCAACGTGGGCCACGCGTGACCATACCTGACATAACATCGTCGAGTTTGGCGGAACTGGTAATTCCGGGATTCTACGCGGATTCAGTAATTCAGCAGCAATTTTCCAACGGTCGATCGAGGTCCCGCTGTGCACGGCGCTCCTTGAAACTTTCAAGTACGCCCTCCCGGTACCGTCGTGTTCCGGAAGACTCAAAGGCATCTACACGTATGTGGAGAACGTACGTGTGGAGACGGTTATACGATGTCGAACAGCCGCTTGGTGGCGGATCAATGGGACCTGTGGATTACTCGCGCGATCACGTACGTCGTCGTGGACATCACGACGACGACGACGACGACGACGACGACGTTTACATTCGCGTCGGGTTACGAGTACGTTAATGCCGCTACATACCTTATTCGATATCTCGATCGCCCGGCCGCGTCACGAAATTTCTTTCCTCGCTCGCGAGCCTCTCATCAACGTAATTGGCAACGGCTGATTCGGCCACGGCTCGTTTACCCTGAAACCCTGTCCGATTCGTCACGCTCTGCGATATATATCGCTAATTTATAATTCTCTAATCGTCCTCTTGATTATTTCTCGCAGATTGAAAGAGGAGAATACGTATGCGTATCTCATATCATCTTCTCGGAGCTTTGGAAGCTTCCTTCTCCAAAAGCTCGCACGAGAACCTCGTTTTTGGATCTGGATATCGAACGGATATCTGTCGTTGGCAGATCGATCGTCTAGCGAGTAATCGCGTGGCAAGGTCTTCGTCCGCGTTATTTTCGATGTCTCTGATGAAACGATTCTCTTAATCTCATAATCTCGCGGCGACTCGCGGCTGAGCTCCGCTGATCTCACGAAGATGATGCTGCTCATGCTGATCAGCACTGGCATTCGCGGACGAAAAAAAAGCTAAATTCCGACGGATTGTGTCAGAAAGCGACGCAAGATAACGGAGCGTATCGGTGCGCGGCGGTTTACGCCACAAGACGGATTTTCCGCGACGTTTCGGCGCGTTCGAGCGCGCTAACGAGATCGTCATCTCTCGTCGAATGACGCGAGAACTTGGAGATTACTCGGAGCGCGGACAACACTTTGATAAGAAATTTAATTGATTGTTTTTTTGTAAAAAAAAAAGTATAAATAATTAAAATTATAGTAAATTGTATACTTATGGTTATTAAATTAAATAAATTTTATAAATTATATTAATGTAACGTAAGTGATTAATTAATAAGTATTGAAAAGAAGATTTGGTTTGGTCGTACCTTTTGTATCAGGGTTTATTAATTTATAAATTATTATTTAATTAATCTCGAAATTATAAAGGCTAAAATTATTTTTATTAATTTATATGAATGTAATGAAAGTTATTGTAGAATTAATGTTATAAATGGTGCCAGCGAGAACACGTTGCTCTAGTTTTAACGAGTTTGTCCTGCGTGCGCAAAACGTTGCGGATCTCGCATAATCACAGGCGAACCGCAGACCGAGTAACGCCGGCAAGTTTCGATTTCTTGTAGCGCAGCATCGTACCGTAATCGGAGATAGTTAAATTAATATGCGTTAAGCCGCGTATTAATTACGATTAGTCGCTCGAATTTCGGTATGAATTTCAGTTAAGCGATTGATTATCAGCGTACGCGCGGCTAGACGAAGCTACAAGAGTTCGAATTCGTTCGATCAACTCTAGTTTTCACGGCGGGCCGCAGTTCACAGGGTCACGCTGCGAGCAACAACGGCTTCCGCCTGGCGCTTCGCGCGGGCTTTCCGATCATGTCTAGAAAAACAGCAAAAGTCCAGGGAACGAGTGCGTGCGGTTTTCTGGCGGAGCTAATGAAACGATTTTTTTTTTCTTCCCGATTGCAAATATTATTCGCGCAGCTGTCGCGTGAATATTCAGCGCTCGCGCTCTGGCCGCGATGTAAAAACGCGGAAATGTAAACGCGACGCTGTAAACGGGGATTACGGGAACGCGATGGCGCACATGTCTCTCAAAACGGAAATACGAATCGCGCGAACACTAGCTGGACAATATCCGACCCACTTTCGCGGGAACATGTACCATCTTTGCGTTTATGAACGGATAGACGAACGAGCGAGCAAACGAACGCAAACTCGCGAATTACTCGATCGATTGTCGCGGAGCCGTCGACACGGCGACAATCCCGAGCCACGATTGCGACGATTTACGGCTCACGCGAGGGAAATTTATCGGGACTTATCGCGGAATTACTCGCGAGACGGACGGAACGACGTTCCTCGCCGGTGGCGGTAAACAAACGGAATGCGCGGCACCATAAAGCCGCGCATGAAGTTACCGTTACTCTAGCCGGACGCGAAGACGGCAACACGGGAAGCAGCCTCGTTCGAATCACACGAATCACATATCGGATACCGGATAAAATATTACATCGCGTAATGTTGTAACGGGCGACGAGGTTGCCGCGAACACGTCAATCGCCGGACGACGCGTGCCGTCGTTCCCCAAATATTTGCGTTTCCCTACCGCATCGCGATTTGCAATGTCCCTTTTTTTTCTTCCTCTTGTTTAGACGCGGCACTCTTCCGCGACGTTAACGCGAAATGCGCAGTTTTTATGTTCGACGAGAGAGTGAGGGAGCGAGAGAGAGAGAGAGAGAGAGAGAGAGAAAGAGAGAGAGAGACGGCGCTGTTCGGAGCGCAAGCAGGCTGGAAAAACACGCGACGAGGGGTCGCGAAGGCTGGACGCATCTGCTGGAAAATATCCCGGACGAATCGTCGACCTGCTCACGTGTGGACGCGCATAATGCGCAAACAGCGGATGGATTTAGACAGACCCGATATCTATCGGGGATATCGGGAATTCAATTTCCACTCGAAACCGCGGTAGCATTAATCATCGTGATAGGGTGATATTTTTCGCGTAACGCCGAGATTAGCGGAGAGATGAAGGACGCTTTACGTCCACTTTGCTCGCGCTCATCGCGCATTGGATTTGCAGTCCTTCCCTCGATTCACGGGAGCGGATATCTAAAGCGTCGACGAAAAGCGTGCGGCACGCAAGCTGGAACTTGCGGGCTCTCTCCCGACGCGAGTAAAAGTAAAAGCGATGTCGCGGAAATTGCGGACCTGCCGAAAGAAAAGGAAAAATTTGCATACCCGGGGCACAGCTTCTTGTGTCTTATGTAAAGAAACGTGCCGCGGTTATCATCGCGGCGGAGAAAAATATTAAGCGGATCCGACAGCGGAGTCCGACTCGTGTCTTTATATTCCGCTGTGCACTTTACGCAAATTACTCTTTTACGACTACACTTCCCTCATACGCGTCTCGCGCAGCTGCCGCGGATTTTGCCTGTTTTATTGCAGCTTGAAGAAACTATCAAGCGGCGGACCAGCAACGTTAATTACTACTTTCTTTATTAAAGCGGGGATTAAAAGCCGCAGAGTGCAACGGCAGAGCGCGTCGGGAGGATTAATAAACAATTTCCTCCGAATTTTTAACAGGCACGCGCGCGCGCGCGCGCGGGGGAACGAGAGGAGAAAGAAGAGAAAAAAAGGAAGAAGAAAGAGGAAACCGGAGCCTTACAGAGTATCTCGTGGCGGTCCCTTTAATCCTCCGCGCAGCTAAAATCCCCAAGTGCGACTTCGCGAGCAGGAAATTACGATGTGCGGGGCGTCCTTTCTGTTCTTCGAGCGCGAACGGCGCCGGTCGCGCTGAATAAAGGGAATTCGTTCCACGGAGGGCGAACTATTTTCTACGGGGAACAGCCGCGGGGGGAGGGGAGTTCAATGGCCATGTAGAGACGAGGAGAGTCGATGAATGTCGCGAGTAAATTGTATCGCGTCGCTGTCGCGGCGCCGTCTCGCGCGGATAATCGGTCGTGCGATTAAGAAGTTAGCGGCGATTACGGCTCTTACGGATCGCCGCGAACTGAAGACGGCTCGCTCGATCAGCGAGCATTAGCATAATCGAATCGCGAGCGCCGTGATTGGCCGAGCGACCGTCCATTTTTTCTACGACATCGTAGTTAATCCGATATCGAGCGAGGTGCTTCCGCGGATTCGATTCATCGGGGCAGACGAGGCGATCTGTTGGTACCTACGCAACAGTGGGGATAATCGAACCTCGAGATGTTATCGAAGCCTGATGAGCGTGGACCGAACTTGCGAAACGAGCGTAGCGCTACATTCTCCACTTATGAAAACCCTTGCCGGATTCCAAGTCGGTGCAATTATCCGCGTGAGATCCGATTGGTGTAAAACTGTTGGGCGTTGGGTCGGCGAGAAAAGTTTGCGCGCGGTAATCCGCCGAATGGTAATTCGCCCGTTCGTACGAGCGTTCGAGCGCCAGCGGGATTAGAGTCTCGGAAATTTATTCGCGCCCGGCACGATTCCGTTTACCCGCTTGCACGGCCAACTTCCCTTCCCCCCCCCCCCGCTCCCCTCCCCCATGGCGCACGCTCTCTTCAAGGAAGAGAGATAGACGCGCGTTCCCGCGCCCACGCGGGAAAGTATAACGGACGTTTTAAATTTCCGTGCCTGCCTCCCCGGCAGATGCTGAAAGGTTCGCGATTCCCGGCACGTCCCGAACCAGCCCCCTCATGACGGTTCACGACGGTTCGTGGAGTCCTTTAATGACGAGAAGCAGCCGATCCGCGGTAGCGAGAGTCGAACAAGGAGCGCGCATAATTTCTTCGCGAAACTCGGATCGCATTCCTGAGCGAGGACGCGCCTCGTCGTCGGGATGTAATATCCGTGTAATTTCTGCTGCCAGGTCAATTTTCATTGCCATTTGTGCACGGAAATGAGTCTCGCGGCTAGTCACACGTGACGATTGACACGGGCCGTTGCCGATGCCCTGCTACCCCGCCAGCAGCGTTGTACAAGAGTTCACTGGACATCCGTGCTCGAGATCCGCGATGTAGAGCGAGATTCAACGTCCTTCTGGTTCCCAATTCGAACTGACGATCAGCAACGACCGAGCTTTTCGTTCGCAACGATCGCTGTCGACATGAAAACAAACAAACGTTCGACTCGTCCTGATTGTTGTTCGAACGATTGCCGAGTATGATCATAAGCCGTGGTTTGTCTTCAGCCTTGAATTCCTCGGTACTCTCGAGGTCAGGGAGAGTCCCGTGACGTCGCGATGGCTCTCTCCCGTTCCTGATCTCGATCCCTGAACTCGATTCGATTATCGCGGCCGATAAAAGTCCGAGCAGGCATCGAGAATGAATCGCACGAGGGACATCCGCGAGACGCATGAATGAAGAAGAAGATGTGGGAGAAGCAGAGAGATCTCGCGTCACAGGAGCAATCGCTTTCGCGAGAAGGATAATTACTCCTCGTTCGATCGCTCGATCCGTCCAGGCATCGTTTTGTGCGAGCAAGATAAGTAGAACACGCGATAACTACATAACTACACGTATCGCGTCTTTTGAGACCTTTGTTTATTTATCTCGCCGGCATGCTTCCCGAGACTTTATGTGAATACGAGAAATTATGTAATATTAAAGTAAAAAGTTAATAATAAATGATGAGTAAAGTAAATAATTAATTTTATGATGAAATATTAAATTAATATAATTTATTAATATTAAAATGTTTAATTTAAAAAGATTATGATAATAAACTAGGATTAGATACCCTATTATAATAATTGAAAGTTTATTTTTAATTAGTAAATTTGTAAATTTAAARTYAGAAAMTTTGGCGGTATTTTATAAATTAGAGGGGCTTGTTTATTAATTGATGGTCCACGATTAGATTTACCTAAATGATTTTTATGTATTGTCGTTTTAAATTTGTTATAAATATTAATGGAATGGAAATTTTTGTAAGGGATAAATTCAATCTCGATTATGTACACATAATCGAGAGAGAAAGAGGGAAAGAGGGAGAGGGAGGGAGAGAGATTCCCGTACTTGCAACTCTAAGCTAGCAGCAGTTCCGTCTACAGCTCCAATGAATCTCGATGAGTACATCGAGAGGCATACGCGCGTGTCTAAAACAACAGACATTTGGAATTCTCCTTAGCGGTTTGCTCGAGCGGAGGAGGAACGCCTGATGTTTGCCCGGATGGAGTCTCCGCGACGTTAACGACCGTGATTTTAAAGGGCCGCGCACTTCCTCGCGTTTAACTCCTCCGCGATTCTGTCAGGTCGTCCGCTGGACATTCTTGCATTACCCACGCGGAATTTGCGCGGCGCGGCGTTAATTTCACGTTTACGAAGAACGTGCCATCGACGGACGGACGCGAGCTGTTATACGGAGGCGTCGCCACGTCGTCCAACGAAGGACGCGAGGGATGACAGGACAGGCGTCCGATGATTAGACGCTGCGACCACGAAGTGATCAAGTAACGATCAAGCCGGCGACTGTCAATTAATAACGCGGAGCGACGCCGAGTTTGAGAATCCGGAGCAAAGAGGCGCGATAGAGTAGGCAGACGTCAAGGATCGAGGGACAAGAACGCAAGAGAGAAGGAGAAACGGGGAAACACCAAGATAGAAAGAGAGAGAGAGAGAGAGAGAGAGCGAGAGAGCGGCGGACGTCTCGTTTCCAGCGCCGTTGCAATCCGCGCGGAAGATCTCGGTTGCGTTTCTCGCGGCAAGGGAAAACGGCGGTTCGCGCGAATGAAGCGAAACAGGCGCGAATTTCCGCGCCCGTTTCACGGGRGGRGGGGGGGGGGRGGGTCGTGAAACTCTTCGGTAACTGGCCGACGCGTGTCCCGCAACGATACCGTGGAGCGAGGAAACGCGCGCGCGCGCGCGCGCAATGACAGCACACGTCGGTCTTTCGGTTTAATTAAAGGCGTAGTTCGGCAAATGTTGCCGAGCAACCCGGACTCACCCCGCACCCCTACGCCGAGCCTGACTTCGCCTCTATCTATCCATATAGCGTGTACGCGCGGAACGTACGGTGCTTAATGGAGCGGCGCGTTCGCCGTACTCTGTAATGGTACGATACTTTGCACTCGCGCCGGTACGGCACGCTAAATAGCATTATCGTCGGGTCCAGAAGAGGGAGAATACGGCAGATGAGGGAGGGTAAATCGGTGATGGAAGTTAAACCCCGCGTCCCTTGGGAGACGCGGTGATTTCGCGCGCGAAAGTAACTGCTTTCTGGGACAAAGGGAGATGGCGAACCGGCAGCGAAGGAGCGTTAACAGAAAAGTAAGCTGAAGCTGTGATCCAACGGAGATCGCGTTATTCTTATTCCAGAGCTTTTGGAGAATTACCAAAAGTGTCGTAAAGTGTCGTTCGTTGCACACCTTCCGCCGTTTCTTACGAGATCAAAAAGATTAGAAGCGCGGACCGAAGGCAGGCAGATTGAAAAATGTACCAGCTAGATATAAAACTTAAATTGTATTACGATCGTATCAGAAGAATCGAAGGAATGTTGCAACGCGAGTGGCGGCTAAATGGCGCTAAAGGAAAGTAATTGAAAATCCGGCGCCAAGCTTATCCGACTGTTACTATCGCGATTACACGCCGTACCATGCGAGTTGGATAAACCGCCACGCATGGATGGTTTTACACGCGGCCGCGTTTTGTAGCGGAAATCGTTCCCTATGGAGCTCGCGTGTCTGCCGAACGGAAGCAGTCACCGATGCGCGGTTGATCGCTGCGAAAGTGAAGCGATCTCGAGCTCGCCTTCTCGGAGCTCGAGCTTCTTCGGGGCTTTCGGGGATTCCCGCGCGGTCGCTTTCGAGGATGAACGGTCTACCGGGACCTGACGCGGCGGAAGAAACATCTTTACGTTTGCCAGACGCCGGGAGATTATCCAATTATCAGTTTAGCGAGGCACCGGCAGGCGCGAGCTCGCCGGAAACCGACCAATTTCGGCGATACCGGAATTACTTCGCTCCGAGGAAATTCTCCTCGCTTCCGCCGTGCCGATCGGATGCGAGCGCGGTTGACTTTGCGCGAACGCATACGGTAAGTAGCTGAACACGCCGTGCATTGTGACGCGAAACGATGACGGAACGGCTTTAACTACTTCCCCTTTTTACGATTCGATCTTTCCCCTTTTTACGATGACTTGCATTTACATTCGAAAGGAAGGAGCGCCGGCAGTCGGCGAGACTCTGCGATGCTGTTTCGCGGCCGTGTCCATAAAGAAGTCGCTCTCGCAGTCGCAGTTTCGCTGATAGAGGCTCTTAATACTACACACTGCGGTGAGATATTTATGCCGATCGATTCGCGCAGTCGAATCTGACGTACGGTCGAGGCTGCGTTAGCGCATCATCAGCAAATAGAAGAAGAAGGGACATCTCCGTGCACGAACAGCGCTGCTCGAACCGAGTCATCGAACGAAGATCCTTCAACGGATTGACAAATATACGCAGCGCTCGGTACGATTATACGATTTTTGACTTCTCCGTCAAGAGAAGGACAGGAAGCGTGTGAGACGATTGAAAGCGAATGAAATTGCGCGCAGGTATCAAGACCAAGCAGGCGCTGAATAAATCCTGATGCTACACCCGGACACCTTTCCCGCGTGTTAGGAGACGTTCGTCGTCATCGAATCGCACTGGAAGTTATCGAGCGTCGGGGAAGAACCGGGCGCAAAAACGGGAAGCGCAAGAAGTCTGCGGGAGAAACGGCGGCGGGTGGGGCGCCGGTCGTTCTTATGCAAAGTGCGAATCGAGCGACGAATTCGCAGCTCGCCATCTGCGGTTCCGCCTTCTGTTCCATCCTGTGCATTTTTCCTCCGTCCGGCGGAAGCCAGCCCGGTGCTTTCTCCATTCGGCGACATCGACTTTCGCCCGTCGACCGTCGCCGGCTTTCGAGCGACGCTCCTCTCCTCGAGAGTGCTCGCCAGTCAAAGGCGGGCCTCGATATCTCGAGGCTTTCGGCCACGAAATTCCCGAAGCCACGCATAAAGCGGGGGATAGAGCGCGCCAGCGGGCTGAGGAGGAGGGATCAGGGTGAAGAGGACGCTGTCGCGCGAGGGAGTGGGGTGGGGTTGGGGTTGGGGGGGGGAGAGAGGAGAACCGATGCGCGAACCATTCGGCTCCATTCAAAAGGGGGGAACCGCCACCCCGCGCGGCGTCGCCGCCGCGTCTGTGGGTCCGCGATGATGAGGTTATTCCGTCCTCCCCTTCCCTCAGGAAGTGACGTCACATCTCGATGTAATAAACACGAATATAAGTAGTTCCTGCGGCCGGTTCCGACGGCAACGTGGGCCGACGTGATCGAATCGCGACGGAACAGGAAACCAGAGGCGAGCGGCGCCGGCGGCAGCGTCGTCGCCCTCGTGCGGTTTCGCCGAATAAATAAGCGTCGACGTCCAACATCTTCGAGAGGGTCCCCAGACGCGACACCGTTATAAATCTTGATATAACTCACTGCGTCGCGCGCGTCGAGACAGATAAATTCGCGCGCGTCGCAAATTCCGCGGTGCCGCTGCTAGCAGAGTTGATTACGTAGCAGAGGATACCCCGAGGAGGAGTGTCGCGAGATGTGCATACGTTTCGTAGCTTTCGTTCAACTCGATTCTTATCGATTCTGATCGTTTCGCGGAAGCGTAATGAGCAAACTCGCGTTAATCCTTGAGCGCCCGTTAAGTGCGAGCGGTTTCGTCAAACCGCGAGGATTTCGTTAATACTCGCAGATCTCTTGCTCATGATTTCATCTTTATCGGCACATATATTTATCTGTCTCGACTGTCTCTCAAGAAATGTCTCCTCCTATCGAAACATTTTATTAAATATTCAATCTGCCCAACTCGCGAGGGATCTCAATAACGCTCGAAATTTCATCCGGCAGCCTGTTAATGGCAGCCTGATCCTCGAAGCAACGATCGGGAGTTTGTTGCTGATGCAACAAACAGACTCGACAAGCACCATTCGACGAGGTGGCATTGATTCTCATCATATTTTCAGCGGACGCGGCGAAAGAACCAGCGGCATCTTGAGAGCATCGCGAAACGCCGCGAGAAGGGAGTAAAACGCACACGAGTAATTCTGCCCGAGGGCGACTCCTCTTAAACTAACGCCATGAGAAACAAAGACGGAGATACAGAAACAAGAAAGACAGAGAGAGAGAGAGAGAGAGAGGGGGGGGCAAGGGTCGGCGCTTTCTCTACACTCGCGGACTAATTTCGCAGCATCTCGCTCCACATCTCGCGAGCACGTCGCCCGGAGGAGGCTCAGCCGGTGGCGGAGTGGCGGTTGGGCGATGCGCGTTGCAAGGGCAACCGGAAGAAGGAGCGGCTAACCACGAGAGTCGTCACTCACAAAGGTGGAGCGAAGGGGGAGGGCGATGCAACAATTACAAACACGACGGCAATTACCGGGTGCGTGCGCTTTCCGCGCGCGCGCGCGTGCGTGGTCCCCTTCTCCTTCCCTTCTTCTTTCTCTGCTCTCCTTCTCTCCTCCTCCCCGCCGCCGCCCCCTCCCCCTCCACCCGCTCCATCCTCCTCCTGCCACTTTGTTTCCACGTGAGTCGCGGCGTGAGTCGCGAGCGCGATCGCGAGGAGGAAGTCACTTGAGCCGCTCAGCGGCGAGAGCCCTGTTCCCTCCCCCCTCCCAGCCCTATCCTACCTGCGCGCCCTCGCGTGACACCCTCGCGGCACGCGCAAAGTACTTTTCATCGCCCTCGCAATCGGCAGCCCGGCGTGCACGAGTGTGCCCGCGCCGAGAACCGAGTGGCCACTCGGCCAACGTGCGGAGAATCTCGAGTTACGCTTCCGTTCTCTTTCTCTTCGCGGGAAAAGTGGATTTGCCCCGCTCGAGAGGAAGTCGCGAAGTCGCGCGACGAGGGAAGAGTCGCGCGGAAATTTAACGCTTATCGCTGCTTTTATCGCGATAACCGTGACGTAATTGCGCCCATCGCGTGAAACGAAGCGAAAGATTGTCTGATGCCGCGGCGTTGCGGCGTTGCACTCAGATCCGCGTTGCCCCGCGGATCCCCGCGTTTGGGAATCCTTCCAGAAATGTCAGTCGCTTTGTTACACGAACCGTCAGAGCGTTCTGTTATAACGATCGTGCTATTGTAATCCGTGTCGTGTGTGGGGGCGTTACACTTACGGCCGTTTATAATTAGAATTTCTGTAATTGCAGGCGCACCGTATCTCACGCTCGAGGGAAATCCGAGTTCAGGATCGCACTATGGAGCCATCATGATTGTTTAATATTAATACCAGGGCGTAACGTTGATTTTAATTTAATTCAGCCGTGAGAGTGCCGCTGCGATATCCGCGAATATCGCGAATTTTTGCGCGAGACTTCACGTTCTCATATTACAATGTGTGTAATTCTGACGATTATGGCGATTATGACGACGGTTGCAGAACGCCGTGAAAGCAGAAGCGCGTTAATTCCGATAATAGCGTACGGCGTCTCTATTCGATTGGGCCATAAAGTTTTCCACATCTGCCGCGTTATTGGCTTCAGACCTTTCGCTCCGACAGCCAAAAGGCAGCCGCGGTATCGATGAACGCGGGAGTCATAGCACTGTGGAAAAAACGACAAACGTTTTTCGACAGGAAACAGACACCGCGCCGTTCAGACAGATCTGTTATTCCGCTTCCATCGATTGCCTGCATGTCGATTAAGCGTTGGGTAAATCGACGGGAATCATCAAATGGGAATATCTACGAGTGGCCGCTGCTTAAAAACTCGCTCGCAAAACTTCAAATCATCTTGCAGCCGGTCGCGAAAGCAAATTTCCGACTTTATCGCAATATCGCAGGAGGTATCGAGCTTCGAGCTCAGAATTCTTACGAATTCTCGCCCTATTCACCTTCGTATTCAATATCTAAAGCTTTCCTTTAAGACTCTAAGACGAACGCGAGATAAGGCGCGATTAGCGATTGCTAAGCACACCTCGATTAGCAATTAAAGACAGAAAGAAATTCTTGCAACTGTTCCTCGTTCTCGACAAATGTTGTCCGATACAAACCTGCGTTAATGTGTCAAAAGCGACAAATGAATCGTGACGAGCACGAATTGCAGAGAACCTGCGTCTAGCAACGAGAATGATTCTTCGCGTTGAATAATTTGCACGTGCGAGCAACGGCCACGTTAAGCGGCTTCCTGCGCGTCCTTTTTCGTCTGCAGCTCTTCGCGGTCGCGGTGACGAAGGTCTCGAAACCGGCCATGGCAAGCCTATACCCACGCGGTATAACTGGCACATTGAACGAGGAAGGGTGGGAGGATGGGGGAGAATAAAATGGACGATTCGGAGACAAATCGGACGCCGGTCCTTTCGGGCTTTGAAAAGCCGCCGATGTATCGGCGCCGTTCGATCGTAATTTCAATGGTCACCGTTCGGCCGATAGAAGCCGAGGGAAAGAGAGGGAAAAGCCGAAGCGATACTGATCGGTATTGGCAGCAGATGGGCGGCACGTAATGCATATGTGGATGCACGGTATGCAGCTTCGACGTACGTATCTCGTTTGGGGCTTTGTGCTTCGTCATTCCGCGATTCCCCGGAGCTTCATACGAGAGTTTGATAAGGCGCCAACGCGCCGCTGATGCGCGGAACGCAGCCTCCAGCCGGAGGTCCATCATTAAAGTATCGTCGGTCGCGACACGCGATACGGGGAGGCTCTGGGATTCGATTACAAAATACGCCGATGGAATAACCAAGCGCACCGTTGATCCGCGGCGGCAACGAGAATGCCCGAATGCCGTCAACTCCTCCGACCTTATTTCAATTTCCCGTATTCAATTTCTCGCGTGCATGCGCGTGATCGCAGGCCGTGCTGGATCGCGGTGATCAAATTTATATGTGTTTAACGGCGCCGGGAGTTACACGGACCTACGAAAGCTACGAGAGCCTCCGGCGCGACGAATTAATATCGCGCGCCTCTCCTCCAGCAATCTCTCTCTTTCTCTCTTCTTTTTTTCCTTTTTCTTCTTTTGCAGCCGCCGCGAGGACAAGGGGGATCCATAAAATGAATCGAACATGCCTCGGGGAAACGTATTCCTCATATTTTATTCCCGCTGCCTCGCCATCGTCTTTTTTTCATCACGGTTTGAGTCGAACCTGAAACTCGCGGGCGGGGCGCGTTGAGACGCGCGCCAAGTGCCTAAAGGGGCACGCGGGGACCGCCGGGGTGGGTAGAGAAAAGCGCGAGAGAATTTGCGCGTCTGCCGTCCGGAATGATGAATGAGTCGCTTCATCTGTTTCTGCTCCTCTCGGATATCGTTTCGGCTATTAAAGAGAAGAGAGACACGCGAGCGTGTCCCACGGCTGCTCGCTTTGCATCGCGCGAGTCGTTGCCGTTGTTGTTGCTGTTGTTGCGACTTTCGGTGTGCGTAGAATATTCACATCATCGTGTCATACGGTTTAAATAATGCAAGGACATTTACGGCGAGAACCGGGCAGTCGCGAATAACGCTCGTATGGATATACGAATTTGTAACGGCGCTCGTTCTCTCTTACGATGATATTTTTCTCGGGGTTCGACGACCTCGTCTACTCTGTTTCGCGGCAGCCGCTATCGAATCGATAACGGACGGATAATCCAATACGGACAGATGCAAGCCACTCTCAAGGAGAATCGAAAGGCATCGAACGACTATGTGTGCGCGTATTACTGACTAATCTCGAGAGTGAGATACGTGTATATATATATATATATATATATATATATATATAGCAGGTGCCGGTCCATCCGCTGGAGTTATTAAGGTTCACCGATCTCGCTTCCGTAAATCTCGAAGAAACTGACGGCGCTCCGTCACGGGAACACAATTTTCCGACAATCTGCTTTTCCAGCGGACGAAAGGCAATCAAGTGTCGCTTAAGAGCCTCCGCCGTTCGTTTTATGATCTCGCGGCGGGCACCGCCTCTGCCAGCGAGATTGAACGACCTGCGAAAACGCCACGGTCGACTTCGCGTATCTCCCCTCTCTCTCTCTCTCTCTCTCTCTCTCTCTCTCTCTCTCTCTCTCTCTCTCTCTCTTTGGACGTCCCACATTTTAATTTCGTTCCGCAGCATAGTACTGCGTTCTCTCTCTCTCTCTCTCTCTCTCTCTCTCTCTCTCTCTCTCTCTATCTATCTATCTATACGTTTCGTCGCATCATAGTCGAGATTTTCGTGCTATAATCGAACAAATGGAAAACATACGTGTGACGGAAACACGTACGCGCGATGTATAAGAGTGTATATTTATTAACCAAATCGTCGACGCAAATGAATGTTTGCATATTATGTCCGTGTATATTATATTTGTAGTTACATCCTAATAGAACATTTATTTGCCGTATAATCTTGTGAAACGATAAATCCGGAAATAGATACCGGATACAGATAATAATATCTGGATGCTGACATGTGATATATTCGAATGTTTACGTGCGCTAGATACGGAATATCAAACGTATCATCAATCTGCGGATTGACGTAATTATAACCAAGGATAAATATAAAGTTGATCACGCGAGCCGCGGGATATCTCGCTAAAAGAATTTTGTTCGGTCACCGCGACGCGGTGATCGATTGCTCGGAGATGGTTGGATGCGATCGGTGATTATTGTTTTAAAAATACTCATTGTTTATGTTTCGAGGATCGCAATACGCGGTTTAGATAAATGAAGTCGAGCAAGAAGCTCCTACCGAGACCGGCGAAGAGACAGGAAGATGTAATGAGAGTAGTTTACTGCTTAATCGGAGTTTCTCAAGCGGATTCTCCAACTACTCCAATTAACCTGCCGTAAAATCCGACTGTGAATAGGTTCAAGGATAAATTTGGTGTGATATCGATTAACCGTCTAGCTGTCGGACAACTTGACGGCGAGTTAAGGATTCCATTAATAGCGCTTTCTAAAGATTCGTTCTGCTAATTACGCTCAATATCGCCAAAGATCACCGAGCAGACGGGACTTTCACTCGTCCCGACCTGACGCTGTGATGACGTGACGATTAGTGCACGTTGAATATTCAATCTGGAATACATCTCTGGAAGAAATAAGAGGTGAGGCAATATCGAGATGCCTCGCGAATTTCGACGCAATGAATTTCAAATCGCTTCCGAACGAGTAACAGCTCGTGAATCTCCTTGCCAGGCATCTCCTCTTAACCGGATTTGTAACTTGAAGAAGAATTTCATTGAGGGATAAATTCCTCTTTCCGCATCGCAGCTAAATAACGTAGCTAAATTTTAGGAATACGCGTATCGGCCAACGAGATAAAACCTGGCACTTGGTAGAAAATGAAATATAGAAGAGACAAGTTTTTATCTATATTTATTCATATTAGTTATTAGTCTGCAAGGTTGATTCAGACATCGAGTTTTCGCGTGACAGCGGAACCTGCGCATCGCTACGTACTATTCGCATTCAAGTGCGATCAACGCTGACGTTTAATGCCAGATTTATCGACGGATGCAGGGAGTTTGCGTCGTGGAGAACGATTACAGCCGTTCGGAGTACCGCATAGGAAGTTGGCGAGGACGTCGTGATGGGCGTCGTTACGTCTTTGCGAATGGTTATGGGACAAATTACATCGTGGGCGAGACAGGCACGGAAAGTATTCCTCCAAGTTGAAGCACTCGCGCTACCACGACTGGAGAAACACACTCTTGAGCATCGTTCCACACGGAAGACTCCCGCGCGTACGGAATTGCCGCGTTAAGCCTCCGCTGAGTACATTCACGCTTCTATGCAGGTTTTGCAGGATTTGCCGAGTGACTCGATCCGCCGAGTGGGCGGATGATCGCGATGAGCGTCATCGAAGCGCGCGAGGCAGAGAGACCGCGTATTGGGCATTTCCTGCATAAAGCATATTTCAGAATCTCAAGAATGGGAGGAGAGAGACGCGCGAGAGATATCTGCCTCCTTCGTCATGTCTCGCTGTACCTTTGCCATTCGCCTTTTCGTGTTATCACGTCCATCGCGTTCCCGGATATCTGTTGTAGCTACCGAAGAGATTTTTTACCGCACGAGACTGCATCCCTTATCCCGCGATTTATCCCACACATCAAACGTCGCGTCGTTCTCCATTGTGGATCGGCTCGTTATCTCGCCGTGTAAATCGGTTCCTCGTCGCATTCGTATTTGTATTTGCCGAACGGTTGACGGTTGTGAATATTATTCACTGCCATGTACGCGTAAACGCGAGGATTTCGCGTTCCGGGCACGTAGCGCCCGTATCGGGACAGCACGAGGGACAAAATAGGACTGAGGGGCGGATGCAGTTCACTGTTGTAACCGTCGTTGCTCAGAGTGCGACTTAGGAAGCGATCGAGAGCTTTGATGGCTGCTGTTACGTCTTGAGGCCCGTGATGATAACGCGTCACCGACTCCGCTTTGCCACGATATGGGGATTTGCTGGCATCCAGGTCGTCCGTCAGGTATCCGTCCGGTACTTCGATAGCTGCCTGATAGCGCGGCACGTAGCGCTGATATCCTCGGACGCTCCGTGTTCCTGATAACGTCGTTCTCGTCGTCGTCGTCGTCGTCGTCGTCGCCGTCGTTGTCGGCGGCGGCAATGGTGATACATTCGGCACTTTCGCCGAGAGCCACGCGTCCTCGTGAATCTCCGCGGGAAACCTTGTCGAGTACCGTGAGAAAGAGAGAGAGAGAGAGAGAGAGAGAGAGAGAGAGAGAGAGAGAGAGAGAGAGAGATACTATACTTGCATTCGCATGCAATCCCAAGATAGAAATACCGCGAGATCTCTCGAGATGCAAGCGCATCTTGCGGTCTTCGAAATAGATAAATAAAGATATTCGCATTCTGATCAAGCCTCTCATCGTTTTACCGCGCACGATTCTTTTATTGCTTTTATTATATCAAATCTTTCTATTATTCTAGTATATTCAGTTAATAATAATAATAATCATTATTATTATTCTTATTATTATTGTTATTCAAGAGCAATAGCAAGAAATAATGGAAAGAGTGGAGCGATACCTCTGAGGACCCCTCTGCGACTTCTGCTTGCGAATATCCAACGTGGACGAGAGTCTTATTGATGGTTGCTCGGCCTGCAAATTTTTTACGGACAGCCTTAGGTCGCTGCTTGTCGCAGGATTGTCATATTGATGATTCGGATGTCTCGGCACGCTCAAAGCTGACGGATGCCACTGGCTTGGGACGCTAGTCGGATCCAGAGATACCCTGGCCGTCAGAATCGCACTCGCCAGGCAGACGCGTGTCACCTACATTTACGCGAAGGGACGTCTATTAGTAGGTACGCTCGTCTGTCTTTCGGAAACGCATTCCCGCCGTACCGTTCCCGTTATACGAGTCGACGGCGGTATTAGAGAAGCGGCATAATGCCAGATTCGTTTTGGTACCAAGTTCGAT
Organism: Eciton burchellii; assembly: GCA_020341155.1. NCBI lineage: Eukaryota > Metazoa > Arthropoda > Insecta > Hymenoptera > Formicidae > Eciton > Eciton burchellii. The sequence goes on along the minus strand of JAHMML010000012.1, from coordinate 1,734,528 downwards.
GCACTCTGAGAGAAAATGCACGAGCCGGGCGATCAAGTTCACAATAACAACGATCTTGAGACAGCGAACTCGAAATTTGTTTACATACGTATTCGTAATGACACGTAATCTTCAATCAAGATTACGTGTCAAATAACACGTGCTTGTCGGTAACGTTATTAATAGCAATGATCTTTTTGACTCGCACTCGCGTATCGACGGATTCTAAAGGATGTTTATCTCACCAGCAATTCTCTCTCTTTCTCTCTTTCTCTCTCTCTCTTTCTCTCTCTTAAGGTTTTCAATATCCGACGTTTAAGAAAATATAAAGTTACTTAATCTCATCATGCTCACGGGATTGCCGCTCGTCTACTTTTTGCTATTTCAAGTACGATTTTCTGAAAAGCTCTTTCGTTCACGGACTCATGTGTGCTTTTAGTCTTGATTTCTTCACGTATTTTTCTTTTAATACTTGATGATAATCTCCCGGTACGAAAACGTATGATCGTATTTTCCAAACGTATTACTTGTTTGAGATCAATGTTTTCACTTGTATCATTAAACTCTCTCTCTYTCTCTCTCTCTCTCTCTCTCTCTCTCTCTCTCTCTCTCTCTCTCTCTCTCTCTCTCTCTCTCTCAATGCGACGAATCGCGGAGATGTTTCGGAGTTTTCGTTACCAGGTAGACGATGCCGATCCCGTTGGCGACGGTCATCCTTCTTCTATTCCGTAAAAAAGACTAAAACGGTGGCACGCACTTCGCAGGGCATTTATACAAGATGCCGTGGCATTCGCTTAAGAGCCAAGTCTTGTCTCGGCCAGGAAATGCGTAAAGCGCGTGGCCCCGTCTCTGCCTTAGCCGCGGGGATTTATACGCTTTCCCCCCTTTTCTGTGTCAAGACCCGTGTACGCGCTATTCACGAATTGCGAAGTGTTATTAAGAACTTTCCTTTTGTCGCGAAGACACTCGCGAGACGGATTCCGCATGACGGATAACTTTTGCCTCATTTGAGATTCTTTTGTTTCGTTTTGGATCCTCCAGAATGGAGGATTACCTCGTCAGGAGGGCTGCAAATGCACTTCCGTTGTGCTGTATTGTACAGCCGGAAGTGCTTTTCATCGGCCGGAAAATTTAATTTTACGCAGGAAACAAAAGGGCGAAATTCCGACACAAGTCATGCATACGGCGTAGATTTAATGCATACATTGAACAGAGCAAATGGTCGCGATGATCTCTTTCCGTTATCAGATAAATATAATGCATATAAAGGTAATGCAAATAAATTTATAAATCAGAAATATAAAGGATATAAAAATAAAATGGTTTGTTTATATCTAAAGTGACTTAATTATTCGACCAAATAAATTTCTCCATCTCTTACAACTTTTTTCTAGATATATCCAATTATTTTATACAATTTGTAATTGTAATGCGAATATATATATATATATATATATATATATATATATAAAATATGATTATTCATTTAATTAATTAAAATGTTATATAATTACATCGATTAAAACATGATAAAATATTTCAATTTATTTAATAATTTAACAATTATTTAATATATGTATTTAAGTACATATTTAATAATGTGCATTTAATATTATGCAAAAGTACATTAATATAACATCATATTTTATTTATGATATCAATAAAGACTGGAACAGATACTTTTGATTCAGATTCATCTCGAAACTACCAATGAAATTAAAATAAAATATACATTGAAAAAAGGAAAGAAATTTTTACATATAATCTATTTTGCAATCGCAATGAATCGACTATAAACTAATTATAAATAAAAAATAATTAATCCCGACATATTATTTGAACGTGAAAATCGCTTACTAAATAAAGATTTAATCCGATATTTATTATTGGGATTTATTTAATTAACATTTTTACTCTACAATATCGCAATCAATTTGTACGACATTGCAATCAATCATTCCTCATGTGAATGTATTGAAAGATGAAGAGTTTAGGAATTGGACGTGACCTCTGTGCGATGCAATCGCATTCTCTCTCCATTTTCTCGGTTGATAAAGGCGCAGGGACGTTATAATTATATATCTAGGGATTCTGGATTCTGCATATCTTCAGCTTTCCAGCTTACCCTGCAACCATGTTTACTTCTAGTTTTAACCTTAAATTCTTAGAAACCTGCCCACAGTATGCCTTCCCGCCAAATTTTCATCGCTTCGGTCGATCTGATGTTTTGTATACACAACTCTTGTAATTAATTCTTCAAGGAAATGGAAGCTGGTCCCGCACAAGCTGGTCGAGTGCAAGTGCAAGATGAGGTCGGGAACAAGTGTCAAAAACTGTTTCAGGACTTCCTGGAGGAGTAAGTAATTTCGTGTGATTTGGAAACCTGGTACACCAGCATAAAAACATGCAATTTAATTTAGTTTAATTAACAGTGAAAATTAACACGACGTTATGTTATATTTTGTGCCGTTGTATTCTGCTCGTTTGTTAATTGTACTAATTGTGATAGGTTTAAGGAAGACGGAGTTGTCAAATACTCTGACGCTGCTAAGGAACTTGTCAGTCCAGAACGTTGCACATTGGAGGTATCTTTTGAAGATACAGAATCTTACAATCAGGTTCTGGCTACAACTATAATCGAGGAATACTACAGGTTCGGTATAACTAAAGTACAACAGCTTTAGTATAATGTTGTGTATATATTATATGTATAAACATGTATCCCAATATACTTGCATAACTTATAATTATTTCACAGTTAGTTGTTTATGATGTTGTCATTTATTCTGCGAATAAGATAATTGATAATTGTTGATAATTGAAATTATTTTCTGTTTCAGAATATATCCGTTTTTATGTCGAGCAGTATGCAATTTCGTCAAAGATGTAGGAGAATTGCAAAAAAGTAAGGAGTGTTACGTTAGTTTCATCGATGTACCTACTAGACACAAATTAAGAGAATTGAATACATCAAGATTGGGTACCTTGGCTCGTATATCCGGACAAGTTGTACGCACGCATCCTGTTCATCCCGAATTAGTTCTTGGCACATTTATCTGTATGGACTGTAACGCATACATTAAAAACGTGGAACAGCAATTTAAAGTACGCCGGAATCTCATTCTGTAAATCAATTAATGATCAATTAATTTTAGTAATCGAGTAATCGATTATATTGATCGTTTCCAGTTCACGAATCCAACGATTTGCACTAATCCAGTATGTAACAATAGACGTCGTTTTCTATTGGATGTGGATAATTCGGTATTTATCGATTTTCAAAAAGTTAGGATTCAAGAAACGCAAGCTGAGCTACCCAGAGGCTCCATACCTCGTTCCGTCGAAGTCATTTTGCGAGCCGAGACGGTCGAACTGGTGCAAGCTGGTGACAGGTAAATTAGAAACTAAATCATCTTTACCAGTACCAATATATCTGGTTAAATACATCCTCAGGAAATGTGCTTTTATTTCTACAGATATGATTTCACGGGAACTCTCATAGTGGTGCCAGACGTGGCGGCATTGTCCTTACCGAACGCCAAGGCAGAGATTGGACCAAAAAGTAGAAACAATGAACAAAGAGAGGGTATAAGTGGCCTGAAAGCACTCGGTGTTAGGGAATTGTCATATAAAACGGCGTTCCTTGCCTGCAGCATTACTCCTACAAGTCTAAGGGTGAGTAGATTCAATACATGCACAGAATAAAATATAAAATTAAAAGAAATTTATTTACATGGTTTCCGCAGTTCGGCGGCACGGACATGACAATGGAGGAGCTCACGCAGGAAATGATGAAAAAACAAATGTCGGAGGCCGAGTGGAATCGCATTTATGAGATGAGTCGCGATAAGAATCTGTACGAGAATCTGATCTCCAGCCTGTTCCCGGCCATACACGGTAACGACGAGATCAAGAAAGGTATCACACTGATGTTTTTCGGTGGTGTACCAAAAACTACAGAAGAGGGCACATCATTGAGAGGAGACATCAACGTCTGCATCGTCGGTGATCCCAGTACTGCGAAGTCGCAGTTTCTCAAATGTGTGGCCGACATCTCGCCCAGGGCGGTTTACACGTCCGGGAAGGCATCGAGTGCGGCTGGTTTGACTGCCGCGGTGGTACGCGACGAAGAGTCCTCCGACTTCGTCATAGAAGCCGGTGCATTGATGCTCGCGGATCATGGTATCTGTTGCATCGATGAATTCGACAAGATGGACCCGAAAGACCAAGTCGCTATACATGAAGCTATGGAGCAGCAGACGATTTCGATAGCCAAGGTATCTATTCATCGCGCAGAATTTATTGAAATTATTTCGGATACTTGCGTTGAATGAAAGTATAGTATGGTATTCGCATTTTTAGGCTGGCGTGAGAGCGACTCTGAACGCGCGAACGTCTATATTAGCGGCAGCGAATCCCATCGGCGGACGATACGACAGAAGAAAATCATTGCAACAGAACGTGCAATTGACCGCGCCTATCATGTCGAGATTCGATTTATTTTTTATCGTGCTCGATGAGTGTAACGAGATCATTGACAACGCAATCGCCAAAAGGATCATAGACTTGCACTGCGACAATCTGAACGATCTCCAAATGATATACAAGCAGGAAGACATTATTAGATATATCAACTTCGCTAAGCACTTTAAGCCCCTTTTAAGTCAGGTAAGACTTGCCGAAATGGATTATTCGGATCAAAGACTTGACACTATTGACACTTTCGTCGGATCTTAGGAAGCTGCCGATCTTCTAGTCGAGAGTTACACGACTCTTAGGCAGAGGACTGGCACTGGGAGCGGCAAGTGGCGAGTCACCGTAAGACAGTTGGAGAGCATGGTTCGATTATCGGAAGCGCTGGCGAAACTGGAATGCGTGGATGAAGTAACGGTTAAACACATCAGAGAAGCGAAGCGGTTGTTGCAAAAGAGTATAATTACAGTGGAACAGCCTGATGTAGATCTCGAGGAAGGCATGAACGAGGCGAACGTAGGAATGGACATCGATGAGCCACCACCGCTCATGGCGGCACTCAATGCATTGGACATTAACAATGACGCACTTTCGTCCTGTACGTCTGCGTAATATTTTTTGTTTTCGACATGCGTATTGCACGCATATGCTTTACGTATATTTCCTCCTTTCAGCATTGGCCGCAACGCAGGAACCGCCGAAGAAGAAGCTAACAATATCCTTTGAAGAGTACAAAAATCTATCGAACATGTTGGTTCTCTATATGAGGAGTGAGGAGAATCGTGTCGAGAGCGAAGGTATATTTTTTATCACACATAATACTGAATAAAAATTGATATATTGATACATTCATCTAGTTACATTTATTTATTTGGTAAATTATATTTTCTGATAGGTGACAATAAAGGCGGCATAAAAAAGTCCGAATTAGTTGCCTGGTATCTTGATCAAATACAGGAACAAATAAATTCGGAGGACGATTTATTAGAACGGAAAAACTTCATCGAGAAGATTATTGAGAGGTTGACATACCATGTACGTATTAAATATTTATATATATATTTTATATATTAGATAAACATGACTTATTATATATATATGTGTACATATTGATAATAATCTATTGCGATATCTATTTAGGATCAAATTATAATACCTTTAACAACCACCGATTTAAGGAGCAAAGATAAAGATGAAGACAATCCTCTGCTCGTTATTCATCCTAATTACGTCGTGGATATATAGTCAGCTTATTGCACACGTATTATATTTTTTTACCTCAATTCTCATAACGTGTATTATATCGACACCGCGATAATCTAAGTGCCTTAAAAATAAAATCTTGCAGGGAGGCTGCATTTAATATATTTTTTTAATCTCAATATTATTTTTTACTCGAATAATGCAAGCGTTTCAAATTTTGTAAAATGATTTTCAATGATTATGAAATATAATCATTATGGAAATACATTCTATACATTTCCTTTCCAAGGAAATACATTCTTCTTTACAGCATCCATTCATTCCTTGTAATCCATTTAAACACATGACTGTGGGGGGTATACGTAGCGTATTACGTGACTAACGCAAACTTGCCAATGTACGCAGGCAAACCGAGTAAATAAATACAATCTGAAAAGATATGACGAGATGCGAGATATCTGTCGACAAGATCTCTTTCTTTGGTTTCTCATTTTTCAAGAATGCAGACATTAAGAAATATACCGTTGAATATAATTTGAATAAAGAATGTGGCATGATACATGAGTTATAGACATTGTGACATCAGCAAGACAAACTAGTCTTGCTCTACTTATCGCGCTGATGAGCATAATGACGCTAATTATCGAACTATAAATTGCGCTAAGAAAAACATATTTTGATGCACGTGTTGGAAAACGAAACTATCTGTTCTTAACAGATAATCGAATAGTATGGTGAGTTCAGTTCATCGGCTCGGACACGATTGCTTTAGCTGCAACCGTGATATTCGGGAAAGATCTTCGTAAACATTTTGCTTACGATAATTCAGTTTCAGTTACGATAATTATTATATACACGATACATTTATGACCGAAAATGTAATTAATTTGATTTATATAAATATCATATTAAAAACGTAATAGACATGATGTGTGTATATAGAGATTCACATTGGAGTTACATATAAATTATACGAATTAATCGTGCAATCAATAAAAGAACGTACCGCTTCTACACGTTTATCAGTGTTTAGTAGTGATCCGAAATGAGAATGCAGCACGTGCGTTTTATTACGATTTAACACACGGAGAATATTGCAAAGGTGTTAGTTTCACATAGCGTGGCGGGAGATGTGGCCAGGGGTGGAGGTGGGGGATGGAGGATGTAGAAATATTAAGATGAGATTTTGCCGCGTGATTTGACATTGTTCGTCGATACGCGATGTCTGCGCGGGACTTACCAATAGTAGAATTGCAACAAGTGAGCATTACTTGAAGTTTAATAGCAAAGAAGTTTAATAGTTGTTACTTGTTACTTGTATTACTTGTGGGTGCGAGATTGTCAATAGTCTCATGAATAGAATATCATTCCCCTAGAATATTATCATCGCAATTAGATTCTTCTTCTCTGGATTGTTATCGCTTGATTCGCGTACCTAGTGATTGCTTAGCAGATGCTGCCGCGGTCGCAGATACAGTGCAAAATGTTATCAATCGATTTCATCGCGAATATAATTTCATGATTCATCGATCATAATTCGTTTCACTCTTTTCTAACTATGTAAATTAACAGTTCGTTTGCAATCATCGTTTGAAATTATCTGCAATGCAATGTATAATGTCATACGCGATAATATATTTATATAGAGCTTTTAGAGGCGGCCTTTTCCTGAAATATTTGTTAAAAGTGATTCAATCGCAAAGGAATTATGATCGTAATTTGTTTAGAAATTTAAGATTTCTGTCTGGAATATTTTTCTTGATACACAAAGAATTTTCGTCTATACAAAAATATGAGAGATATCTAAGAAACGAAGTGAATACTAGGAAAGAAGATGGACACTGTGCGTGGGCGATTTCGCGATTCTGAAGGAATTCTTCGCGGAGAAGGAAGGATACTTTTGGCATGTAGTACGATTTTTTGATGCCTTGCTGCGCGGATTCGGACAAGTGAGTAATGAATTTAACGTGCCGCTTTGTTTAACTCATCACTATTATGCCTAACATCGCATAATTGGCATAATTTGCAATTACCTTTAAAAGAAGATCTGATAAGAAAGTGATTACGTATATTGGTTTGTAACAAAAGCGTGTGGTGAAATTCCATGATAATCATCATGAATATGAATATTTATTCAACCACATGTATATGTCGTTTGACTATCATTTGCAAATGATAATAGCTTCACGATTCTATCTTTCCTGAACGTTTCATTTTCTTTCATAAAAGAAATGAAGAAATTACGAACTCTCGTTATCTACTAATCCAATATATATCTCAAAATTTATAATGTTCGATGGAACCACGATGATATCGCGTGATCAATATACACGAAAAACTAATCCCCCAGAGATAATTGTCATTGTATTACATGTCATTGTGAACAGACAGATAAAGATATCTCACTTTTATTTGTAAAACATCGGTTCTCTCTTACATTAAAAGAAGAAATACACTCACGGATATTAAATATATACAGTTCCCACTGATAGAAACAGCAACAATATCATTTGTTAAAATAACGACAACAGCAACAACATTTTTCCTCTCGTGCATCACGATTCACTGCTCAGCAGAAATATCGGGATCGCACGATACGTGCACTTGATCGCGTATTTGATCAACGCTGATCAACGTTTGATTAACCGTTTCAGACTGTTTTTTCGAATAATCCTCTCAGCGGGCTGCTGATAATAGTTACTTTGGCTGTGATAACACCAGGTACGCTGATGTTGTCGGCGGCTGCCGCTGGCCTTGGCCTCTTGGTGTCTATGGTATGTTCATTAATTATTAGCCGTGATGTCGAGCATTACGACTCGACAAAGACGCGATGTATTTCTTGCCGCATTGCCGAAGCGTTCTCTTTCCTTCTTGAATCGCTCGCATTTATGCCGCGATGTCGCATCACGTATATTGATGCTTCGTCGTTTCTTTCGAACTAATGACCGCGTGTGTGCGTGCAACGCGACGAAAAGTCACCGCAATGCTCTTTCGCAATCTCATAAAAGGAGCGCGGAATCGTTAACTTCGACGCGATCTCAGAGCCGAGGAGGCTCTACAAGATCCGCCGATGAAAACGGGAATAAAGTCCAATCGGAATCGAAACGGGAGCGAGTAAAAAAGGCGATTATCGCTATTGGATCTGAATCTGGATCGTTCTATTTATAATAGTCCGGTTACGTTTGCCGAACGTTTCGATCTTCGATCTCCGATCTCACGCGAAGTAAATGCATCAGCGCTCGTAAAAGCGTCAATAATGACGCTTCGCGAGGCGATTCACCCAGATGACCCCCTAATCGGGGAACTCTTTGCTCTTTTCCAGTTCATACGAGAGCCTCAGGATAATGTGGAGAATGGATTAACCGTGTTGAACCCTCTTCTGGTCGGTGTGGTATCGTACATTATGATACCACAGTTTTACGGTTCGTTCGACACTTTCAGCTTGCTGCACTTGCTGCTGGCGGTGGTAATCAGGTATACTTCGGCGGTTCGGATATTTCATGAGATATTCGTGCGATACATCGATACGGATAATTAATCCCGCTCATTCTTACGTCGCGCGACCGTGAATCATGCAATTAAATTAACTTCGAGCAAATTTGATGGACGATAAGTGCGCTCGATGCCCAATCGATATTCGGATAAAACCACGCGCTTTCGACACGAGCGTTGCATGAGATACCGATCTCGTTATTATCGATGTAACAAATTACGAGCGACTCGGGAATAACGGCGATGTATCGAGTCGAAACACGTGGCGTCCAGCGCAGTTCGCTCATCGCGTTGTTGTGGCAAAGAAAATAATCGCAGATCGTGGATCGACGCGCAGTTGCACGAATTAAGATGTTATGAGTCTGATGCAGGCAAGCCGAAGCGTGCTTAGGCTGTGCCCGTTGCGGTCTATGTGGTCTGCTTGGGATTTTAAGCGAGATGTATGACGGAATAATTCGCGATAGATTACGCAACAAACGAGATTATACAAGTTGATTCGTCCAGCATGGCTACGTCCGCAAATTTCCGAGATGTTCCCAACAGCTCCTGCGACTAATGTTTTCCAGTGTTTATCTCGGACGGTCCCTGGGAAGCGATAAATTCTCATGCACCACGTGGCCATTTAACCTGGTGGAGTTCGCGTTGATCTTCGCCCTCTCGGCGCAGAATGGAGGGAGTGTGCTAGCCGGGCAGCCGATGGTTGAGATGGTAAATTAATTTTGCATCCAAATTTCAATAACTCCATACGCGCACAATCCGAGAATTATCGCGAGTTTTAACGAAGCGAAGCCATTACGAAGGTACAAAATAGATTTGAACGACGCATCGGGAAGAATTCTCCCTTGCTCTTGCTGCTTATCGATAACCTTGCTTATCGAGTACCTTTGACAAGTATCTTTTAGCTATCGATGACCGATTGTTCAATGATTATCGATGAGAATGACTTATCAGCTTAGATACGCGATATTTTAACTCGAAGAGAGTTCAAAGTCAGCAGCAAAACTGATTGAATGATATTAATCTTCTCGAGTGTGCGACGCAACGAGGGGAGAAACGAGTCTCGAGATTCGTGAAACGCGAATGTCGGCGATATTTTATCCGACAAGTGCCGTATCCATTAGAAGCTACGGCAAATGAGCGATTGATGAAAGTTCTAGGATATAGCTTTCCAACGAGGGTAAATTTGATGAGAATAGCTTCGGAGGTTTCGGCATGGAATAAAATTTGCTTGGAAAAGAGGCCTCCGCTATTCATACCATGTATATTTGACATGCCCTCACGAAGGAAAATGCTATTCACCGCGGGTCATAGCTTTTCTCCGTATTGATCAAACTCCGAACCGAGCTCGACGACAATTTACCTCGGCACGGATTTATTTTACCCTTAGCCACCACAGTTGCGTGTTTTGTTTAAATATCCGACGAGCTTACCTCTTCCGCTTCTCTCTCTCTTTCTCTCTCTTCCTTTCTTTTTCGCGAAGATTATATCTTAAACGCTGATAGCGTTTAGCATAATAGCATATTTGAAAATGATAGTTTTGGGAGACCACGTTTCAGGTTTCACGACGAGCGAATGCGTCATTTCCTCCACGAGTTGCTCCAGCTCGCGTGCACCCTCGTGATAACACGAAAAATTAATTGTACCCTCGCAGTGCACGATATAAACGAATATGACTCACGCGATTAGCGATTAGCTGCGGATCTCGTGAGAATTACGATTATATCGAATCATGCAGAGAATGACGTGCAGGGCGGCACCTTGTCGTCTCTCGCGAAAGTTTCTTCGCGTAACAAGAATTTATGACTCGATTTATGAGTCGACGTGATACGCGGTATATAAGTTACTATCCCGCGGAAAGTATGTTTCATCATGAGACAGTTGGAGCCGTTACCGTCTCTAGTCTCCTGTCGGGAAACTACTTTGTGCATTTCTCTATCATGCGCGGGTTATTGTGCAAGATTCTCTCATTGTTTCCAGCATAATGCAACAAGTGAGTCGACGACTACAACAACAACGACGACAGCAACGATGATGGGAGACGATGATGGCTTCTACACGAGGAATGCGACCACCAACGTCGACTGGGGAATGGTAGAGTTTATGCGCGCTCCATTTTTTACAATTTCGTATCCTTGATTTCATATCTGTTAGCATTTCATGGTTCTCGGGAAGGTAGAGAAAAAAAGTAGATCCGTTAGCTTTGCGGCAATTTCTTATTCAAAGCATGACTCATGATATGTTACATGAGATTGTACATATGTATCGTACATGGATTTGCATTTTATTCGATTACAATTTCTCATCGAGCTCCTTATCGCTTCTGACGGACGGATCGAAAGGAGTTAAAATAGATGTAAACATTGACATATTTACTGTTTAAAAACGTTTATTCTCCAACTGCCGTTGGAATTAATGCGACTTATAAAGAGAACGCAATACGTGTTGTGTCCTTTGTCGAGGCAACGATGCGAAAAGTAGATAAATCAAGATATCTATTCTTCCATCTATTCTTCATCTTATTTCACAATTATCGTATTAAATCGTGTTCCAGGTATTACGAGGTAGCGTTGTTTCCTCATCGCAGCTGTACGGCATGGATAACGTGGTTGTTGGATCTGTAATGTACTTAGCAATGTTAATATATTCGCCGACGACAGCCGCGTTTTCGTTTCTTGGCGCTCTCGGCGGCACTCTTATAGGTATCTAGAATTAATTTACCCGCGAAAAGCGAGGGAGAGAGAGAGAGAGAGAAAGAGAGAGAGAGAGGAGAAAATAAGACTGGTTACTTTGTCGTTTTGCTAACAGAAATGTGCGACATCATACGTATTATTAAAACGGACAGAGAATACGACAAATAATCATACATTTAAAGTAAAGTTCGAAGTGGAGTTTTTTCGAAACATAATCGGAAATGGTTGCAAATCATTGTCACGTGATAAATTTTCTGCAGGTTTGGAACTCGGAGCAGAGCGCGACGAGATCTACGGCGGATTCTGGGGATACAATAGTCTGTTGACCGGCGCTGCTCTGGGAGGGAATCTGCTGGTGCTGAACAGTCACACTGCCATTGCCACCATGCTGGCGATCGTTTACACCGTGCTTCTGCAGTTCTCTATAAAGGCCATGTTTATAAAAGTAATTGGAGTTTCTTGTTTTTCCTCCGGCTACTTTTATTACGCTCTCGCGAACCTCCGACGTTTGTATTCCAGACGCGGTTACCGCTACTGACGCTGCCGTTCGTCACGGCAACCTCGTTGTTCCTGAAGCTGAGCGGTGGCAAGGAGGACCCGACGTTCCCATGGCCAGTATCGATCTCTTCTCCCGAGAAACAGCGTTACGATCATCTCGCTCGGTTTGCGGCAGTCCGGGATGTACGTCTACATCTGATTTCTTATGCTCCTCTCTCCTCGAAGCCCGATAAAATTTCACGTTCACAACGACGGCGACGATGATGCAGGATAGAATAAATCGCGTACTCTATCGGCCTGGTTCATATCGAATTCCGTTTCGAGTAAGAGGCAGCGCTTGGACGCAATTTGAGGGCTCTCGCGCGATAAAATGGCTCTCAGGTCCTATCAAAACCACGCCCTACCAGAAGGACAAGGATTGATTTCTGCCATAGTAGCAGCTCGCGCGACCGAATTGTCTTCCCTGCTAGTGCTAAAAAAGAGAAAAAAGGAAAACTCTTGACATCGCTTGTTGCCACGATCGATAATCGTCGATAAAACGATCGGGTTAAAAAGAGATTCCATTACTGTTGATATTACATCAGTAGAGCTTTTTGAATACTCTTTGTTATGAGTGATGGGATTAAGAGTGCTAAGTTAACGAAAATTCCGTATTGCGAATGTGTATCACTCAAATTTCTTTCTCTCTTGCAGGAAGATAGTTCGGACGAGCTCGAGATTGTTATCCAGAGTGAAAAGAAGCCGACTTCGTCGAGTAATTGACGGCTTGTTTCTGAAAATAACACACAATTGAAGTATCACGTGCTTGTAGGTGATAATTTTAAACGTCTCGTGTCGTCATTAATCATAGCTGAGCGATATGTATCCATTTTTCAAATATTTATACAGATGTACGTATGTTTGGCTGCCTTTTGACTCGATTAAGTCGCGAGATACGATTTCTGACAATAGTCTTCAAGCTTTTTGACCACGTCAGTCCGATAATCAAGCTCTCTTTCATCTGTATCTCTTCGAGAAAGGAGACGAGTCTTCCATCGATCCATTCGGAACAGATGAATCATTCTCGCGAAACCTAGGTGCGCGAATGTCTTTTAAGCGTCGATATATGACAGAGTCGTATCATGAGAATGTGGAAAAAAAATAGATATCTAATATTGTGTGACAATTTAATACAATTTAATGATGCCATACAATCTTTACGCAAGCAAGAACGATATTATATCACAAAAAATATATTAAATAATTTATGAAACAGATGTAAAGCGGTATCGTGCTTAATAGGGACTGTTAAAGAAGTGGTCGGCAGCTTTGTTAAATTCGCTCAGGTTCATTTCGTTCATTAAAGAAATCCATTTAACTTCTCAATTCGCGCACATATCTTCGCTCTTTCTCTCGTGGAGAACACGCGCGTGTCCGGAACGATTCTGATTCCACCGAGATTCTCCGTTGCATTTTCACAGCGTACGTGCTAATCGTCTTGTCTCACGTAGGCGATTTGAGGGTACGCCGGGAAGGGAGGTTGCAAAGGCTTCTTATCGAGCGAAAGGGAGCCTCTTTCCAGCTTAGCTGCCCGCGGCTGCGGGAGGGCTGTAGGTCGATCGATGAGAGATTTATTTCGATGCTTCATAAGTCCAGACTGCCGGCGGATTCTCATGTCGTGGGATTGCGTTACGGGAGTTACAAGTAGCTGAATGCAGCCTGCTCGCAATCTCGGCGTTTCGCAAGAGCGAGCTGCAGCGCGCGATGTAACGCGAAACGCCGCGCGCGAAGGAAAGCTCGAGGGTAGATTCCCCTCCGAAGCGGATAAACGAGGAATCGGTCCCAGCCAGATCGTTCCGAGGGCATTTTAACAGAAACAAGACGGCCAATCCGAGGATCTTAACCAACGTTGGCCGAGCTAATCAGACTGGGAGGAGCGTCTTACCGCTCATTTTGGTGCCCTGCCCGCCACCAACGACTGCCACGATTCGTCCTTGTTCCCGAGAGAAAGGAGCTAATGAAGAAAAGCGAAGCGAGAGTTGCGCGATACTCAACATCGTTTTTATACTTTTAATTTAATCCGCGATCTCAGATTCATCTGATTCCGATATCTCGTACTCGTATTCGCGAGAGAAAATGCTCCGCGAAATGTTACAGCGTTGTTAAAACGCAAGATTTCATAACGTTCCGACACGGTAAATATCATAATCTGCCTTTATGTAACGTAATATCTGATTGCGTTGTTGGGCAATAAAATGATTTATATCCCGATAATCCCGATTTAAAACGTAATCCTGATTCCACCGCAAGACTGGCTTCCCCTTGGGATAACGATTTTACGCGGATAATTAGTGGAGTTTAAAATTGACTCCGATAATTCAATCTGTTGGCCAAAATGTAATTTACCACTTTGTGGGAGTAACTAAAAACCGATTATCACGTTTCAGTCTTATCGCGTTATGCACATGTAATTAAGTCTCCAATTAGAATCTTATTGAATTAAAGTCAGCTTGGAATTAGAGACAGAGAGGAATCCGTCTCGTTCACCGTTCACCGCGCGATATTAAAGAGATACTTTTGGATCCCTAACATTTCACGAGACGATCTTCGTAAATTCGCGAGAGCGAATTTCCCGATAGCCGTCATCCTTGATTTCGCTCGGGGTGTCTGATCCGCGAACTGCGCAGCTATCGAAGCAGAGCGCCGCGCGGCATAGGCTCTCTGTCGAATTAACCGGCGCATCAACGTACGTTCCAAAGCCGCTGAAATCGGCACGTCCGCGCATACGTGGCATAATCCGCTCACGAAGGAGCGAGGAACCTGAAGGATAAACATCTCGGTTCGTTGGCACCCTTAGAATCCAGCTCCGGGGAAGGGAAGAGAGCCGTCCACCGATGTGGCGACGGCGCCGACGTCGGTGCTGGTGGTGGTGGTGGTGGCGCTGGCGAGAGGGGGTAGGGCTGAACGCATCCCTGCCAAAGCGGCTACCTGCCTGCCCGCCACCAACCCTGTTCGCTCCGCGACGCTACCCCAGTATTCAGGCAATCGCTAGCATCCGCGCACGCGACAACCCTCGGTCGGGGGTGCGCGTTAGCCGTGTACGTGTGCGTGTGTGCATGTTGCGTGCGTGCTTTCGTGTGGTTCGTCGTGAGTGAGCTACGCGGGAGCGGCGACAGCGTGTCGGGAACGCTGCCGATCACGGCAGCAACGTGGGTTTAGCGTGACGCTAAAGCTCCGCGTGGCCACGCTATCCATCCGATCAGCACGATCAACCCTTACGTCCGTGTGCGTACTCATGTTGGGGGTGCGCGGGGCTCGCCGGAAGCATCACCGCCTCTCCGAGGACACAAGGTCTGGCCGAATGACCTCCGGTCATCATTCACGAGATGGACCGATGTAGTCGCGCGTCATCGGCAAATTAGTAAGAGAAAGGAGCGAGTACCGAGCGATATATTGTCGCAATGAGCAGCGAGTGCTAGTGTGCGTGCGTGCGTGTGTGCGCGCGCGGCGGCAAGCGTGTCGCGTGATGGGCGATCTGTTACGTTCTGTTTGTCAGTCCTTGGCTCTCTCTTTACCTCTGTCTTTCTATCTCTTCTTTTGCTCGATGCACGCAATTCCGTCTCCTTTGTTTTCTCGGTTAAACTTGTTGCCACCTGTTTTCCGAAGAAAGGAGAGATTGATGATCAGGAGAGTGAGCTTTACTGCGTGATCCGAGTTTACTTCCTTTGCGTCTATATTTTTCCGCTCCTGCCGTTGCTGTCTTGAACGCATCCTCTCGGGATTCTCTCGTAAAAGAAAATACTTCAAGAGCGCAAAGAGAACCGCGTTTGCGACGTCTTTTTTCGAGAGCCTCGTGTCACATCCTTCCTTCAGTCTCTCTTCTTCACTCGCCTTCAGTTGTCCTCTTGCTTACGCGTCTTTTCGGCGCTTCCCCTTGCTCACGTAGTATCATATTTATCTTCGAAATAGCCTCATCTCCTCGCTTTATTCTCTGGGGGGCATTCATAGAAAGCTCGATCGGTTATGTTTGAGGTTCGCGGAAGATTCGCACGAAAATTGGAAACGACGTAGTGCTAGTGGACGATACGTCACTCTAGCAAATAAATTGAGACAATATTTGATAGCTGCGGGATAGTTCAAAGCCTCCTCCCAATCTCCCGCCTTTCCTCTCAATTCTCTCAGTTTCGATATTTCCGATTCGACTCACGAATGCGACCAAAATCGCGTGGCTCAGAACGCAACGGAATAGTCATCGCAATCAGTCTCAATGCTCTCGATATATTCACGCAGTATCGGATGGCTTTATGACCAATCGAGTGCCAAAGTGTATCGATGCATATTGGTTGCGACCGAGTCGTCCGGGCACCAAGCAAGTGATGAGCTATCCCGCTTGCTCTATTATTCTCCACCGCCTCTCTCGGGGGAAGAAATCAATTTGACGTCGCTTGCACTCGAGTCAATGGAATGAAGCAATTTTGTTTAAGGCGATTCCGCCTCTCCCTCTGGTTTCGATTTCAGCGAGAGCATCGGGAGACTGCGATTATTATTATCTAGATAATAGTCTCAGTACCCTCCCTCTGATTTGATCGACGTTATTTTCCACCTGTCGTTGTCGGCAGGTAGCTTATTCTTAGCCCACGTGCGCAATAGTCTTTTTTTTTTAATCCGCGACGTATAACGGATTCAATCGTATAGCTAATAGGATAATCCCTCGATATAACGGGTCAATAAAACGGAGCTCAGTCGTTTATTGCCGAGGATATTCTCCGAGAGAATATCCTCTGACAAGAAGGGACTCGGGATATCAGTGTTGCTCGAGGCTGCCCGACGTTGTCGAGGAAGCCGAGTGCATTTCTGAACGTGAAAATTCACGTGCGCGCGACAAAGCCCCGGTGTAATTCCCCGCAATATTCCTAACTCCATTCCATCTCGAGAATCCGACGATCTCGGCATTCCGACATTTACTTGGATCGACATCCGAGGATTCCTGGAAGGATTCCGCGTGACAAATAAACGATCGCTCCTGAGGATTCCGCGAGCCAAGAATCTCGGTTACCTCGAATCTCAATTACTCGGAATAATCTCCTCGCCCTTCATCCTCATCCCTCCGATCGTATTGCAGCCGTGGCATGGCTGCGTGTTTCGAACATCCTCCTATCGCGCTGTACGGAAGAACGGGGTCATTAGCTAGACGGAACGGGTCGAGGGAGGTTGCTCGAGCCGAGCATCGCCGCGGTGATTCCGATCTCGCTGGCGCGCGAATGCGCGCAGCGAGGTCGCACGTCGATCCATCATCGTCGTTGCTTCTCTAGGCTCTATCAGTTGACGGGGATGCCGCGACGCAGAGCGATTGAGCCGTCGATGCCTCGGCAATCGCGTCACGAAGATGTTCTCGCGATGCATCGAATTCCACCGAAGGTCTCGCGTCACCGAATAATGCACGAGTGCGCGTCCCTGGACATTTAGGACTCGAAGGACGCGTGGGACCGATGGGCGATCTGGGATTGCTCTCCGTCACGTTAACTCCATTCGCTGGAGGCTGCTGTCACGTGATATCAAGTGAATGTGGAGATTTTGGCATGAGAGACGCGAGGTAAACAGCAACCCGTGCGTCTGCTAGACGCGACTGATGCGACGTAAATCTACGCGAACGGCGGATACAATCGATCATCCCCGGCGAAGCGGATACTTGTGGAATTCGCGTATGATGGAAACGCGAGCGCCGGCCCAGCCATCGGAAGAAATTTATGGCAACCACGGGGAATCATATGTTTCGTCGAGCGCGGCGAATCATCTGATATTTGCTATCAGATAATGCACGGCCATCGTCGATAATGGACCGATAATCCGGCTAAGACTCGCATTACGAAGCTGACCGTTGCAGCCCGGCGAACGCTCCGGCGAACATCGATTGATAAAGAAAGAGCACGATTCCCGGATTCCGGACAAAGTAAGCACGCCTGGGCGAGCTAATTAGATTTGTGGGCACTTGTAACGTCGCGATCCTCCTTTCATTTCTCTGATGCGCACCGAAGCAATGGCAGAAATGCGACGATCGTAGTGGCAAGCTGTCTATCTTTCTCTTCTTCTTCCTCTCTTTCTTTCTCCCCTCCCCCCTTCTCTCTCTCTCTCTCTCTCTCTCTCTCTCTCTCTCTCTCACTGCAATCGTCAGCGAATTAATAACAAGCGAACAAGTCGGATACTGCCGGAGCAAGATTCCTACGCGAATCCAGATGCTCTCCACGTGAATCGCGCGCTGCGTTATGAGATGAAATGAGAAACGTCAAAAGACGTCTCTGCTGTCTGCCGTCTGCGCGAGGGCGTTTCTAGACCAACGAGGAAACGTTTCTCTCTCTACGATCATTGATGCAAGAAGCGTCGAGCGTTAACGGGAACGAACCGGCGAGATACATCGGCAATCAGCTTTTAATGCGATCGTTTGCACCGGTTGCGAGGGAAGTGGAAATCATTAGCGACTCCGTCCGGAAGTTCCGCGGAAGATTAATGAACGACACGCTCGACGGAACGGCGTCGCGACGATAGCAGCCGATAGGAAACGCTGCAAGCTCCGCGAAAAGCATCGTCGCTCTCCGGCGACCCGGCGGTGACGCCGAACGAGTCGGCTTGTGATGCTGTCGCGCTTCCTGCAGGAATTATCATCGTCGGCGGAGAACGGGGTCGTCGCCGAGAAGCGGACGGGCTTGTGATCGTACCGGCAGCGGGTCGGTAGTGGCCCGAACGGTCGCGCAGCGGTCATCACGGTCGCCGCCGAAGGCAGTGATGTGACAGCGGCGAAGGCAGGCGAGGAGATGACGGTGACGGTGACGCCGTCGACTTCCGACGTCGCCGATAAGGCGGTGTCGACGGACGATGGTGGTGGCGGCACGGAGGTGGCTCGTCTCGAGGCCGTCCTCGCCGCCCTGGTGGAGACGAAGGTGGAAGCGATGAAGGCGTCGTCGACACTCAGCCGACGCTCCGGCAGTGCGCCCGCGAGTCCGCGCCAGCTTAGACTGACCTCGACCTCGACGGCCTCCTCCTCGTTGAATCATCACCACCATCATCATCACCATCATCATCATTCGCAGCAGCATAAGAAGAAGGCTCAGCAGCATCATCGCCATCGTCGCAGGCGTCACGACTCCGCGCCCTGCGAGAGTGATTATCTCAACAACGTGACGGATCACTCTCAGCACAAGCTAGCCAACGGTGAGTGAAGAGTTGTGAGATTGCTTCAGTGGTCTGGCTAAATGTTAAAATGGATTCGTCTTCCACGTGAGAGCACGTTAGAGCGCTCTTGTTTGAAAACAGAAGAAACTTAGATATTTAGATACTTTTTAGATATTAATCGGAATTCATTACGTTACAACGGGAAATTCGGGGTCATTATAAGCCGTGAGATTCAATTGACTTCAATCGGTCGCATCAAACCAATGCATTTCTCTTCTTTCAAGATGAAACATTAATTATTTACATTTGAATTCGACATAACATAAGAACATAACTAGAATATAGAATTTGTCAACTATTTAATTTTCTCGAGATATGAAATATAATGTTACATAAGTAAATATCAATTATGTCCGGCTCATGCTCGTTAACTGTCATTCTCTGTCAGAAAAGGAACGGAGAAGAGCTTCTGAAATTCCTCGAAGCCCTCGAAAGAAACGCAGGCATTCGAGAAGCCCAAATAATCAAGGCGTCGTTCAAGATGTTCAGGCCGGCCTCGATTCGCGCTTCGAGCTGCTCGGCATTGACGGCGACCAAGATGTGGCTCTAATAAATTTCGAAAGGGCTAAAGAAGTTCTCGGCGACTCCTGCGAATATCCGCGGCTGCACCGAAGTGCCTGCTACTTTCCTCAAAGCGCAGCTCAATTGTGAGTATATACCGATTCTTCGAGCTTTGAAACATCGGTAGGAGAGACTCCGGCAGATTTCATAGAAAAAGAATGTTGTCAGTTCTTTTGTCAGCCATGCCTTGACGACGTTTGTCAACTCGATTGTTCAATGCTAAATCTGTCTCTCGACGAACATGAGCTCGCTAATGAGCCAGCTCTAAGCTCCCATGAAAGTCATTCCGTCGTTTCTGCGAGTCACAGAAAGCCGGAGTGTCTCAGGAAATCTTCATGCGCTCCCTGACACACTTTCCCCGCATTTACACTGAAATTCACCAGTTCTGCGCGCCACACTGTTGGCAAATTCTCTCGCTTGCACGCGATCTTTTCCTTTACGGAGACCCATCGTCGCATCCTCCCTTCATATATTCACTGGTATTCGATCGGTCGACTGACAGAGAGAAAGGGGAGAGAGAAAGACACGATTTTGGCGGCACATCCGCGTGGAAGTGGGTCAGCCTAGCGCGTGGTTGAGCGCGAATCTTCACATAACGCTCCTGGCGAATACGATTTGGCGACTGAACCAGCTGAACGATAAAGGACTAGCGCACCTTTGTCAAGTGACAAAATGGCGGTATCCGGTGGCGATTAGCGGTCATAACGAGGAGACGTGATTCTCCAGCTTTTCTCGTTAATTGTCGACGAATGCCTTGGGAATCATGTACTCGAGTTTCGGCAACCTTCGGTCGCGCGATGTGCCATGATTTAGCGGCAGAGAGCTTCTTGTGTTTCACGTTGGTTAATTTAGTGGAACTTGTCATATGCAGAGCGACTTGTATTCATCGCGGAGAGCCTAAATAATTTCTTGCAGATAAGAGCGCGTTTAGTTAATTGTAACAACGCGCGGAAAATGAAAATAATAATGCTGTTGATCGCAATGAATCGTTACTGATAAAGGCGCGCAAAATGAGGTAACTTTGATTTCGCAGATTTCGCTTTTCGGTTTTGTTTGCATTGTTGTCGCGACGTTGCTTTAAAACATAATTCGGGACGATATTACTGTCCGATTAAATCCAGCGACGAGAACGTTTACCGCGAGAGGATGAAAAGCGACGTGTTTGAACAATTATCCGTTGATAAATGCCACAGGTAATTTTCATGTAGACGATATTAATCGAAAGAGTTTCTGCGCGGTGGAATAGTCGCCAAAGAATGACCGATTCAACGTCGACGTCTACCACTTGATGCGGTCTGCTTCGATACGCTTGAATCTACTGCATCCATTTCAGTTCGCCCTTTATCGAACATCTGCTCTTAATTGAACGCGGCTGTCATCGTCGCATGGACGCTTCTATTTATAAATTTTCCACGTTTCTCAGTAGTCGTTAATAGCGGATGCGCGCTGAATATTTATAACGTTTGAATGTGGAACTTGCTCGTCTATTCATGCGAATTGTAACTGAACTGTAATTTCACGCGAGCAGCACGATTTTTCTCAAGAAATGCCGCGCGATGTGTGCGTGTGTGTACATGAACATGTCGCACATGCGAATCGAAGTTGGCTATTGTCCGACCTCAGGGCGGCCGTTATCACCGGTTCGAATTTCATCCAACTCTCCGCAACCCTCCCGACGACATCTCGGTTATCGTTTTTCCACCTTTTCCGTCCTATTCTGGCGGCGTTTTCTAAAATTATACTCGGAAAGCACGTGACGGCCTTCGTGTGCGTGACGTAGATAGTGCAACGATTGTTCTTTGTTCAGCTCGATATCGGGGTCTACTTCTCGCCCGGCTGTGTGGACGTATATCGAATTGCTGGCCCGCTTCGCCGTGTACGTTGCCGAGCTCGAGAGCGTAATAATGGCCGAGTCTCGAGCAGTTTTACCGTAAAAGCGCTAATTTATCACCGCATCTCGTAATGCTCTTTGTACTTTTTCATGGATCAGTAGGATCGCATCTGGCCGTGTAGTCGCATGTAATCTCCAGCTTTGCGAATCCGTTAATCCATTTTTTTCTCCTGTTTCGCTCGTAAGTACTCGCAAGCTCCAATTGCGGCGATTTCGTGACGTCACATTTAATTAAACTTTTCAGCTGTTCAGAATCGTCGAGCCTTCTCAGATCAGCTTGACGGCGGCACGTTGTGTCAAAGGCTCGTCGATATCTTTGTCCCTTGTCTTTGTCTTTGTTCTCGCGCGAAAACGCGCGATCGATCTTGCTCTCACTGTTCTTCCCGCTCGATTCTTCTCGTTTCGATTGATCGATCGAAAACGAAAGTTTCTGATTCATCTCGATATGGAAATATGTGCGCGTACAATAATGGATCGCTCTTTCCCTATCGGTGTCGTCCGCGTGCACTAACTTCTCCAGTTTTGCAAACAATGCAGATATTCGACTGTGATCGATACTCGCCCGTTCTTCTTCGAGTTATCGTGATCGGTTTGAAACGCATTGATTTGCAGGTTGCTTTATCGCACGGGATGTAAATGAAGCACCATATGAGTCTAGATTTTAACGGCAACGGCGCTTGGCATGCCTGACCCAGTAAATGTCACGTCATAAATATCATCGCGCATGAAAATTACATAAAGAGAGCTCAAGAAGGTTGCTCTCGTGATTCTTGCTCAGGCGATTTCTTCGTCGCGAGCCAGTCAAGGCTATCTCATATCTTTCCTTTTCCTTTTTTTCTTTTCTCCTTTCTTTTTGTTTACCTTTCAATATGAACTTTATATTCCCAGGCTGTCGTCGCCCGCATCGAGCGCAAGTTGCTCTCAGGTCCAATAAAAAGTGTCTAAATTGAAATTTTTAATGGGAAAACTGTTTCGAGTGTATAAACGAGATGCGTCATTTATCAAGTTAAATTAAACGTCGGATGCAGCGGCTGCGGACGTGGCGCAACCAACGCGTTCGTTTCCGAAATGGTATCGATCGGATGTAAAAACCATTCGATCGATGATAGACCATCGCGGGAACAATAGCTCGGATATTGCCTCGCGCGGGATAGGTGAGGAATGGCATTCCGTCAGGAATAACCGCAGGGAACGTTGATGCTTTCAGAAAGATCCATTACGACGACGACGACTACGTGGCGTTGAACGTAGCCGACGAGCTGGAGGAGGAGGAGATCCTCAGCGGTCCGGAGAAGCTGGACGAGCCCCGGGGACGGTATCATCGGCCGCGGAGAAAGCGCAAACGTAAACGGCGCAAGGCCGACTCGGTCGGCCCGGATGAGGAGCTCGTCGATCCCGGGGAACTTCCGCCCCGGGCCCGATGGACGATCGTCGCGACGGCTTGTCTTCTGCTCGCCATGTGCTTGCTCTTGGTCGGCGTCACGCTGCGGATGGCGCCCATAATCGACGACATGGGTGAGTCGAGCGATGTCTCTCAGTGGGAATCGAGGTCGAGTCGCGTTTGTAATTTCCCGGGAACGGAACAAGTGAATTTTGAATAACTTGTTGGGTAATGATTCTCTCATGTTTCCCGAAACACTATCCCGCGTACAGTCTTGTTGATAAGCTTTTACATGCATCGTGTATTTCCTCTCGCGCGATCCTTTCCCTCGTTAAATTCCCTGAAGATGATTCGGGAGATTCGTTCTTTCGTCTCGCGAAAGCGCTCTGTGCTCGATGAACGCGCTTGCCAGCGGGTAAGCTTATCGCAGGTGCGATTTATCGCGGCAGTAATACGTGTCTCTTCACCATCTGGGAGACGTTTGTATAGACCGACGCGATGCATATGGGAATGCTCGCTAAATAATAATGCGGATTTCTACGTTTGAGAGCACGTGGGAGAGAATCATACCGGTTTACCGGTACTGAAATATGCAAGGTCCCACCGGTGGTAACCTCCGAATGAGGGCATAACGCGTCAATATTTCAGCGTGTCCTTACTGTGCGATCTTAACGGTGCGGTGTTATCGTCGCTCAAGCAGAATCGATCGGATTTGCATCGCCGAGTTTCATAAACTCAATTCTGATTAATTCTCTCACTCTCTTCTTCAAATCAGAGCCGTCCTCTCTTCGGCTTTAATTCAGAGGAATGTCCTCTGCGATGATGATGCTGATATCCGCGCGTTTCGGCAAACACGCGGAAGGAAACTCGCATTCTCGCGGAACGACCTGGCAGTTTATCCTCCTCGGCGATTCGCCGGATGGAAGCAAACGCTGGCGATTAGAAAAGCCGAGCGTTCGCGCGAATATACGTTCGCTCGGTATTAATAGAACTTCTCGGATGTCTCGTCGCGATTACACCGAGCGGTGTCCATCTATTATTCATACGCTTGCTCTCGTCTCTCGTCTCAATTCCGATGACCGAGCTATAAATGCACTGTCACTCGTTGCGACGCTCAATGAAATCGAGCATCTTCGTCGAGGGTGCAAGGACACGGAGTTAGCGTCCTATGGTAATTGCCAGCTTCCAATACGCGTCGTGGTGGTTTCGCGGTGGCGTTTCCTCCCCGAGTCACCGCGTTTCGGCTCGTGCGCTAGTTCGAACTAGGTGGACGATTCTCCACAGCGAGATCTCTCTCTCTCTCTCCCATGGATGTGCGGGGAACATGTTCTCACCAATTAGCCCCAGCAATTAGCTGGGATTACGTGCGGCGGACGACACTCTCGGAATCGCATTCAGGCCGCTTCGGACCGCCTCGGACCCGTAAGTGTCGTGAGGCATATATGCATTCGTATACATACAGATACAGATACACAGACGAAGGCGCGCTCCACTGACACAGACGAGCCGTAGCATGCGGCGTGCGAGGTCGAGGGCGCTCCGCGTCTCTAAATTAAAGGCGCGCGTCTGCGAATCCTCCAGTCAGCCGTCGGATTTCCGTGGCTGAGCCACCTTGAAGCCGGACCACTCGTCGCTCTCGTCCGGAAAAGTCTCGCCTTGCGCGAAGTGTGCATCATCTCGCGCGCTCCAGCGGTCCGCGACGTGTCCGATCCTCTGATCGGCCGATCGAGCATCGGCGGATCTGCGGATGCGTACGATCGGAGACCTCTTCCCGTTGACCTTTCCGCGGTCGGAGGCATCGCGCGAGAGGTGGAATTAAAGTTTCAGCCGGGCGTGTCCGGCAAGCGTGTCTCTCTCTCCCTCCCTCCTTGCCTCCCTCTTTTTCTCCCCCTCCCCTCTGTCTCTCTCACTCTCTTTCTCTCTCTTTCTCTCTGTCTCTCGCGATGTGAAATTGCTGGAGCTGAACTCTCGTCGGGAAGGTAAACAATTTTCTGGGGGTTGCCGTGCTTGGGTGCAGTAAGACAGAAATAAAATCGCCGGCGAGGAAGGTAACGCGATTTCAGCGCTTCGAGATTCCGTAGAAGCGTTTAATGACCGTTAAATTGCTGACACCGCGCGCTCATCGCGCGAATAAAACTGCCGCGGAGAACAGTTGTCGTGAAAATGGATGACGGGACAAATGTCGTTAATAATTTTAATTCCTCGCTGGAGGAATAACGTTACGTACACGTAACGTAAAGCATTCTCGATGCGACGATACGGAACAGGATCGATTCGAAGATTTGCTTTTGCCCTATGAGAACACCCGTTCGGATCGCGTGAGGGCCCGACAGTGTCCTAGTTGTTTTTACTTATTTATCATCTTTTTTATCTCCGTTTGATATCGTGTAGCCCGGTTTTACGAAAGTGCACGGGAATTTGCATTTTAATCCACCAGCTGCCGGCAATATCCGTTTCCGATGGACTACAGCGCGGATGACGTGGAACAAATACACAAACGCCCGCGGGACGTTTCATCAACAAGTCCAAGTCGATACGCGAACTTATACGGTTAGACGATATTTTTTACGGCGAGGAGTTCGCCAAAGAGGATGTCATCGCGTGTACGGTAGCGTTGCGGTATTACTGACCCGGCATGATGAGATCATTAATCTTGCGTCCGCTGATTATTTTCGCGTCTGATAATATTTAACACTGCTCGGAGCTAATAGACTGCCGTCGATCAATTGCGGATGGGTCTCTCGCAATTAATCTCACGCGCGAGATCGATTCTTCCGATAACGCGCAAAAAGTGAGTTTGCAAAGCTTGGACATCTCGTTGTACGTTTGTAACGATTGCTTGTTTCTTTGTTTGTATTCTTTTTTTTTCTTTTTCTAGTTTGCGTTTTCATTCGCTCTGTGGAGATTCCGGCAGTTTTTTTCCGGGGCCTCTGCGAGCCGTTCTCCCAGGCGAGGGATGAGATATTAAGCGAGGCTCTATGCGCCTCGTCACGAATTGTCGCAGAGTCATTAATCTTCGTGGAATCGTGTGCATGTGTGCACGTGCGTGCTGGGGAAATTATTGATTATTAGCTCCCAAGAATTTCCGGTGACCGCTATCGCGTGATATTTTCGCCGAAATCGAATTCGGTCTCGCAATTGCTCGCACGCGCTGTTTATCTGGAATTAATTCACTATTGTCGTTTAATGTTTTTATTCGTATATAACTGATCGGACAGTTTTATGCGTGACTGATCGTTTGTGTAAAATCGTATTTAAGAGAGCAAACATACCGAATACTGTCACATATGCGGAATTGTGATTGCAATATGTGTTTGCAAAAATGGTATCGACTCGCATCCAGATTAGGCGTTTTGAAACGTCCGCCTTTATCAACATCAGAATTCACGATTTTTAATATTTTTCATTACGTATATATAGATATGTTTTTCGTACAAACTGTTCGAGATCTGCATACTTTTGGAATTAATGTTAACTCGCGTAACGAAAATATCGTCGCGTCTCTGATTGAATCAGCTAAACGCACAGAACTTGCATTTCGCAGGGAACGAAATCCTCTAACTTTTCTCTCTTTTCTTTTCTTTCTTGTTAACGAATCTTAAATCTCTTAAATCTCGTTATTTTCGAATCGCCATTTAATCTCCTTAGAGCGTTTCACGCGCATCTCCGAACTGCGTTTTAATGCGCTTGGGCGCCTCCTGGAGATATATTTAACGCGTTTATGGGGAGTAACGGAATTAATTTAGGCGAATCGCAGGCGAGTAGGCTTGTTTTGACTTGTTCCGAGAAGCAGCGGCGTTTTACAACAATCGACGTGCTTGCCGCAAAATTATCGAGCGCGCATCGTATCGATCTAAACTCGCGAGACGGCCTCCTGCCTTGAACTGCAATGATCGCAACATGCCTTGTTTCGGCGCTCTAGAGCATCGCATTTACATCGTTGTTACGATGAAATCATGTCGAGCCTGCACGCGCAATTGATTTTTGCGATCGTTCGATTTTGACGTTGCGCGTCACGATGCAGTTATAGGGCGATCGTCATTGCTGACATTTGGTTACACCCGCAGCTGCCGCAGTTGATTCATCGCGATCATTTCCGCGTATCGGCAATGCCCATTATTGGCTCGATCAATCATTCCAACGATCCTGCAATCGCCGGTACTTCCAACCGCCAGTTGTACCGGTTAAATCCACTGAATCAGTTCTCAGTGGCTGAATAATAATCCTCATAGTCCGACATAAACCGCGCTTAAAGCTCGGCGTAGAGCCAGGTCCGGTTGGGATTTATTAGGTGTACCAATTGATTTCCCGCTTCTTCGCGAAGTTCAGAATTTATTCACAAAAGCGCGAGAAAGATTCCCATCAACGAAACAATCCCCGTCATTTTCGGTGACCTTGGGCCACTTGTCGGTCGATTGAGCGCGTTGGGAATTCGGCGGCTCCCGGGATCAAAGGCAAGAAATTAATTTGTGCCAATTTGATGAAAGCCACGAAGCGAGAAGCGAGCGAATCGGCGGGGCGAATTTTCGATTTTGTTACTCGCTACTCGCTAAGCGCCGCGCCGCTTTTATCCGTGACGGAAATTGCGCTGCGGAGATGCATGAATTCTTTATCTCGCTTTATCGCGGCGGAAAAAAGGGCGGGAAGAGGATGAGTCAGGAGGGAGTAAAAATTTTAAGGCTCGGCCTGTTTTCACGGGGTCGCGAGTAACACGTGCACTTATGTTTGCGCACTCGATGCGCCTCGGCGATATCGTAAAGCAGCCTGTATCGATCTCGCGCAGTTATTCGCAGGAAATGAATTCAGCGTGCGAATTATACGGCGCGTCCGCTATTCGCATGACTGTCAGCCGCGTCGGGTCGGGTCGGGTCATTGGGTCATCTCGGGCGTGAAATCGTAGCCGCGCGCCGCAGGATCAAACGCGAAAGCGCTCACGGCGGAAAGAATTAACATGCCGTTATCGTTTCTGAAACTCCCGGTTCACGCTCGCGTTCACGCTCTCGCAATAAAGCGTTTTATGGACACCGTTTCCGGTCAGTTACGGAACCGCTGCAGATTGAACGCATCAATTTCATTCGGGATACATTCGTGGTCTCAATCGAGTGGTATCCCGAGGGGAATCGGAATCAGAGCGGTAGAATGGCTAAAACTGGCTCTAAACTCGTATTATCGATTATTTTCACGTTAACTCCGTCCGTATTCTCAAACATCGAAGGGAGGCGATATTGTCGCCTTTTAATGCGCTTTGTTATAGGAGAACGGCTCATCTCGCCGGATGGACTCGATTCCGAATCACAAATCTGACTTTCATCGCGAGCTCGACTTCTGTATCTTCACAATATGGAATAATCCAGTCGTGTTTCGGAAATGGGATTAAGCGTCGGGCATTACGCGTTATTATATTACTCCCTGGAATTCGTCCGTGCTTTTGTACGATTCTGCATGCCTCGGCATGCAAGTCTCGGCTTGATCCGCGCGGTCCGCATGTTGAGAATGCGGAGCTTCCGACACGGATCTCCCGTGCATCGCGGCAGAAATCAGAGAAATTCACTTCGACGAAGGAGATTTAATCTCGTCGGCGTTTCGGCGGATTAAGAATCCTCTCACGGCATCGTAAATATTAACGGTAGTAATTTGAAAGCTCTCGCGGTCTCTGGAGCGCTCCTCGCGAATCTTTCAAGTTGCTGCGCGCGAACTCGCCAAGACGCATGAAAATTTCATTTTACCAGAAACCCGCGCGCGCCGACGTGCCATTAGAATAATGCGTAATCTGTATATGCACGTCAGTTGGCGAATAGCGTGATGTTTCGTTTGCGGAATGAAATTTCGTTCACATGTACCAGCACACACATCGAGATCTTGACCCTGTGCGTTCTGACGTCATAGCAATTTCGCGTGGGAGAACAGAGTCAATTTCTTCAGTCGGATTCCCCATTTTTCCGCTTATTCATTATTAAAGGGAGAAATGAGAGCGAGGGATTCCTTACTGCTCGCGGCTTGCGCAGCATCACCGGTTGCTACACGAGTGATCCATTAAACGAACGGAAGTTTCGCTGCCGGCGGATTCCACTTCACACTTTGCCAGTTTATGATCGATCTACACCGTGAACTGGAACGTGGTGCTTCGACACAACTCATTGTCTAGATATGTTTACGATGCTTGTTACTTAAACGCTTGTAAACTCGGGCAGAAACGCGATACGTCGGAGACCCTCTTTCGTGTCGCTTTAGAGACGGTGGGAAGGAAAGAGGAACGGGATTCAGCGCGGAAAACGCTAGCGAGACACTATCTATCTTTATTCGCGGCAATTCGGCGCGATTCCGACGGACAGATGCCTTGCGATCGTTGTTTTTACCACCGTCTCTCAAGATAGAAGGCTAATAATCGTAAAACCCGGACGGAGAAATTTTATTGGTCGTGGAGCGGCGTGCATTAGCGCCGATGGCAATCATGATTTTCCATTGACGCTCAAGTGACGGCAAAACGGCCACTTCCGTGCGAATTGCATTTCGTGCGGTTCTCGTTAATTCCGATAGCCGAATCGAACTCGAAATTTCGTGCCGGAATTAGATTGAACGGCGCCTTTCGTTCCTCGCGCCAAACCGTTAAAGCGTGCAGCAATTGGCAGCTGCGTCATAAATCTCTACCTAAAAACCGGAAGAGTGCAAGTTCGAGGAGCCTACTCTCGCGTGAGAAAGGCGAATCGAACGATATCGCGGATGTAGCTCCCTCTCTCTCTCTCTCTCCCTCTCCCTCTTCCTTTCCCTCTCTCTCTCTCTCTCTCTCTCTCTCTCTCTCTCTCTCTCTCTCCCGATGAATCGAGGCAAGGGCCCGATCAGACAGACTCTCGCGACACATTCTGACCGTTTCGTACGTACACGCGAGTCTCGTTTTCAGATTACAGATACTCTACTCTGTGCATTTCTCGATTACTTGGATTCGCCGCATTAATTGGCCTTCGGGCAATTCCGATGGCTTTAATTCGCTTCATTTCATTCCGCGACTTATAGAGCTCACTCTTCTGATTTCAATGATATAAATGTGCCGATAATTTTAGACCTATCCCTTCTCCTCCCGAAGGAAGGGAACGCCGGCGCGTTTGCACCTGTCGCGATCGTCATCCCGTCTCTGTCAGGCCGGTGTCTCTGACACCGCCGTGCGTTCATCTCCATCCGGTCGCGCGTGAGCTGATGACTCAAGCGAAGGGTCAAGCTTCGACCGCGCTCGGCTTCTCTGCTCGATCGTAAATCCATTGCAACGGTTGGTTTACGTTCGCGTTCACTCAGACGTTCCCGCGTGCTCACGCGTTGAGCACGCTTTTCCGCTAGCAATTCCGCACTCGCATTGGCGGTGCTTTGTCGACGGTACGATCGCTCGGATTGTTTGACAGCGTACTTTGACAGTATAATCGCGCCTCAGCAAACCCTCGGATCGCTCTGCCCGACTCGTGGCGGGTCTCGTAAAAACATGCGGGTTTTTTGCTGTTATCGGCGCCTGGATCGGGTATTTTGAAAGATGGGATTCGCGTAAATAAACAGTGGAAGAAAAGCCGCGCCGAGAGATCATCTCGCGTCCCGTGTTATCGCTCGCCCGGAAAAGTGTGATGTTTATTTGATGTGATTGCCGCGAGATGCGCGAGCTATCGCAACACCGCGTGCGTGATATTGGTTTTTCTTTCGTTGGGTGGTCTGTAACGGTTAAAGAGAGCGGAAGAGAGACGCGATAGTAACGTTTCTCGATTTTAGAGGAACTTTTCGAGTGGGACTAAGAAGCCGGACGTCTCGCGTCTCTCGACTGCTACTCGTGCTTTTAAGGAATTCCTTCATTCTCAGATTGGAACGGTCGCAATATAGGCGAGTTTCATTTATCCGGACGGGAATCACCTTTTTCGGAGTATTTCCGCTCCGGTCCGCAAGCATCAAATATTACTCACCGGTTATTGCGGCGAGGCGGAAAGCTGGCTGAGCTCGAATTATTCCTACGCCCCTCTCATCTGAAAATTGTAAGAACCTAAAGAATCAGAAGCCGTATTTGTTCGCCGTGCTTATTCGTTATTCAAGGTATCTTGCTGGAATAAATGAAACCGCAGTTGTTGCTATCGCGCACAACGAGCAGATGTAAATTGAGAGAGAGAGATAGAGATAGAGAGAGAGAGAGAGAGAGAGAGAGAGAGAGAGAGAGAGATTTGTATTCATGATTAATAAACAGATCGGTTCTTTAATGGAGCAATGTATTTGCGATATCAGTTTTTTAAAATTTTACAAGGATCTACATTTTTCTTCGAACCGTATTAAAATCGCGGGAAAGTTACGACCGCAAAGCGGCATGGGAGCTTAACTTATTAATTATATAAAAACGTTAATTAATCAAAGGCATGTCAGGGCTCAACGTATAATCCTCGGTTATGTTCCGCATGGAATAAAAGCAATTTCCGCCTCATCTTCTATTTCCAGCTGATTCAGCACGTCCGCCGGTAAAATCGTTTGGAAGAGATTGGCACTGCTTCAGCGATTAAAGGTGTCAGTCTTGATGTTCGTTGCTGGCAAGACGGCGAGTGATGTGATTAAACCGCGTCTGAAATGCGATACTTAAGACGATATTTTTGCAATGCTACCAGAAATAATTGTACCCACACACACAAACACACATATACATATACATATCATCCGATTTAGAAAATCAGCTTTACATTCGTTTTTGCTTTCTTACAATACTGCGACCGCATATTTATATCTATCAACACCGGATTTGAACGTTCCAGTACTCCAGCGGAATGTTTCGCATTTAGTAAATAACGTCATTGCAAGCGCGTTGCGAGCGCGTTTCCGTTCGCTTGAAAATCCGACAACGAGTACACGTACGTAAGAATCGCATCGACTGGATCAATCGCGAAATCAATGGATCATTCTCGCTAACAGCCGTGCGAGCATGCAGCATCCGCGCTGGTCCAGCGACATTGCTGGCGCTTGTATCACCTGTTACGCCTGCCGTTCGCTCTCTCCGATGTCCTCCTCGCTGTTATCGCGTCGAGTACATGCTAACGCTGGTAACCAACACGGGAGCCATCATCGATTACCGATGTGGTCCAGTGTGGAGTACGGGACAAGGCCGATCAATTGGGAAAATGCGCCGGGAGCGCATTTCGAGTGCGCTCGTGAAGCGCTCGCGGTTGCCAACAGTGTAGGCGCGATTAGGAGATTCGCTCGAAGCGGTGTTCGAGGCGAAAGAAAACTCGAAGCGCTCGGAGATCCGGCAGCCGACTGCCCGTTTGCAATTTATCATACGTCGCGGGGTCTTTTCAGAAGCCGAGTCGACAAATCTGCAACGATATTCAGTCTTGCGGAGGAGGAGGGTAAGGGCAATCGCGGGACTTTCATCCGATTATGCAGTCGATCGATACCGTGAGATTGCTGTTTTTCAACAGAAAGAAACCCATCGAGTCCATTGCTCTCGGTTTCCGTTCCGGACATCAATTTCTCATACGCGATCGATCATCGACGACGTCGTTCGAGCGCCATGCTCGTTAAGGGACGTTTCGATAGCAAGACGTCCCACGGCGTAGCTTCTCTCGTCTTCTCACGCCAGGAGATCCGATTGTCGGCGGTTGCGGGCGGGATAAAAGGAAATCAATGGCCGCGACGTCGATACTGCCGTTTAGCAGGTATTCGCCGTCACGAGGCGAGTCAACGCGCTCGCTGCTCCTCTTTCGCTCTCGTCGGCGACGGGGATCGACTTCGTGATCGATTGTACGAATTCCGTGACGATATTCGAATAATTTCGACTTACTGTCGCCATCGTGGGCGGTGCAGAGCTCTCTAAATATTTGGCCGAGTATATTTATCGGCATGCACGTGGAATACGCGCAGCGCCCGACGCGATTTCGGCCGCGGGACCGAAGGAGACGGGAGAGCGGATCGGCGGCCCGCTAAAAGGGGAGAGAGCGGGGGGAGGGAGGGAGGTAGAGGGGTGAGAGACGTGAAGGAGGAAGGTAGTCGCTAAAAATACGCGGTTGCAATAAACTCAAGGGTGACGTCCACCATCCGCGGATCGACGTTTTTAGCCGTCCTTCTCTTCCGCCCCGCGAACTTTTGTTTCTTCGTTTTGATTGCCATTTCCCAGGATTACGCAGCGCGGCTGTTTACGCCATTTACTCGCCACCGTAAACTTCGCGTGATTTCATCAACCGCATTCCCGATGGGTAAAAATAAGCCTTCGGGGAGGAAGGTACGGAGAGGAAGGGGGAAAGCAAAGGCTTTCGGCAGCGCGTTGCGACCTCCGCGATCACGATGGCAAGCTTCGCTTGCCTCTGCAGCTTCGCTTCCGGCTCCGGTGACTTTGTTATCTCGCCTGAGGACCTCGTTATACTTAGCCGGAACGATAACAGTCGGGATTAACGCCACGGCCGTGCTCGCTGCATCATCACGGCGTGCGCCTTTCTGGCGGGTTTATTATAATAAGGCGCCTGCACAATGTAACCTTACGTCAAGGATAATTAATAGCAGCACGTTGCGTCTTCGAGTTCAAAGGCCTTGAAAGTCAAGGCCAAGTGCATTATTCTTGCTGTCCGCGCCGTAACAGCGTAGCACGTGAAACTGCTCCATTAAAGAGTCCCTTTTTAATGTCCGAGTCATTTCGACGTCGGGGTGTCACTTTTAACTCCTTTCGCAGCGATTGTCGATAATGTCAATATCAGTGTCGGACTTATGCACACGCACACAGACACATACACATATGACGTACGGTGTCGTGATAGATAGTAATTGAGAATCGATCAATTCGTGAGGCGAGTGTCCTAAAGCGACATTAAATGATTTCAAAGCGCGAACGAATCTGTAACCAGCCGAGCACGCTTGATCTAGCCTGATCTGTAAATCCTGAATGAGAACTTTCAGTTGAAATCCTAGATAAGATAATATAATAGTAGACAGCTATAATATATAAAATCCTATGTAAATTCCCCGTGCATGAGAAGCGCCAACGGCTCTTTTGCGGGAATATTCGTACGTCGCTGACGTTCATAGAAGGCAATGTGGCCCCTTTGAGCTCGCTGCTCGGTGTCGTGCTTGCGATTAAACTCAAAAGAGAAAGGGAGAGARGGAGAGAGAGAGAGAGAGAGAGAGAGAGAGAAAGAGAGAGAGAGAGAGGCCGCTTCCATCCCGCCGATGGCAAACTCGTGAAAACCGCGGTCGATCTACTTTAATCACCCTTTATGACGCGATATAAATAGTTTCGCAGTTATTTATCACCTGCTCGCCATAAAAATTCTTTCCCGCCAGCGGCGGAGATATAATCAGAGCTCCCTCTCTCTCTCTCTCTCTCTCTCTCTCTCTCTCTCTCTCTCCGAAGCCGACTCATTATACCGAGAGGCAATTATCTGACAGCGATAACGCCGATAACGAGATCCCGATTTCGCAATGACGATGGCTCGAATGCAAATGTAGCTCGATATCGGTAACGTGAATCGTATCGGTCGTTTCCTAAATGTCAGAATGGCCTGCGATATTCACGGATCTCGTCCCTCTGTCACCTCAGGGTCCTAAACGAATCTAAAAGTGAATGAAGCGCGGTAGTCCGGATCTCCCGGCGCGTTCTCGGGACCGTTAACGTCCGCTCGCGCATCATGGACATCAATCAGCAGGACAATCGCGATAATCGACGCCTGAGCGGCGCATCGTGCGAGAGGATAATCCTCTACGTGGACGATTTCGCCAGCCAGGGCTTGTCGACGGAATTCTACGATCGTGCCAGAGACGGCGCTTACGGGTCGACCGCCGAGCCGGATGTACCTCCGCGCTTGGATTATCGCAAGCTCTGCCCATCCGGCTTCCCCGTGTCCCTCTACCCGGACAGCCTGGGTTTTCAGCTCGACGACCGTTCCGCCCTTTACCCCCCTCAGCACGCCGAGAGGTCACCCTCGCCCAATCTGTTGGGCTCGCAGACGAGCACTCCGAGACGCTCCAGGTGCAACCTGGACGTCGATCAGCGTTCCAGCAGACGCTCCAGCGTTCAGTCGAGTCGTTCGAGGACGAACAGCTGCAGCAGACCCACTCCTCTAGGTAGGGGTCGAGTGTGGGTTTGACGGATGAGAGAGAATCGCTTGACGCGACCATAAGAATAATCAAGCTCGGACGGATGTCTGTCGCGAAGTCTGCGTCGTCATGAGGCATGCCTCCGCGATGTCGAGGTGTCGAGCATATACATATTAATCGGGAAAATGATCGATAAAGTATCTAAAGCATCATCTCGTTACGTATATGTACGCACCGCGTCGAGACATTGCAGCTTCCTCGTCATTGCTCGAACGCATTCAGGATGCATAGAGCGAAGGTTGCATTGAGTCCGAAAACGATTATCGCTTGTATCGATCAATTCCCGCGGGTGTGTGAGGAGAGAGAGAGAGAGAGAGAGAGAGAGAGAGAGAGAGAGAGAGAGAGAGAGAGAGAGAGAGAGAGAGAGAGAGAGAGAGAGCGCGCGCTTTAGCATTAATACGTAACGACGACCGTGAAACTTCAGGGGATGACAGAAGAGCCAGTATTAGCAAGAAAACCAGGCCACGAAGGGCGAGCGCCACGACTCCGCGGAGGGATTCCGTCCGCCCTACGAAGGCGGACATTAAGGAGACGCCGGTCGCAAAGGACGCTCGCGAATTCGAGCAGGCCAGACGCCACCGCCGAATCGCCATGATCGTTCTGGGAACTTTTATCTTCCTCTTGACGGCCTCGGTGCTGGTGGTGGTGGTCACCCTAACTCACAGCACGTTTCTGAGTCCAGCGACCGGCTCGAAGGAGCTGGCCGAGCACAGAGCGCAACGTAAATGTCACTCTTGGAGATCTTTGAACGCCAACTGCGAGTTATATCTTCCGTAATTGGGAGAGTTGAAGCTAGTTTAGAGGGGAACTTTTAGAGTCGCTTCTATTCAGATCACTTAAAATTTCGAGTCACGTTTTATTCGAGTCACTCGCTTGGAATCGCTGCGGCTCCTCTTGCACGTCTTACGCGTCGTTTCCTGCTTAACGAAGCCTGCTAGTTCCTTAACTTACTCCTTAACTTAGCAGACTTGGGACTTTTACGATACCCAGAGTCTCTTATCTCGATTATGTCTGACGATCCGGCTTCGCGCCGCTTTTCTCATTCACGAGAGAGCGGCGAGACTTGAGAGAAATCTTAGCGCGGCCGTAAAGTAACACAAATTTGCTCGCCAAGTCCGAGTTCGTAAGCTTCCCTTACCCGTGCTCTTGTCGTTTTCAGTACGGAAGGAGAACGAGGAGCTGCTGAATTCCCTCAACAGGGACATTTCCGTGCCCGAGAATGCCACGGCGCCGCCCTAAAGCAGGCCGATCCTCCCGGACGGAAGTGCGTCGCTCGTCTGTCGCTGTCGATCGGCTCGCTTCGACCGCGACCGCTAAACGGAACCCTCGCGCAGGGAAGAAGATACGCTTCGTCAGCAAACAGCGTTGCGAGGAACTGATGCCTGAGTCGACTGCGTTTCCTTTTGCGAGATGAGGCTGGAAATTTACGGGAGAAGGAAGTCTCAAGACGGTGAGAAACACCGGCTCGGATCCCGGCGGCATGCCGGTCGCCGATCGTAAATAGCGTTGCATCGCGCCAAACGCGCGTCATTAAGACACCGCTGCGAGAGAGAGAGAGAGAGAGAGAGAGAGAGAGAGAATCCGATCGCGGCGCTCGGACGTATCGTGCTGCGTCGTTTGTTGTATTGTTGCCGCGCTGCGAACGTTGCGTCGATACACAATATACATATATATATATATATATATATACACACACACACATACACACACGCACACATACATACATATACATATATACATACAAACACAAGCACGTACGTACATGCACATCTCGTATCGATGCAGACTAGGTGCCCCCGATTCCGGCAGACTTCTCCAATAAGAGCCCGCTGCTCGACCGGGCCGGCATTCGATTTGAATTATTGCCAAAATTCCGTGAGATTAAACGTTTTTGTTATCTCGCGCGGTCTATACCCCGATAAGCGCGAAATCCTGAAACGGCAACTTGGTCGCGACCGCGGAGACAAAGGCGCGATAATCGCGCGTATAATCAATAAGCAACTCTGTTATTGTTCGTTATCTGCCGTGTCGGCATCGCGCGATCAGCATCGCATCGAATCTGCATCGAAACGAGTCGTGCGATCTCTCGCTCCGACGATCGGGTCGCACGGAACCGAACAACGAAGGAACGATTTCAAGGAGCAACGCGCGGGGGACGCGTGCCGAATGCGGATGCGGCGGATCTGGACCGCCCGGGATCCCTTCATCGCCTGTCCATCCGCGCGCGAGATGGCCCGAATCGACTGCTGATGTATCGATCCGCTTCATCGGTACGCCTCGCACGTTGAGCGAGGAGAGGCAGCTGTCACCGGAAATCGTGTCGCCGAATCGATCTAGGCTCTCTTTCCTTCTCTCTCCCTCTCTCTCTTTCTCTCTCTTCTCTCTGGTGCTCTTTCATGCGTCTTCCAGGACCGGAAGGGACAAAGTTCGCTCAGCCGCCGCCGATTCTCCGCGCCGACGAAGGGCTCGAGTGTTTTTCATGCGTGTGTCGGACTCTTCGGGAAGCTCGCGGCGTTTTCCGGTCATCGGGAAACGCCACGAACTCACCGAACGGCTCCCAGCAGAGGAAGCTGTACATATAAGAGTGATCGTTATTAACAATCGTTTGTAGTTACACATCGAGAGATAAGGGCGAAATTGTTGTCGTCAATTGTGTAAGATAAAGCTGTCGTAGAAGGTGCTCGTCGAAATCGCGCGATGCAGGAAGCAAAGGGAGAGAAAGATAGCGCAAGGATTAGCTGGAGATTGCCGAGACGTGCGCGCGTAAGCGCGCATGTGTTTGTTGTTGTTGTTGCTGTTGTTGTTGTTGTTTTATTTGTGTGTGTGTGTGTGTCYGTGTGTGTGTGTGTGTGTGTGTGTGTGTGTGTGTGTGTGTGTGTGTGTGTACAAAGCGAAAGATCAAGGCTGTCGCAGTCGAAACGGCCCAAGTATTTTTATTCGCCCCCGTTCCGCTGTTCCGCGGCGCGATCTCCCGTCTCGCTCTGCGACTAATTGCTTAAAAGTTTCATCGAACGTTTCTCGCCGCGATGACGGCGGTTCAGCGCGGTAACTCTTCCCCCCCCGTTCCCCGATACGTTTAATTTCTCGGCGCTTTCAGGCGCGAAGGGTAGAATATCGTTCGCGAACGTGACTCGGACTGATGAATCTTGTATCTTTTTGCAATTAAGCGTCTCTATGGCAGCACACCGCGCGATTTCTCACGTAACATCCGTTATTTCCGCGAGAATGCACGATACAGCCTTCGAAAGTTTCGAACTCTCACATTCAATCGCTACTGTATCGCTCCGCTGATGCATCTCTTACTTTGTGACTGGAATTTATTTCGCTCGCTCGGGTGAAATCTCACTCGCGGAAATCGATGAAGCAAGCAACGTTCTGTGAAAGAGGCAAGAGGCATGTCGATGTATCGTAACGATAAAGTAAACCAAACACGGCCCTCGATGAAGCAGATTACATGAGCACCGCTTACACTCGATCCGACTTACGTTGAGAAACAGCCGACGCATTTGGCGATAAAGGTCCCCGGACGACGGACCTCAAGGTCGTTTGAGACCGAGGGAAAGCTAACAGCAATCTCGCGAAAATCTAGCTTAGAGAAGGCTTTACCCGAGCCTAACGCTCGATACGGCAAACCGCTTTCGGTCGTTCCGATCGATAGACGAAAGTTATTTTCTTCAGTCTCGCAGCATCCGTTACACTTCTTTCTTCTATAACGTGGGACGATTGCGTCATGAAAGCGTAAATATTTTATTCTCTCCCGTGCACCGTTCCGTAATCTCCCCTTGCACGTTCGTCACTATTTCTGCGAACGTTGTAACGAGCTATATCCCGCGAATTAATTTCCATCAAGAGCATCAGACAGGAATTCGGTCATAATATTGAATCTCCGCGAACTCGCTCAATGCAGAAAGACACACACACACACACAGAGAGAGAGAGAGAGAGAGAGAGAGAGAGAGAGAGAGAGAGAGAGAGAGAGAGAGAGAGAGAGAGATATGGGGAAGCATTTCTATTCAAGTTAACGTTATGAGTGATTGCATCTATAACATGTAAACAATATCGGAGCTTATGCGAGTACGTATAGTATAGTTAACGACGTTTCCCGCGACACGAATTCGCGAAATATCGCGAGCGCTTGGAAGGGGGAGATGCATTCGAATTTTTATGATTGTAATTACGGACTTATTGCTTGTGATTACGGGTACATGATACGTATACGTCGAACGGTATATTTCAAGAGAAAACCTATGATCGCGATCGAGCAGATCAAGCGGAAGAACTTCTCGTTGCCTTTCGATTCTTGTCGGTCTTTCTCTTGCGTTTCTATTCCGCTGTCTATTCTAAAGGCAACCGTCCCGAGGATGATTTCGTGAAAACCACTTCAAGTTCAGGTCACTCATTTTTATCATCGCAGGAACGACGATGCAGGCTCGATGCGGACCGGCTGTCGAATGATCGCTTATCGGATGATTGCTTATCGTCGCGGAAGGGAAACGATCGGTTCGATGGATTCGTTTGCGTCGCACAATCAATCGGCGAACGTTGTCGCCGATCATTCGCGATACGTATTCTTGTATAAGAACGTATACACCGTACACAGGCTCATGAAATCGCTGATCTCCCGGGCAAACGCCGGGATTTTTTCCAAAACGAAATCAGCGTCGAGGATGAAGGCGCAACCTTCCCCGTCGATGGGGAATTTATTATTATTAGCTTTTAAAGTAACTCATGGTCGTGTATCATCTCGCGCTATTCTTGGGCCATGGTCGATCGACTCGGCGACGAAGACGGCAATAATTCGCGTGAAGATTCTCGCGCGAAACCCTTTTCTATGAAGGTGAAGGTTCCCTTTTCTACCCGTAGTCAACGAGTTCTGCTAGAAAGCATCTCGTAGAAAATATCGTACGATCCTTCGTCGTCGCAGCCTTTCTCTCTCTTTCTCTCTCTCTCTCTCTCTCTCTCTCTCTCTCTCTCTCTCTTTCTCTCTGCCGCTGTGCGAATCTTCGTTTCCGTATGTTCTTTTGCTCGCAAGCTTAGGGATCACTTGGCCTAACGAGGTTCGTCTAAATGAGCTAAAGAAGTAACTTGCTAACGCGGAGATTCCACGAGCGTGTTTCGAGTTTGACGGGTATTCGGGAACGTTATGAGGCTTCGCACGGCTTCGCAGCAAATGCAAAGAGAGTTGGAAGAGAGCGGGGGAAAGATATATCTGCGCTGGTCGCGTCTTTGTTTCATACGAGACACTATGACACTACCGAGGATGCAATCGATTTGGCATCGCGTGGCGGATTAATCGCGACGCTTCTTTCGTCAAGTACAAGCGTTGTGCTCTCGAGGTACTCTAAGCTCTCGAGATGCGTGTGCCAAACTTGTGTGTGTACGATATATGCACTCTAGTTTCCTTTGACAATCATAGTGCCGGTATGGGGTACGTTTTCACGCGCCTTTTTTAGGGGCGTTCTTCCCCGCGCGGGGAAGATAGCGCGGCTCGTTACGCGAGCGACAAGCCTTCGCGGAAGTAAGCGAGTTGTTCATCGATCATCGATTGCTCAAGATTAAATCAGGAAGTACAGTGGCTCCGCGCCTTGTATCGCTTCGACTATTATATGCATCTATCTTCCCGTTTCACGGTTTCGGTCGCGACGCGATGCGTTCGCTGTGAGAGAATTCGAGAGGGACGTCGATGAAGTGTAACCGAACGAGATGATAAATCCCTTGAAAAGAATCTCTTAAAATTCGCTCAAAAGTTCCAATACTCGATGCGACCAAGTTTCGACGAAGGCACGATTCGACGTTGCGAGATTTCTTCGACAAATGCATTTGGAGAATCCATCTGCCTTGAACAGACATCTTGCATCTATAATGATCCCACGTGGCCTACGTGATTAGTGGCTATATAAGTAGAATTTTTAAGAATTACGGTAAGAGAGAGAAGGAAAGGGAGAAAGAGAGAGAGAGAGAAAGAGAAAGAGAGAGTTGCATTAAGAAAAGGTTACATTGCAGAGTTTGTGTCGCTATGCTTTTCGTTCGTAAGGAAGATAGCGACTCTGTTCTTATCGCGTTTAAATTAGGCGGTGAGCGTAATTTAAAGAAATCCTGAATCCTTCAGCAAAGTGCACAGCGAAAAATGTACGCGTCCCTTGTTCTCCTGCGTGAAAACAAGGTGAGCAGTGAATACTTTACTTTAAAAATTGGAAACGCTGAACGATTCTGTATATGTATAATTAGAAAATGCAAATGAGCCCGCGGGCCTTTGCAGCACAACGATTGGACAACGCGCGCAATACCGAACAATAAGCGAATTGCATGGGGCATTAAAAAGGAGAGGCTTGCATGCAACTTTTATCTTGTCGCTCTCGTACGCGAGGCACGCGTGTTTCATTCGAGCGAAAGAGTGACACACGCGAGTGACGTATTCCGTAGCGCGTTGACGAGATTTTACGCCAGGAATTCTAATATTAATACGATAACGTCTCGACCATGCACGCGCGAGGTGTGTATGTTGCAGTGAGACACTAAACGAGCGAGATGTTGAATATGGATGAAATATTATATATATATATATATATATATATATATGAACAAAAAAATTTATGTTTCTATATTGTAATAACGTTTATGTATAACGAAGTTATTACGATGCAAAAAATATACATATATACTAGTTGTCCGGTTTGTGCGACTGTCTATTTACTGACCTCTGACTACAGTTCGCGCCCTCCTGGAAAACGTCGATGCGAATCGCGGGATCGCGATCGCAGGGATCGAGGAAACGCGAGAACGGAGTTCTCGCTGGAGCGATTCTCGCGGGCATTTACGGTGAGTCTCTTTATTGTCAAGGTATATATATTATACATATATATATTGCAAACTTCTACATTGTAGAAATCTGTACAGTGTCGAAGTGAAATTCGATCGGTCGTTGAACCCTGCCTAAAAGGGACGTGTAGAGAGTCGTGCAATAGCGCGAACATACTTGACACTCGAGTTAAGATGCGACTTATTGAGAGTACGGGCGTGCACGGCGCGTTGCA
This sequence comes from Eciton burchellii, assembly GCA_020341155.1. NCBI lineage: Eukaryota > Metazoa > Arthropoda > Insecta > Hymenoptera > Formicidae > Eciton > Eciton burchellii. The sequence goes on along the minus strand of JAHMML010000012.1, from coordinate 1,692,030 downwards.
GATCGCCTGTAATACAAGCGAGTGCCAGCTCGCGTGACGCTGGCGCTCGCGCGGATCATCCGCGCTGTTTTCGCTGCGGTTCGCCACGGAAACGAGCTAAAATCACCGTATCCTTCCACGTAACAGGTGGATCGCGTCAGCAGCGGGGGCAAAAATAAATCCCCTCCTCCCTGGACGGCGGGGGAGTTACCCATTAACCCGATTATGAGACCAATCGGATCCCTCGCGTTGGCCGGACGGGACTGCTTTATTATTGGCGAACGCTTGCGCGCGCGGGGCGAAGTTTACGACACGCGCCGGGACGCAAATGTTTTCTTTAACTCTAGTTACGGGCCAGTTATATTCTACGCCGAAGCTATTCTTACAACGTTATTTGTCTCACCCTGCCTAAAAGGGAATGTATAAGTTATTCGTCATGCCACAGTGCTCGTCTAGATCCTTCTTGCATCAGGGCCATATAGCCGTGCGCGCGTTCATCCCGTTGAGGGATCGACGCGCGAATCCACACGCGCTATTCATCAATAACGTTTAATCGTAAGCGTTATGTCACGTTGTTTGTTTCGCACCCTGCCTGAAAGGGATAAGAAAGCTGTTTCTACGATCGCCGCGTGGGCTCGCGCCGAACAGGGGCTCTTCTTCCGTCTACTTTTTCGTCGTCTACTCTTCTCGCTCCTCTCATTTTTTACTGAATACTGTCAGCTTAAAACGCTATGTGTATATCGTGTTTTGCGGAGCTAAAGCGGCGGCTCTTAGACCCCACGGATCCAAAAAATTCTCTTGCCCGTTCGGTGCTCGCCCACAGCGACGTATAAATACTTTACGATTAATTAAAAGCTATCAGTCTCAAACTTAAGTTTAACCCTGCCTGAAAGGGAAAAGAAGATGGTCATGCAAGATTGCTCTACCATGTCTGGGGCCCTAATTAACGCACGTTGGATGTACGGATGCAGATTCCGAAGAAATGATACTTTGAATACAGTTCTTCGGAAACCACCGAACAACACTGTAAATTATCCTCGGCCGAGATTGCTTTTGAACGAGCGTTTAGCCGATCGAGTTAGCATCGCGTTGATATTATCTCGATAATTCATTAACTCGAAATCAAAACAGAGAACCGAGACCGTCGGTCATACAGTTATTTATATCGTTCGAGTAAATCGCAAAAAAGATGTTCAACGAGTGTTGTCTATATGATTAAGCGATCGGCTCTTGGAATATCGAGAATACGTTTCGATATAGATAAAAATATATACCGATCACACTTTTAAATTTGCCGATAATCCGTTGAACGTGTTGCGTTCTAGAATTAATTCTCATGTGTTATTACTGCTGACGATGAGAAGTAATGAGAAGTTAAATTTACGTCGTCACTCCTCCGGCAAATTGTACAGAGCTCACGACTCTAAATTAGCATATGTTTGAATTATGATATTTTCGAATGAAAATATGTTTGTGCAAGTGACGAGTGCTATATGCGCGATTAAAATTTAAATTCTATTCAAACAGACTTGTGCGGCACTATTGCGCAAATGATTCTCTCTGTAAACATTATAATATCGTGCGATGAATATCTTGATCGAGAAATGTCCGTTCGTTTGATCTCGTTAGCTCGATCAAAGCGCCTTTCTCAATGGAATATAAGGGCCCTTTCTTAAACATTAAAATCTAACTTTTGTTTGAGGAATCTCCTGCTATATCGTAATTTCTACGTTTTGGACTTCGATTTAAGTTTCGCGATTGAATTTCGTGTACGAATTTGCATAGGAAGAAAGTCGGACATTATTTCCACAATAGCAGATCCCGATTAAGACCTTGAGACTTTGCAACTAGCAACATAGAGAGTCTTAAAGTTCCTTTTCGAATTTTTCCTGTGAAAACACGCGCGAATTCGTTCGACTCTCGACGGGGAAAGCTCTCCGGTTCTCGCGAGATTCTGTGCGAAATAGTGATTTTATCTTGCAAATTGTGACGCGGCGTTTCATTGTTATCTTAGCGAGGCGGCGATCCAATTCTGTAGTCAAATACTGCAACTCTGATCTGATCATTAATCGTTCGCTTTAAGACTCGCCCGAACGCAAACATCGTAACCGGAAGGGCGATTCCCCGTCGAATGTTTTATAATTCGAAAGATGCGCGTCGCTGATTTGTAATGTTTGAAAATTATCGTGCGTGAAATCGTCGTGCTCATCGCGATCTTACTTCTCGCCTAAGCTATCGTACTTAAGTGGATGTGCTGCTCCTCTCTGTTCATTTCCTTCTTGTTCGTCTTGTTCTTCTTCTTACAATTGAGCTCTTCCTGGATCTCCAGTAGTGACTTACCCTTGGTCTCGGGAACGACCAGCGCGATGAAAATCACACCGAGGAAACAGCTGATGGCGAACCAGGCAAAGGCTGCGTACACTCCGCAAAAGTCAGAGATCACCTGGTATAATTTGGATACGATGAAAGCCAGTAGAGAGGAGACTAGGTTGGCCAACGACACGGCGGCACCCTTTACATTTGTCGGAAACAGCTCGCCCAGCATCATATACGGCAGCGGATTCAAGCCGAGGGCAATGATCAGCTCGTAGAAGATCACGGAAGAATGAAGCGCCCAACCATACTCGTTGGTATCCAGTTCGAATTGGAATTTCAGGAGATAGAAGGTGCCGGCGATGGTAAGCGCGATTCCACCTAGGAAAGTGGTGATCAGCAGCAATGGTCTTCTGCCAAGTTTGTCGACGAGTGCCGCCGCCCCGACACCAGCGGCCAATTGCAGCATGCTCAGCAGGATCACCGCGGTGCTCGCGGATATACCCGCGTCGCCTTCCTCGAGGATCTCCTGAGTGTAAGACTCGATCGCGGCGATACCGCTGAACTGCAGGATCAACTGTAGGCCGAAGCAGATGATGACGGCGCGCCTGTTGCCGGGCGTGTTGAACAGATCCCAGAAATGGCCGCGATCGGTGAGGTCGCGGATCACTATCTTCTGCATCTGTTCCAGGTCCTCCTCCAGTTCGTCTTTGCTAACGGAACGCTTCAGCTTCTCCAGGCTGGCGACCGCGTCATCATGACGGTTTCGCATCAGCAGGAAATACGGCGACTCGGGCATCCAGGTGAACGTTAAGACAAATATCAGCGGGATCAGCAGGCAAATGTAGGCCAGCCATTCGTACGTCACGAACGGGCCGACTGCGTGAGCGTACAACTCTCCGAACGTCACCATCAGCTTGATGAAGGAGCCGAGGGTGCCGCGAATCTCTTTATCGGCGATCTCGCCGATGTACATCGGGCAGACGACGTATACCACGCCCTGGCCAATACCGCTGATAAAGCGAGATGCGTAGAGAACGTAGGGATTCCATGCCACGATGATCAAGACAAATCCGACGGACAAGGGGAGGCCGGCTATTAGTAGGCTTGTTTTGCGACCTAGCCAGTCGACGATGAAAGCTGCCAAAACGCATCCGGGTATAGTGCCCAGAAGATAAAACGAGGCGATCCAGGAGGCATCGTCTGATGTTATAGGCACGTGGGAATCGGACGACTTCAGTAGCGGCAAGGTAGGTGATGTCCAGCCTATGTGAGCTCCAGTAGTCGCCAGCGATATGGTAGCTGCATTAAGAGTGAGATACGTGAATCAATACATGAAATCGTGATATCGAATTTGTACGTGATATCGTCTATACAAATTACCGAAGATTTGGAAAATATTTCAAATCAATTAAGAAACTTGGACGCGCATTAGCGAGGAAGTTATTCAATTTCTCGCGAGAAATATGTATGCTGTATAGCACTTATCATCTATCCACGTAGAAAATATGTAGATGAAAATATATAATTTCTTAATAGTGATTAAGATAAAATCGGATAAGATCAGTATTTGAGATATAAGCTGTAATTTAGTAGTTGATCAATTTAACATATATATGCCTGATTTCTAAATAGTACGGACTTTCAACTTCGACGTTTCAAAATCGTATTGTTTAATGTTACAATTTTAATGCGATTATCAGGCTTGTTTATTACTATTACTGACATCGAGAAGTTTCTCCTCGTTTTGATAATTTGTGAATTTTCAAATTAATCATTAATATCATAAATCTTTACATACTAATATTATATATCATAAAATTAAAAAAGGGCTGTTATTTCAAGCGAGGACTTTAATTAAAGTCAGTTTAAATTAAAATCTTACTTACCTGTAATCGCTGCTAGATATTGAGGCCACCGTTTAACACGGGATTGCTTCATCTTTTATTTCTTCTTGTTACAGGACTGAAAGGAGACTCAATGCATTATGAAGAAAGTATATGACATGTAACACATTAAATATGATATCATGATAAATTATATATAAATAAATAATTATATATAATTATAAAAAAGAGAAGAACATTTCATCATTTTATGCTATAAAGATCTTACACTATAAAGCGAAGCAAAAGCGCATCAATCTTAAAGATACTAGCAATGTAACGTGATGCAATTTATAAAATCTATTTTAAATTTTAAATAAACAGGTTATTAGATTTTACAAATCAAGAATCGAGTTTATTTCTATTCTCGCGCTTCTATTCTCTATTCTAAAACTCTGCTTAATTGATATTGTGCTTACAGAGATAGCGATGAAACGCGCTAACGCTACCAGGAAAGACGACGAATCTCCACGAGCCTAACGACACCCGGATTTTAGTGCATGGCAGATAGAGTGACAAAATATTTAAAGCGCCGTAGATTTTATATGCCACTTTATCAGTGATCTCCTTATCAGTAATTCGATCTGTTATCCCCACTCGTACGAAGATGTTTGCCGCTATTTTTTGTTCTTTAGAGGAAGAACGAATAAATTAAATATGGTATTATTTTTACGCACGTGTATTTTCACGCACATCTGCGGACACTGCATGTTTCACTGTTTGAAAAAAGGAAAAATAACAGATCTTATGCTAATTTAATTAACATAAGTATATGATAAAGATAATTATGTAAGTCTGAGTTATATAATATAACACTTCATTTCGAAAAACAGCATCGCGTATCAGTGTCTGCTTAATATATAATAAAGTTTCTTCATGGAACATTTATATGTATAATAATGATGTACACATGCACATTGAGGTTTTATATATGTTTTATATAGAACGAAATAAGATAGCTTATATTATATTGAATATATCGTTATTAAATATTGGATAAAATATCGTATAAATATCGAATGCAGACATTATTTTGAATTATTACATGTAATAACAAACGATATAAATCATACCGAAAATTAATCAACATTAATCAAATTTAAATTTAATCAACTTTACTTTAACTCTGCAAGATAAAATATGAAAGCGCATAAATTAAATAAATTCATATAAATTATTCCAGTAATATCTATTATCGATTATTCATTCTAATTAATTTCAATATTGCAAGATTTATTTACGCAATATTAAGATCAAATATAATAAAATATTCTATATCTATATTAAACATCGTTAAATATTGGTTGGATAAAATTTCATCGAATCTGTATATGGCTAAATGGAGATTGCGCTTTTGTTTCTATTACACAGATAACAGAATCAATATATTTTATTAATTAAAGAAGAAACCTTGTTTTATCGAACTGTTTACGATCAACGCCTTTCCATTGCAAACCGTTGATCGACAATAGTAAATACGAAAACATCATGTATATATATTAATTAATTATTTTACAATTGTGTGATATAACGAAAACTTTTCGAAAATGATTTTAACATCACAAAATAATGATGATAGTGGATAACAAGGAAAAAATCATATGAAGATATGATTATCGTTTATTATACGAATTTATTAAATCATTGTTTGCGTTCTTTGCAGGAGAATGATAAAAAGAGGAACAATAAAATCTTTTTGAGAACCTATAATGAATAAAACAATTCGCATTATGATTTATAATAAAGATGTACGCGTTATTTACAACGGAGGACACGCAATTATTATTTTTGTCAAATATTTCAATTCTTCTTTTTAATTAGCAGGATAAAGTTAAAGAAAAAGACTAAAATATTAATAGGAGTGTTCTTGTTTTTTTTTCTCTCAATTTTTCTTCCTCCTTTTCCTCGATAAATTCTTGTTTAATAATTTCTCTCATAATATAGATTGCGTATATACAAGAACGATTAATAAAATTATTAATATTATTTCTCTTTACAAACATTTTTCATTTTCGTTTCCGTGAAGAAGCATCGTTATAATGCGCAATATACGTAAAACGCAATGGAATTTCTGCGCAAATCGTAACAATGTATTTTCAATAATCACTGTTTGCAAACTTTCCTTGCAGAATCTTTGTTTACCTTTATCATTTAGTCGACAACCGCTATCGCGAGACCTTGATGACTCGTTATAAACATACATGTGCATTTAACTTGATGCATCCGTATGCAGATGTGTCATATAGGATTTTGCGAATGTAGTACAGCACATACGCATTTTACCAGTTATAATTAACCAGTGGAAAATATATCGTACTTGTGCGCACTTGCAACGCAAGTGGAGAAGTCTTATAGCTAAACAGAATTTTAGAACACCTAGAATTACTAGTTAAAGTTACAAAGTAATCATTTATGTTGAAAAGTTAAAGAAAGATTTTGCAGATTTAATGTATATATATATATTTATAATAGTTGTGTTGAAAAAGAAATATAAAATACTCTGAATGCCGTAGGCAAATTTTTACATGACAAGTTGCCCTCTCGCTATTATTGTTGTATTTCCAAACGAGATTCCTCAATTATCTATCGTATACATATACATATATATATTCTATTTTAATACATTTATATAATATTTATTCTATGTATGAGTATATGTATATACTCGTGATTATGCAAGAAAGATGTTAGAATATTTTTATCTATAATACATACAAGTACATATACATACATATAGGTTTTCGAGAAGATATGACATGACATTAAGATATAATTAAAAAGTCATAAGTCAAAATTAATAAGTCATTTATTAATTAGACTAATTAATAAATTAACTAGACTAGTAATTAATACAATATTATTATTAATACAACATAAACTCCAAATAAATTTTACACATATTCTAGTAAAAAGTAAAAGTTCTTAATTAGAAATCCATTATTCTACGTATATTTTTTCATTTTTTAAATAAAATCAATGAAAACAACATTTTCCTACAGAATAGAGAAAAGACATGGTATGCCAATAACTGCCAGAAAACTGTATTGCAGATACAAAATATGTTTATACGTTATCTGGGGCAAGCACTTATACTTGTTAATGTTTGATCCATACAAGCTTCAACATGACACATTTACGATGTTGACACCGCTGAGAAAGAAATATTTCATTGTAATCGTTCTTACATTCTTGATTAACGAAAGAGCGAAATAAAATAGGAAATATTTTTTCAATATTTTTGTTTTATCTTTTAGATAGAGAAACAGATAGAATAATAAACGAGGAGTTTTAGAAAAAAATGATGCACGATATAACATCGATAAAAGCGATATCTGTTTTCTAGTCTCCGAGCGAAATCTTATTTTGTATCCTGTCAAGAAAACTAGACTCAAAGTAACTGAAATAAAATTTAAGACATAGAGTTCACATTAATATTTAAGATCAAGTTCACATTAATATTTTTATTATCGTTATCGGGAGAGATGCATTTTTACGCGAATGCTTTTGCGCTCGGACTTGAATCCGTATTTGAAATTGATGTAATCCCGTTAAGTTTACCATCTAATGCGATTCCGTAATTATGCATAGACAAAGATTACCTCCACGATGCATTTTTACAACGCGAACCACCGTAAGACTCATCGAAAATGCAATGACCTCCGCCTGACGCGCGCGGCGCCTCTTTTCACATTTGTGTTTCGCGCGCGATAGTTGCAATCTATCGAGCGCATCGATCGCCGCCATCGCGCTGGTACGAGCAGTCGCGAGTCGTCTGCCGTCGCGGGGGCCTCGGTGTGATCGTAATTTATGTGAAACCTACGCACGTCGAATCCGATCGGCGTTTCCTCCTTCGTTGACGTTCGCTCGTTAACGGTAACATCGCGTGATTTGCGCCGCGACGCGTAGCGACTGCGGCTGCAGGGATCGGATAGTGACAGCGAGGGACGGATACGGGCGAAGATGTGCGGCGGCTTTACGTGTTCGAAAAATGCGCTGATAGCACTCAACATTCTCTACATTGTAAGTAGACCGCCGTGATACCCGCGGGGAGAGAAACCACGTCCAGTTCTGTATCATCTCCTCGGCCTTCTCTGTCGCTCTCACATGGCACTCCGTCTCTTGCTCTCGAAGTGTTTACGGGAACGAAGCATCCGCCGGCGGTCCGTCCGTCCGTTGGCGCAAGTTTTCGGTATGACGGCCGCTCGAAGTCGTTTCCGCAACTTGTTTCCGCATTGCTGACCTAACCGCGATACGCACGCAGAGGGAACGTTGATCGTATTAATGATCGTTGATACAGCTGATTATCAGATAACTGCGCAGCAGCATTCGCATAGACCCTCGTGTGACCCGCTTGTTTGCGCGATGCGATGAATGGAAGAGAGATCAATCGTCGCACAGACACTGACAGCCGTCAGTTGTAATCTGCAGCTGGTGATTGGTATTCAAATTATGCGCAAGTCTGATGCAACAGCTTGAGATTATTTGATGTTTGTCCTGGACAGTGTACCGATTCGACATTATAGCTTGCAATATGTCTGGACATCCTCTTCGTTAATAATTATCTTCTCTTCTTGCAGGTTGTTGCTTTTGTACTGATAGGAGTCGCCGTATATGGAAGAGCGTCAGCTTTGGTTACAAATCTTCCCATTATCGGTGGCATCTTGGCATGCGGAGTGATCCTGTTTCTCATCTCTATATTGGGTCTGATTGGTGCCGTTAAGCACCATCAGGTCTTACTCTTCTTTGTATCCTTTTTCATGTACAGCTGGTATCAGTTTGTGAAATTTGCATGACCGATGCATTTGTATGGACCGATATTTTTACTTGCAAATCTGATATCTGTATGAGAGAAAGTGTACTTGTTCAGCAATGCAACTTCTCTAAAATGTTGAGATTTTTATGATTATCCGTCATGTCGTTATCAATAATGATTAATATATTTTACATCTACTTTTTATCAAATAAGTATATCTACTAATATTCTGAATAAAAGTGAGTTTATATTTCCTTAATTGAGCTTTACAGTATATGCTCATCTTGTTCCTCTTGTTCTTGATTCAATTCAGTATCGCCTGTGCTTGCCTGGCTGTTAATACGAAACAGCAAGAGCAACTTGCTGAACAGGTAATTTCGTGTTTGAAACAACGTAATGTGTTGCATCATTCCGAAATGAATAAAATAAAATACATAGGAGGAATAGTTGAGACTGATTGTCTGGCAATTGGAAAATCCGAGTTCAATTTCCTCGACTCGAAATTTTTCCCTTCTTAACTCTTACGATCAAATATATTCATTCTCTCTCTTTTAATATGGGATAATAGATAAAAGATAAAAGAAAAATCATATTGGGATAATAGATAAAAGATAAAAGAAAAAGATCCTTCTAGTCGGAGATTAGATGTTAGACCGGTTTCCTAGCGCTGTAAAAACATAGATTACGAAAGCTTAGGAAATGCCCTCGGAGACAAGAGTGAAAGCCAGGCATTGGCAACATCGTAAAATGTTCTAACCTAATTACATACATAAAATAAAATTTAATAATTATTTCTAGGGTTGGAGACGATTAGATAATTACGTTGGAGATGATCTAAAGACAAAAGTTCAAACTACTTTTAAGTGTTGCGGATTCAGTAGTGATGATCCAGTTCAGTCTTGCAACATAGGCATTGTAAGTAGTTTGGAATGAAATCTGCCATTTGTTTCATAATTCAACATTATGATCTCTTACAGAAATGTTGCCAATCAACCGATGGCAACCTTGAATCTTGTCCACCTTGTCCGACATGTATGCATAAATTACAGTCTACTATTGACTATGCCTTCAAATTGTGCGGCAGTATAGGATTGTTCTTTAGTTTTACAGAGGTAAGATTTTTTAGAATGTTCTGCATATATATTGCACAATTTATATATAATTGCATATTGCACGAAAAATAGAAAACACGAGATTTATTTAATATCTGGGACTTTGATCCGGCTATAAATATAGTATATCAATTAATATCACTGATTATGATGATGAAAATGCTCTCATTTCGCAAATGCTAACATGTGTGCCCGATTACAGTTTGTTGGTGTATGGTTGACCGTGCGGTACAGGAACCAGAAAGATCCACGAGCTAATCCTAGTGCTTTCCTCTAGTCTAATACCATCGCCATGTCCTCTGTCACTTCATACGATCCTCCTAACAGATGGTGGGTGGTTTCATAATGTCGGTTGTGGTTTTTCTTTTACCGTTATCGTTTTGTAGCTTTATCGATTCAAATATTCATGTATCAATGTTCCAAATAGCGCGCCGATAATGTGCCACTCATAATGTTTCAGAAAGCCTATAAAATTACATATAGCATGCAACGATTCAAATGATAGGACGTATAGCTTTTGTCTTTGATTGAGTCTTTCTCGTTTCAAATATTTTATGAACTTCCCTCCCTAAATCTTATAAATTTCACAATTTTCAGGTAATTGCAGCTTTCTTGGCAAGGCGTTATCGAAATCAGTTAGATCCACAGGAAAAAGCTGCAAGGGCCATTTTCCCACAGTATAATTACGTATATTGATTTGGCGATGAGAGAATTTGAGATGAGAAAATCAATTTTTCTCACTTCATGATATTCTTGTTGAGAGGACAAAATATCATATCAGTTTCAATTATTGATTGCCCGAATATGCGTCACGCGGCACGCATTTTTCACGAATTATATCTTAAATTTTTCCCCTTAAACATTGTGGCCATTATATACGCATATAATGCTCAACAAGGATAAAAGCTGATACTTTTTTTAATTGGGCAATCATAGATTTTAGAGTGAGTTAGACAAATAATAATTGAAATGTGTGCTCTAGTCATATACTTAGAACACTCATAACAAGCCTCAATGCGCCTTGTAGTCTAGAGACGAAAAACATCACGTAAATATGTCTTGATTAAATCTCATTGCTTTATTTCATTGTAACGTTAATAATGAAAATAGTAGAAAATTTAATATATTGAGATTATGCTATTAGTTCAGCAGTCCCGGATATTTAAAAATATCCGGAACTTTAAAGGATAACGGAATGACGTAAGCGATATAAGAAATATACAATCCAATTTTTGTTATATTCTTTTTTCTTTCTTTCTTTTCTTTTTTTTTTTTAAAGAAAAAAGAAAATATATTCCAGTAACAGTATGAGTGGTAATATCCACGATCGTATCTTATTCCTGTGATCATATTTTTCTCGTGTCATACAATGACATATTACATGTATGATTCTTCGATAATGCAATATCTGTATTTGCATCTTCCCAAGCGAAACAAATTCTGTCATATCGTCTTTGAATACTTTTAGATTAACTTTATAATATTTTTATGTCTGAGGGGATTACTTTTTATATTTAAACTTTTCTGTAGCATTAAGGAATGTCTCTTGTTACATGAGAAATCGTAATCAAAATAATCAGAAGTAATCGTAATGTATTCTTTATATTATATTGTAACTCGGATGAAACTTGACTTAACTTTTATCGGCAAATAAATTATAAATTCACCATTGTTCTTTTGGTAATCGCTTCTGCACGCTTGCTTACAATGCTACATGATTATGGTACAAAATATGAAAAAAATTACTTCAATGCTAATATCGTCTCCTAACATTATCAGCGATAACATGAAATTTGTCATATCTCAAGTTTCATCCTTTAAAAAATATCCAACACGAGTGCTTTGCTTGAAATTAAATTCTGCGCTCAATGTGCATTGTAATAAAACTTAAGAAGCATAATAATCTGAATACAAGATGTCCTAAACAACCTGGTGGGAGATTCTTACAAATCTTTATGTAATGCAGAATCCATAATGGATGCTGATTATATCGCACATACGAAAGTGGAAAAATTGAAAACTTGCGATCGTGAAGAATATGCAAGTTATTCTTAGAAGACTGTGAAATATGTAATGCAAGTTACATAGCAGTTATACGTTATAAGTATATTGAATTGTATTATATAGAAAACATATATTTGTTAAATGATCTTGTCGACGATAGGACGATATCTTACCAAGTTCTTTTCGGACAACTTGTATAATGATGTCTTTACGAGAAACGTGGATTTAATATGCATGAAACCGTTGTATGTTTATAACATTCTCGCGAATATAACGTATTCCCTGTTTAATCTTATTATCACGTGAAACGTGATAGATAGGATGAATCCTATGATTTCGTTCCTTACATCAAGTCTCTAGAAATTATTACAATACAATTATTGTTTTCGCGCTGTTTATTAAATTCGTTTTGCGTATCATTATATATACTACGTATACTATGTTGAAAATTTTGAGGATATAATCAAGTATAAAAGCGAAATTTATGGAATTTCTTATTAAATAATAAAGTTATAACTTAATTATAGCGCGGCATATGTTTAAGAATATTTCTTTTTTATTTCTTGGTAAATTTTTCAATATATCACGAATTGTAGGAGAAAAAAAGAAAACTTATAGATACATCTTCCAACAAGTATAAGAATAAGATCTCGCGAACATTCCAATTTTTATGCGCCTTTGCCTGGTTTTAGTAGAAATGTGCGTATATTTTATACGCACGAGATAGAGCTCGTATCATATACACGCGAGATATACATATCTATTCATTTATCTATCTATATATACATATATGTATAAATAGATAATTAGATAGATAGTTTAATTCGTATATACACATATTTTTACCTATAAATACGTATCTTGTAATCGATACATACTCATAATTAGACTTACACGATTAAAATATCCCCAGAAGAATTACAATCTACAGATTCGAACGTGTATGAGAAAGGTTTGCGTTTTGTGTAATTGAAAGAGAATAGGGATATATAGCTGCGGGCAATTTGTATGCACCTGTATGCACAATGCGTGAGTGATAAACATTTATGAGAATCAAAATCTGACGTGCATGGATAGATTCGAATACCGACAATCTTAGACGATGGAGATTATGTATGTGTGTATTAACAAGAATATCGTACTCGAACTATATACTCAATTTACCTCCCTGCATTATACATTTTAATTTCGCATTATTACGCATCCTTCAGGAAGCCCGGAGACTGGAGACTTCGCGCGTTTTAGATCAATTAGAATTTCAAATAAATTAAATCTTAAGTCTTCGTATAGACCAACTATTTTCGAGATGTTACACAGAATTTAATTGTACCAGAAATACATCGCTGAAAAGGCGAACTAAACGATTGTTCTTTAACGATTATTAAATTATATGGCAATTATGTAATATAGATTATACAGCAATTATTCGGTCAAATTATGTAATCGTGTGCTAAATGGATAGATAAATTATTTCTTTCTTGACATCACACGAAATCCGTCGTTGAATCATATTACGTAAAGTTAAAATCATCTGTTTCCTGTTTAAACAAAAATTTATTTGATTTGTTAAGTCTTAATATAGAGATAATGAAATTCTTAGTTTTAGTATTCAGATAGCGAAAACTTTATTCAATCCGCCTTAGTCATGCTATTTTTAAATAAAAGATTTTCATTGTACTATGTAGCATTCTATTATGTGAAAATAAAACCGCGTTTGATCTGATATCAAGTCTTGTTACTGCTTTCCTATTAAAAGTAGTAGATTTGTACCCGATTTTTGGCAAGTAATAGCTACAATTATTTTATTAACAGGCGCTTTATTTCTTCCATCTTAAATCATATGCTCCCAAAAAGTCCATTTTTATTAAAAGTCTATCGTGTACCTCTACTCTATAATCACTGTTCGCAGTAGTGCGAATCAATGTTCGATCACCTATCTTTTTTATTTCCACGTGCAAAACAGTAGCACGGCACGTATCAAAGTAGTGCAACTCAAAAACAGGCCGAACAAAGCCTCCTTTTACTCGATCCTTAAATTCAACTCCTGTGATGGCTCCTAATGGGATTTTATGATAAATTATACCCGAATAGCGTTGAACATTCGTATTTATTATAATGCACACGACCATTGCAGGATTTGTTTGCTTCATACGTCGTCGATTATACATAACGACCATCGATCTTATAATTGGCGTGGTCATCGATTCGCATTATCGATTTTCTTCAACCCCTTATTAGAAAATAAAAATGGCTACTACAACGATACAGTGGTTGAGCAGTTGTTGACAAATAAGCTATCCAGAACATCGTTGACGATAAGTCAAGGATAACCTACGCGTGTGCTATTTGACATTGCACGAAACAAACCAGCGTCAACAACGGCGTCAACGGTGGAGTCGATCAGGGAAAGCACGGCTGTCCCGGTCGAAGAGCAGCCACCGCGGACTCGCAGCGACAGCGACAGCGAGCGCGGCAGCGTAGAGGTTATGGACAACTTCGTAAAGATTGAGAAGATAGGGGAGGGAACGTATGGGGTGGTCTATAAGGCCAGGGATAAGCTAACCGGGAAGCTAGTGGCACTCAAGAAGATCCGTTTAGAAACGTACGTAATCACAAGATGATTAATTATCACGAAGACACTTTTTTTCATCTTGAGATCGTTGATCCTTGTTTGTAAACATTCGTCGTAACGCGGTCATGAATCTTGAATCTCGCCTTCTCGCGCGTATCAGACATCACTTTTCTTTTTCTCATTCGGATCAGATCGGATGTTGTTCTCAAAATTCATCCATGAGGAAGAATGCAGCCTTTTTAGATGCGTGGAAAATATACAGTGGACAGCTATTGAATCGTTTGGCAGTTTCGTTTTTCAATACATCGTAAATGACAATCAGTCTTTTATATTTGAAATTTCAAATCTATGTTTTGACTTCGGCTATTAAAAGTTACCGCATTTTCTCATGATTCTCGCGACAAAAGACACGTTAAACTAACTTTTTGTTGCATATGTTGATGGATCAAAATGTTAAGCTAATATTGTCGTTTACAATAATATTGCATTATCTGCTGCATATTGGAAAACAGCACGAGCTTTTCGAGTAATCCAACATAAATGAAGATCATCATTATTTTAATCACAATAGTCATTGTTTCAAAACATTATACCATCGAGGGTTTAGCTAATAATAATTTTGTAGCGTTTTAGGATAACTAAAACTACAATATAGAAGAGTACTTTCTTCATTTGTATTTTTAATCACGCAATATATATATAATAATGTTACTAATATCCTTGACATTTTAATTTGCTTCTTAATGAAAAATATTGATATCTCCTCTTATGATCTTTAATATGATTCATTTATATGCACAGATCTCAATAACATGTAATGTAAGCTTTCATTAATTTAGTATGGAATATAACTTCCACAACTACTATAATATTTGCTCTTTGATGCTTGATATAACTTTTTCATAAAGTATTCGACTATTTATAAAGTTTATATATATATATATATATATAWWATATATATATATAYWCTMKAKATATATATATATATAWWATATATATAYWCTMKAKATATATATATATATATATATATATATATAAAACACCAATGTATACAATGTCAATGTATACAACTGTCAATGAAGAAAAGTTGTTCATAAACAAGAGTATTCGAAATAAGGGAAAAATCATGCTAGTTAATTTTTTGAAGATTTATATTGCTCTGCATTCTTTCAGAATTATTAAAGATAACATTAATTATTATTTTTTTCATTAACATAATTTTTAATCTTTAATTATGTGATCTTATCACTAAAATAACAGTTAATCGATGTAATATCCAGATAAAAATGCACTGTTAACTTAATTCAGCCTACAAAATTAATTTCGGCTTTTATTTATATCTATATGTGTCGAAAATTATCAGTTTGCAGAAATATCAGCTGAGCTTTTGCTTGTGCACACTGCTAACACATTGCTAACAACTTGCATATTGGGGTCAGCTGAATCTGCAGGGGCCACGTTACACTAATTTTCGTAGCACCACATTATTCAGCTTCTCCCATTATGCTATGCTCGCCTGGTTTTTTATTTGTGACATTTTTTATTTAATATATTATAATTGTATTGATTCAGAAATACGATATTTATACGATATTATTTCTGAAATAAAAATTTGTTTGCGCGTCCATATATATTCTGGGCATAACACACTAAAGATAACATTAAAAAAAAATATAAACAGAAATTAACAGACTCGCTTTTACATTTATTTTCTGTGTAATTAATATCTTAAATGTTATGTTCCTCCACCGCATATGTAAGAAATTCCTAAATAAATGTCTTGAATCGGCACTGTCTCAAGGAAAAAAGACAATTTCTCCATGAAATGTTGAGCTGTCATCTAGCATTGATGTTTTATTTTTGTTAAATCAATATTTCTTTAATTGAATAGTATTATTTCAAATTAGGGAAAGAGAAGGAGTGCCATCCACTGCCATTCGGGAGATATCGTTACTAAAGGATCTCGCTCATCCAAATATCATACAGTTATTCGATGTTGTTGTTGGCAACAAGCATCTGTATCTCGTCTTTGAATTTTTGCAGCAAGATCTTAGAAAATTGCTAGATTCTGTTAAAGGAGGCTTAGAACCAGCACTGGTTAAGGTACTAGATCCATCGGATTCATTATTCGTGCGCGCTTTCATCTGTATGTCACTTATGTCTTAAAAATAAAATACTTTTGCTTGTTACAGAGTTATCTTTTTCAATTGTTGAAGGCAATTTCCTTTTGTCATCTTCGTTGCATATTGCATAGAGATTTGAAACCGCAAAATCTATTGATAGATCGGGAAGGCCACATTAAATTGGCCGATTTCGGTTTAGCCAGAATGATCGGTGTGCCTGTGCGTACTTATACGCATGAAGTTGTTACATTATGGTATCGTGCACCGGAAATTCTTTTAGGAACCAAATTATACACCTGTTCGTTGGACATATGGAGTCTGGGCTGTATATTCGCAGAAATGGTATATGAAAATTGATCGCGAAAGTTACGCGAGTTCGCGCACTAATGTGTAATCGAAACAATCACGACAATCTTACGGAACAATGTAACGCATTTGCAGGCGACTAGAAGAGCTCTGTTTCCTGGAGATTCCGAAATAGATCAGTTGTTTAGGATATTTCGTATGCTCGGTACACCAGATGAAACAATTTGGCCTGGAGTATCGCAATTGCCAGATTATACATCCAGATTTCCCAGATGGGAGGCGATTAATCTAGGGGATGTTTTACCCAACTTCGATGATGATGCCAAAGATTTAATTTCAGTGAGTATGATGGGAAAAGCTGATATCCTCGCGGAAATATATCCAAGAGTTATGCACTTGTTTCACAGTGCTTTTTTATGTTTCTAGAAACTGCTAATGTACGATCCTAATCAGAGGATAACAGCAAAGAAAGGATTGAATCATTCTTATTTCATGGGTGTTAAATTAGTTCCACCGCCACTGCCAAAGAAAAACTGATGTAGATTTACAGCCAATCAATACGTAATGCATTTCTATAAGACATTTTCATATAAGATATAAAGGAGCCAAATAACTTTGATCTTCCTCCTGAACTCTTCATTGATTGATTATATAGTAAAGTGTGTTCAATTATGTAATATAATTTAAATAAATAAATATATATATCTATCTTTATATATATATATATACACACATACATACATACATATATATATATATATATATATTTTTATACTTCTATAAATCTCGTATATATTCATTATATCAATTCCTTGTATTATGTGTGTTTATCAATGCGAGTATATCGGAAATTATATATTTCACACACTATCTTTTATCTACCTTTGGAAGTTACATCTTGCATCAAACGAGTTACAACTTGCATCGACACTAATCGAATAGTTAAAAGCGTCTCGGAAAAGGTTTGATCTATATCTAAAAATTGAATCATACGATAGCGTTATCTATCTTTTACGTAGACAAATTTAAAAAAATGAAAGAGCAAAAGATATTAAGATTGCTTTGTAATAATATCATTGATAATATTATACAAAGTTTATTGATATCGACGGATAGTATTTCTGAGATCCGTCAAACTCAATCGTCCAAAGAAGATACGGATTAGAAATTACGTAATTTAATTGGAAAAATGGGACTTGTGCGGGGATCAAGTCTCTATTTCATTTTACGAATTTCTAAGTCCTTCAAAAGTTTCGAATTTACTTTTTATATTTCATTTAAATTATTTCCACAACAGAAAATTTATTAAAAAGATTTTTGCTTATCAATAAAAACAAGACTTATTCTGGCAAGCGTACTTTATGGCTCCTCTATTATTATCTTGCTTTCCAGTCTTGCATTTTTAAGTCAATCTTGAGAATGAATCTTCCCTTAAAAGAATATTAATATATGTAACAATCTTTATACCTATAAGAGTTTAAAATTAAGAGCTTCAATGCAAATAACAGTATCTTATTTTTATTTAATTTTATTGAATAAACTTTTTACCTTTTCCGTTGCTATTTGTAAAGATATCTAAAATCAAATATTAAAAACTCGTGGTATTAAACATTAAAAAAAGCGCCTGAAATGAAATTTTTGCTAACAATAAGAAAAGGTTGATTTTATATTATCAGAGAAAGTGGTAGAAAATAAAGAAAAATCTGGGAAATCTGAAGTATCTTGTGTATCAATAAGGGTCCAGCTTTTGGATTTTATAGTTTCAATATGTTATCCGCGAGGATGACTCGATCAGTTTGGGTAAACTGAGTTTCGGATGAGTCTCGGGAGTCGTTAGATTTTCTTCCTGCGGCGTTAGCGTTGCAAGTTTCGGAAGATGCAACTCTTTAGGGGACGATGTTTTCCTCGGTGTGCCGGGAAGCGTTTTGCCAGGCGTGCCGGGAGATGTTTTCCTAGACGCAGCGGGGGATGTTCTGCCAGAACTGGATCTGTCGCCGGTTTTAACGCCCGGGCTGCTCGGTGATCTCGGTGAACGAGCTTTCGGCGTACCATTTAATGCATCTGGTGAGGATGTTTTGGATGCACGTCCGTTGGTGAGATTGGAAGCCTCCGTCTCCTGCGCGAGCTGCTTTTCAGGTGTCGTGACTTCCGGGGATTTGGCCAGCTCGCTTCTGACAGCCTGCGGCGTCACGGCGGACGCAGGTGACTTGCGACCTTTGATCGGCGTGGAGGGCGGTGGCTGAGGTTGCGGCTTCTCGTCGCCGTTTCTCGAATCGTTTGCAAAGTCATCCACGGGCGTCTGAGCCTGAAATAGCGAGAATAATTTATTCTTAAGTGTTTAACGGTAGACTATGATAAAAAACATATTTCCGGGTGCGTCCAGCAGCGTTCGTTAGCTACTCGATGAGTGATTGCAATACTGGACGTGCCCCTCGTTACAGAAGAATTACGTGTTGTGTGCAGACTGACCTTGATCGACAGGCGGTGAATGGTTTCGGTCAGTGGCGATGCTTTGCGGACCTTGGGTGAATTGCACGTGAAGGTGAGGTATACATACGCTGTGCGTATTATCCTGTTAAGGTGGCAGACTTTCTAAATGCGTCTAGTAGATATCGGTAAGGATGAGCTAGCGAGCTTATTCGTGTTTGCCGGTACCGTTCGTGCGAAATCGCAACAATATAGGAATTAGTTTTAGGATCATGCCTGTATATTGATATTCGAGTATCATCGTATGCGTTGTGCGTCTTGCTACGCAGCTGTGCACGAGGTAATTAGAAAACTAAAATGCACGATCGGGTTTTCCCAAACTTGGTGTGAAAAGAAATTTAACTCTCTGTTCTTTTTACGTTCATTTTTATCTTATGTTGATGAGGGAGGAACAACAAATTTGACATTTGATGTTTCAGAAGAATCAAGAATTTCGTTTCGTACGCGCAATTTCGATGTTTATCAGTTTCTTTTAATTTATTTGTCTCTTACGGGAGTTATCAGAAAAGAATCTCATTGTGACGTTACACATCATTTGAAGAACTTAATTAGAAAATTTTAATGGTAAAAAGCTATATGTAATCTGAAGTCTTACTCCTAGATGTTGCTCATACGCGTGATGATCATACGTATTCTTCGGAGAATGTTTTATTATTAATTGTCTTATTCTTGGAGAATATGTCATCTAATACGCACGCACGTGTGTGTGTATGTATGCGTTTGTGGGATATGCAATTGCGTTCTACATAAATTTTTATAAAGACAACAAAGTGAGACAGAGAGAGAGAGAGGAGATGTGTAGCCGTTTCTCTCCTCGATGAGAAAATCGGGATAGGATGCACTCGGGTGTTGAGAAAGAGAGAGAGAGAGAGAGAGAGAGAGAGAGAGAGAGAGAGAGAGAGAGAGAGAGAGAGAGAGAGAGAGAGAGAGAGAGAGAGAGAGAGA